>JAJGRW010000444.1:0-193468 GCA_025461045.1 Carex parvula | reverse complement strand
TCGAATTACAAAAGTAACAAATGTTTCATTTTTTTTATCCATGCAGTTGGTACCTTCATATTTGGTATCGTGAAAACTGTTTCAGAGGAGTCAAAGGCAGAAAAAATTAGCGATACACTTGCTGCACTAGATCAGTTGGAAGGAGCTTTCAAGAAATGTTCTGCTGGGAAGAGCTTCTTTGGTGGAGATACCTATTGGTTTCCTTGATGTGACGTTAGGTTCCTGGGTTGGCACCTGGATCAGGGCAGTAGAGAATATTTCAGGGGTCAAGTTGCTCGATGCAACAAAGGTGCCATTACTGGTGGAGTGGGAAAAAGCGGTTCCTCGCTGTGGATTTTGTGAGAGTGCTCTGCCGAGTGTGGAGAGGTTAGAAGAGTTACGTGAGAGTGCTTCGAGCCACAAGATGGAATGTTGCTCGGCCAATTGATGGATTTTTGGTATAGAAATAAATGATTGTTTATTAATAATTGGTATTTGTACGTATGTTATTGTGGTGAGTGAAATCCTATTTGCAGACTTCTTGTTTACTTAATAAATGATTGTTTAGTAATGATTTGGAGCGAGAAAGTCCTTGAGATCAAGGGTGGATGGAGTTGTCTTCCACCATAATACCTACCTCTTCCTTAAGATCAAGGGTGGATGGAGTTGGTGGTGCAACAGAGGTGGAGATTGCGAATCGGTCTTTTTCCGCTCCTCGTGGTAGCCCGGTACCAGAACAAGGAAAGAGAGTGAATTTCCAAACAAGAGATTAAAAAAAAAAAGTCTAAACATAATTGCTAAAACAAAAAAAATGGACACAGTGACCAGTAAAATTGTAGCCCAACATCAAGGATTAAATATATAGTATAGATTTGGATATTCGAACATTATTGTGAAGAAAATAATTTTTATCATATTAAACTTGTTATGTCATTACAAAATATATATCTCGTTAACAAAAATTAATCACACAGTAACCATATTTTTAATCAAAAAACCAACAAAAAAATTCCTCTCTAAACATGATTCTAATACAAATAGATAAAGTACGTAAAAAATTATCTGTATCCGTATTTGTATCCGCACAAACGGATATTTGAAAAATTAAAAAGAATACATGTAAAGATAATTGGATACAGATATTATCTGATTTCGTATCTGCACAAACGACTATCCAAAATCTTATAAAAATACAAATATAGATAATTATCCTATTCGTATATGCTTCCGAAACATTAAACTGTATATGTGTATCCACACAAATAGATATTTCAAAAAATTAAAATAGTACTAATATAAGGTTGGCTAATATCAAAATATTTGTTCCTAAGCCATGGAAAAATGTTTCGGTTTTTTACATTTTGAAGTCCAACCAGTCGATCCAAACTGTTCAACATTCAATCTATAATAAAATGTGATTGGAGATCACATTTTACATCTTTTTTAATTTCTTTTACTATTTATTAAGCCAGTTTTAAAATCGTTGTTCTCAATGATCCAGAAAATTTTCACTGTTTAATTATTAAAATCAGCGATTTTAAAACTGACTTAATAAATAGTAAAAAAATTTCAAAAAATGTAAAATTTGTCTCCAAGCACATTTTAATATAGATATCACATCTAACAGTTCAGATCGACCGTTTGAACTTTGAAAATCGGAAAACCAATTGGTTGCACCACGGTTCCGGAACAAACGTTTTGATATTAGCCAACCTCTCTCTCTCTCTCTGTCTCTCTCTCTGTCTCTCTCTCTCTCTATATGTATATATATATATATATATAGAGGAGGAGGAATCTAATTACACTATTTTATGGTGACACATTTTGACACCATATGCTTATAAGTCATTTTTGCAATTTCAAAGTCCAAACAGTCGATCTGAATCATTCAACATAATCTTCATATTAAAATGTGCTTGGACCATATTTTATATTTTTTTGGAATTTTTTTGTATTTATTGAGATGTGTACAAAATTAATGTTTTTAGATAATTTTGGACCATTGAAACGATGCGGTTTTACAAAATTCTATAAAAAAAGTAAACAATTTTCAAAAAATATAAAATTTAGTCTCCAAGCACATCTTAATATGGACATCATGTTGAATGGTTCAGTTCGACTGTTTAGATTTTAAAATCACAAAAAACCTTATAAACATGATGGTGTCAAGATGTGCATGTCACCATAAAATGGTATAATTGAATCCCTCCTCATATATATATATAGAGAGAGAGTCCGGCTAAATTGCTTCCGGAAGTACTTACGGGTCAAATTTAGCCACTTGATGTTCGAAACGTCGAAATAAATAGCTCAATAAATTGTTTATATAATCAATATGTAGAATACCAATTTTTACTATTTTTGAAATTTTTTAACTATTTTTTATGATTTTTGAAAGATGGACTTTTTTGACATAAAAATAAAAGTATTTTTAATCCAAAAGAGACCATATTTCAAAAATCATAAAAAAATAGTTAAAATTTTCAAAAATAGTAAAAAATTGGTATTCTACATGTTTATTATATAACAAATTTATTGAGCTACTTAGATCGATATTTCGAACATCAAATATTAATATTTGACCCCGTAAGCACTTCGGTCGAAGTGCTTTCAGAAGCAATTTAGCCAGACTCACTCTCTCTCTCTCTCTCTATATATATATATAGTTCATATACGTATACACTTATGAAACATGAAACCGTATTCATATCCCTATTCGCAAAGTATTTGTATCTGAATATCCAAATCCGCAAAATTTTTGAAACAGATCCAGATACAAACGGATAATATTCAATCCATTTGCACCCCTATGTCAAACGAAACCATTTCCCCTCAGGTAAATGAGGGAGTAGGATACTCCCAGCCAAACCAAAATTAATTTGGTACCTTCTTAGAGTCGAGGGTGGATTTAAGAAGAGAGTATGAAGGTCAATTGACTATTTTTTTATTTTTTTATTTATCTAAGATTTATATGTAATTTAGAGTAAAATATCATGTTATTATAAAATTGATCATTATCGTAAAAAACTTTTAAATGATTGATCTATGGATCCATAGTAAGAAAGTCTGGCTCCTATATCAGGATGAGCTGTTTTGAGAATCGTGTCAGATGGAACGTACGGACGAGTGACGACCTAGATCTCATTTATACTCGGTCAGCTATTGCACGTACTGGATCTGAATTCATGTCCAACATCCAATACAAGCTCTTGATGGTCACTGAAGCTCCGCAGTGGCAGCGGATTAGTCAAATTAATACCACAGAATTTCCACAGCTCATTACCTCATGACGACTGTACTTGCGCAAGCATTCTCTGCTTCTTCTCCAAGCAGCACCATCTTCCAACTAATTATATTACAATACTAAGGTATATGGCCTACGGTCAATATGAAAAAATAATAAAAAAGTTCATGCAGTTGAGATGCTCTCAACAATTTTGATATATTGTCTATTAAATTAAGCATAATTAAAAAAGTAATTTGTCATGCATTAAGTGATATGTTAATTAATAGTTCAAATTTGCTAACACTTTATTAGTACGTCCTCCATTAACACTTTATCAGTACGTGCTCCAATAACACTTTATCAGTACCCCTATGGCAGCAGATTGGTGGGCATTTGATGAAATGTTGGCGATCTGGAGTTTACTAAGAGCTAACAAATTTTTGGTGTGCGAAGAAGCCAAATTGAAATGGCTGACAATTTGACGGAAAAAGGGAGGGCAAATGGCTGGGATTATACAGGACATACTTTACCATGTTTTACTTTTTAGCTTACCGGCTCTGTTTAGCAGCGTGTTGTGTGCTAAATTTGTAAGATGGAACTACTCTGTATTATGCCTACGGGCTTTTGAATGACAAAAAAAAAAGAAAAAGAAAAATACTACGTCTTTGTAAACAGAAACCAGCCACAGCAGAACCCGATTCTGTCATGGATGCAATCATGCAAGGAAGGTGTCTTCCACCACTTGCATATATATCATATATAATTCCACCACTTGGATTACTTTTTGTTGGAAGTCAACACTTGCATCTTATTTAAGCCCCATATCAACATAGACAGAAATCAATCAATTTCCCAAAAACACTAATTCTCAAACAGAGTAAAAATGGCAGATGATCTCAAGCTGTTGGGGGTATGGGCTAGCCCATATGTAATCAGGGTAAGAATGGTGCTAGAACAAAAGGGGTTGAGTTACGAGTACCTTGAGCAGGATCTTTTAAACAAGAGCGAACTTCTTGTCAAACACAATCCGATCCACAAGAAAGTGCCCGTACTTATCCATGGTGATCGAAGCATCTGCGAGTCGCTGGTAATTTTGCAGTACATTGATGAGAACTGGCCAGGTACTGGGCCTCCCGTGCTTCCTGTTGATCCTTACGAACGTGCGGTTGCTCGGTTTTGGGCAACGTACGTTGATGATAAGGTACTTAAATTACTAATTAATTAATCGTTTAACTTTATGATCAACCAAAATATATATGAAACTAAGTTCTATAATTGATCGAATTACAAAAGTAACAAATGTTTCCTTTTTTTTTAATCCATGCAGTTGGTATCTTCATTTCTTGGTATCGTGAAAACTGTTTCAGAGAAGACAAAGGCAGAAAAAATTAGCGATACACTTGCTGCACTAGATCAGTTGGAAGGAGCTTTCAAGAAATGTTCTGCTGGGAAGAGCTTCTTTGGTGGAGATACCATTGGTTTCCTTGATGTGACGTTAGGTTCCAAGTTGGCCTGGATCAAGGCAGTAGAGAAGATATCTGGGGTCAAGTTGCTCGATGCAACAAAGGTGCCATTACTAGTAGAGTGGGAAAAACAGTTCCTCGCTGTGGATTTTGTGAAGAGTGCTCTGCCGAGTGTGGAGAGGGTAGAAGAGTTCGCGAGAGTGCTTCGAGCCACAAAATGGAATGTTGCTTCAGCCAATTGATGGACTTTTTGGTATAGAAATATATGATTGTTTAGTAATAATTGGAATGTGTACGTATGTTATTGTGGTGAGTGAAATAATATTTGCAGACTTCTTGTTTACTAAATAAATGATTGTTTTAGTAATGATTTGGAGCGAGAAAGTCCATGAGCGGTCTCAGATCGTTCGGCCGGGTTGTCTGCCACCATAATACCTACCTCTTCCTTAAGATCAAGGGTGGATGGAGTTGGTGGTGCAACAGAGGTGGAGATTGCGAATTGGTCTTTTTTAGGCTCCTCTTGGTAGCCCAGTTCCAGAACAAGGAAAGAGAGTGAATTTCCAAACAAGAGATAAAAAAAAGAGAGGCTAAACTTAATTGCTAAAACTAAAAAATCGACACAGTCACCAGTAAAATTGTAGCCCATCAAGGATTAACTATATATATAGTATAGATTTGGATATTCGATCATTAAGGTGATTAAAATAATTTTTATCATATTAAACTTGTTATGTTATTACAAAATATATATCTCGTTGACGAAAATTAATCACACAGTAACCATATTTTTAATCAAAAACCGACAAACAAATTCCTCTCTAAACACGAATCTAATACAACACTACAGCAAAAATGTCCATCAGCGACCGGAAATCCGGTCGCAGAAAATAAGGTCGCCGGTCACTGATACCCAATTTGGTCGCTGAAAGTCAAATACGGTCGCTGAAAGTCCGGTCGCTGTAAGTGTTGTCGCTGATACTCTTCTGATGACGTCACCGGTCGCTGATAATCTTTTGCGACCACATTTTTTTGGTCGCTGTTGTTTTTTTCTGACGTCAGCAAAAACGTTCTACGACCAAAAGAAACGGTCGCTGATACCTATACCCGGTCGCAGAAAGTCTTCTGTCAAGTTTTTAGAATTTTTTTTATTATTTAAATTTGTACCATTTAAGCTCAATCAAGTTTCAAAATTTCAATTTACCCAACATTATACAGCTTACAATAAACATGCTAATTTTATTCTTTATAAACATTTTTACATTTCAATAAAAATTCAATAAAAATTCAATACAGAAACAATTACAAAGCCAGAGCCTTCAAGAATTCAATACAGAAACATTTTTACATTTCAATGAAATTTCAATACAGAAACAATTACAAAGCCAGAAACAATAACTATCCGAAATAATTCAACCTTCAAGAGATGTTCAACAATACTCTCTGTAACTCCATCATCACAAGTCGTAAATCTCGTGATTCTTCAACCTGATTATTTACAACTTGAAACAACTGTAATACAGTTAGTTTGTAACCTGAAGCAATCTAGACTCGATTAATTGGCTCATTCCAATTGATCAAAATCAGAATAAATTTCCAAGTTTGATAGGTATGCAGGAACTGCAGCTAGGACCTGACTTGAAGCCAAAGTGACCCAATCCAGATGTTATATTGGACTCTCTTGTTAATGAATCAGAGCAAGTTATATTGGATAAACTGAACATCAAAGTAGTCCCGAAATGGTGTGAATATAGCAGGTTAACAACCAAAACAATACACAATGTATTAAAATGAGAAATAGCACCTCAATAGTCAAACCTAGTCGAATCAGCCAACAGATGACTGCATTCATTATTATCCTAAGTTCCTAACTTTTTGTTACTGACCAATACAAATACACAATGTATTAAAATGAGTTTGAATATTATAGGTCCCATCATCTCATAAATATTTGGAACTTATTGAGGTGTATTTTACTTTACCAGGAATGCATGAAAGGCACTCTGTATGCGGACCGCTGCCCACTCCTGCCTAATAGCATGAAAATCGCGTGGTGGGGCCCGCACTAATGCATCAATTGATTTTTCCTGTTAACAAAACAGCCAGATATATTTCCAATAAAAAAAAAACACGAGTACAGAGATTTGAATCAACTTCATATCATTGCTTTCAGAAAAGTACTCTACAACCTACCAGTACCTTCCACTTCCTATTTGGTTTTCTATTTGGAATTTTAGATTGAAGTTTCTATGCTTGAAAAACTTGGTCTTTTCAATTTGGGTGTCTGTGTGTATCCAAGTCCTTTAATTAGAATAACCAGACCTATTTTTATCAAATTTAATGCTTCAAATATCTTACTAGATTAATCTATATGCAACAAATAAATTAGAAGGAAATTTCTTACTAGATTAATCTATATGCAAATTCAAATATCTTTTCAATTTGGGTGGCTGTCAATATCTTACTAGATTAATCTATATGCAACAAATAAATTAGAAGGAAATTTCTTTTTGATAAATTGATAAACTAGAACTAGAATAAAAAAAATAAGATATTGACTGGGGTACCTGGTAATTATCTCTTTCTAATTTCTTCAGGCTCATGAGCGATTTAATCCACTTCCCAGATCTACCCATCTCCACTCAAATTATCTTCTCTCAATCGGTTCCTTTTTGGTCAAATAATGTAAAGAGGCACCAAGTTAATTCTACAACTGATACAAAACTAGCAAAAGCAGCAGCAAAGCCAGTAAGCAAGAAAAAGGCACAGCAAGAGAGAAAAAGGCCAACAAGCACCTATAATTCATAATACCAGTACTGGCCAGAACCAGAAAAAACAAACCATAAACCAGCAATAGCAGAAATCAGCACACAAGGAAAAGAAACCAGAAACAGCAAATCGAAAAAAAGGCACACCGGCAGCCAGTACACAGAAAGGCAACCGCACAGCCCAAATGTCACTGTCTCACCGAGAAAATCAACAACTCGCGTGAGACAATTTAATCTTCCCCAAATCGAAACATTATCCCACACAAATCAAAATAAAGGGTGTGCTTTAATTACCCGAAAAGAAGAAATCGCAAAGGCAAGAGAACGGCCGGCACCAAGGTATTCCTCGCCTCACGGCCGTCTAAAAATAGCAAGCACCAAGACAAGCCAAAACCAGCGACATTAGTAAAATCGAAAATTAGAGAAGAGAGAGAGAGAGGACATAAACCTGCGTTTGCGTCCATGTGAGTAAAACAAGGCACTTCTATCTGTCGCGATGCAGTTGTGCGCTGCATGGAGAGAGAGATTCGTGGGAGAGTAGCGCTTCGTAAAGGAGAGGGGAGAGAGTTATTCGTGAAGGAGAGGGTCAAGTCGGGGTGGAGAGGGTGGGGTCGGAGGAGAACAGAGGGGTGGCGCGGAGGAGCTAGGGTTTTAGTCTGACGGAGAGGAGAGAGGTGGAGTCGCGCGGGAGAGTTTCTCATCTGGCGCCGAAGAAACCGCAGTTTTAATTTTTACCCAAAACTTTCAGCGACCGATATAGGCGCCGGTCGCTGCACCGGTCTCTGAAACCAAATGGTCGCCTGATATTTGCGCAACTTGTTTTTTGAGGGGGAGAAAAGGGCTTTAGCGACCGGCGAAAGCATCGGTCGCTGATACCGGTCGCTGATACTCATTTTTGCTGCAGTGCAAATAGATAAAAATATGTAAAAAATTACCTGTATCCATATTTGTATCCGCACAAATGGGTATTTGAAAAATTAAAAAGAATACGTGTAAGGATAATATTGGATACAGATATTATCTGATTTCGTATCTGTACAAACGGATATCCAAAAACTTATAAAAATACATATGTAGATAATTATCCATATTCGTATATGCTTCCAAATAATTAAACTGTATATGTATTCGTATCCACACAATTAGATATTTCAAAAAATTAAAATAATACTGAGATATATATAGAGAGAGAATGGTTAATATACAAACGTTTGTTCCTGGACTCAGGAACAAACGATTCAGTTCTCTGATTTTCAAAGTCCAAACAGTCGATCCAAACCATTAGATATTCAATCTATATTAAAATGTGTTTGGAGCCCAAATTTTACATTTTTTAGAATTGTTTTACTATTTATTAAGCTGGTTTGAAAACCGCTGTTTTTCAATGCTGCAGAAATTTAATAAAAACGTCAGTTTTCAAACCATCTTAATAAATAGTAAAAAAATTCCAAAAAATGTAAAATTTGGTCTCCAAGCACATTTTAATATAGATTGAATATCTAAAGGTTTGGATCGACTGTTTGGACTTTGAAAATCAGAGAACCGAATCATTTGTTCCTGAGTTCAGGAACAAATGTTTGTATATTAGTCATTCTCTCTATCTCTCTCTCTCTCTCTCTCTCTCTCTCTCTCTCTATATATATATATATATGTATGTATGTATGTATATAGAGGAGGGATCAAGTTATAACAAATTTGAGTTACAACAAAGTTACAACAATCATTTTTTACATTTTGAAATTCCAAATCGTCGATCCAAACCGTTCAACATGATCTCCACAATAAAATGTGCTTCCAGATTAAATTTTAGTTTTTTTGAATTTTTTTACTATTTATTAAGATGGGTACAAAATTCAATGGTCTGAAATGACTAGTTTTTGTAAAATACTTAATAAATTGTAAAAAAATTCAAAAAAATATAAAATTTGATCTCCAAGCACATTTTATTGTGGAGATCATGTTGAACGATTTGGATCGACAATTTGGAATTTCAAAATGGAAAAAATGATTGTTGTAATTTTGTTGTAACTTGATCCTTCCTCATATATATATATATATATATATATATAATTGAGCTATGGTGAGACGTGGAGTAAAACAAGTTTGTATTCCATAACACTATATTTTCATTTTGAAAATCCAAACAACCAATCCGAACCGTTCAACATATTCTCTATATTGAAATGTGCTTGGAGACCAAATTTTACATTTTTTGGAACTTTTTTACTATTTATTAAGCCACTTTGAAAATCACTGATCCGGTGGTCCAAAAAATTTTACTGTTTTTTACTGTTCACAGTGGATCAGCGATTTTCAAAGTGGCTTAATAAATAGTAAAAAATTTCCAAAAAATGTAAAATTTGGTTTCCAAGGACATTTCAATATAGAGAATATGTTGAACGGTTCGGATCGGTTGTTTGAATTTTCAAAATGAAAATATGGCGTGGAGTACAAATTTGTTTTACTCCACGTCTCACCATAGCTCATCTCTCTCTCTCTCTCTCTCTCTCTCTCTCTATATATATATATATATATATATATATATATATATATATATATATATATAGTAGAACTAGGGTGTTCTTAAGTTCACCAAACCCCTTTGTGAACTCAACTCTAAAACCTATCGGATTGACTTCGAACGAAGAATCCAAACCGTTGAAATCCTTCTATCTTACGAGTGATGCATCTACATGTGAAAATTTTAAAATTTTAAATTAGTTTTGCATAGAGTCAAGCGGTCAAAAGGCGTCCAAAAAATAAATGCATTAAAATTAATTTATAAACCTTCTAATTTTGACCACTTGATTTTATACTAAATTAATTCGAAAGTTTAAAATTTTCACATACACGCATCACCCATAAGGTAGAAGGATTTCAACGCTTTGGATTTGGCGTTTGAAGCCAATCCAATAAGTTTTAGAGTTGAGTTCACAAAGAGGGGCTTGGTGAACTTAGGAACACCCTAGTTCTAATATATATATATATATATATAGAGAGAGAGATGGGCTATGGTGCATTGCAATGCATAGGCACCCTTGTGCATTGGACCATAAATCACCGATTCAAAGTCCAAATGACCGATCCAAACCGTTCATCTTGTTCTCCATATTAATATGTACTTGGAGACCAAATTTTACATTTTTTGGAATTTTTTTACTATTTATTAAGCCACTTTGAAAGTTTCTGATCCAACGGTGAACAGTAAAAAACAGTAAAATTTTCTGGACCACCAGATCAGAAACTTTCAAAGTGGCTTAATAAATAGTAAAAAAATTCCAAAAAATGTAAAATTTGGTCTCCAAGTACATATTAATATGGAGAACAAGATGAACGGTTTGGATCGGTCATTTGGACTTTGAATCGGTGATTTATGGTCCAATGCACAAGGGTGCCTATGCATTGCAATGTATAATAGCCCATCTATATATATATATATATATATGAGGAGGGTTCCAATGCCTCAATTTTTCATGCCTCCATCATGCCTCCATTTTTTAAAACTTTAATAACTCAAAATTTAAAACTTAAAAGTCAAAATAAAACCGTTGGATATGATCTATATCATTTTATCTATGCACGTGTAAAAAATTATGACATTTCAATTTTGTTTTGGTTATCATCAAGAGCTTGTAAAAAACGTACTAATGTGGATAATTTCTAGACGTTGATTTTTCAACTTATTGATTCACATAAAAACAAAATCAAAATGTAATAATTTTTTATGAGCACATAGATAAAATAATGTAGATCATATCCAACGGTTTTATTTTGACTTTTAAGTTTTAAATTTTGAGTTATTAAAGTTTTAAAAATGGAGGCATGGTGGAGGCATGAAAAATTGAGGCATTGGAACCCTCCTCTATATATATATATATATAGGTTGACTTATATCAAAACGTTTGTGCCTAGGCCATGGAACAAATGCTTCGGTTTTTATATTTTCGAAGTCCAAACAGTCGATCCAAACCAACATTCAATCTATAATAAAATGTGATTGGAGACCACATTTTATATTTTTTTTGAATTTTTTTACTATTTATTAAGCCAGTTTTAAAATCATTATTTTCAATGATCCAGAAAATTTTAACTGTTTATTAAAATCAGCGATTTTAAAACTGACTTAATAAATAGTAAAAAAATTTCAAAAAATAAAAAATTTGTCTCCAAGCACATTTTAATATAGATATCATATCTAACGGTTCGGATCAACCATTTGAACTTTGAAAATCGGAAAATCAATTGGTTGCACCACCACTCCAGAACAAACATTTTGACATTAGCCAACCTCTATATATATATATATATATAGAGAGAGAGAGAGAGAGAGAGGAGGAGGAGGAGGAGGAGGAGGAATCTAATTACACCATTTTATAGTGACACATTTTGACACCATAAGCTTATAAGTCATTTTTGCGATTTCAAAGTCCAAACAGTCAATCCGAATTATTCAACATGATCTTCATATTAAAATGTGCTTGGAGAACAAATTTTATATTTTTTGGAATTTTTTTCGTATTTATTGAGATGTGTACAAAATTGATGTTTTTAGATAATTTTGGACCATTGGAAAGCTGCGGTTTTCAAAAATTCTAAAAAAAAGTAAACAATTTCAAAAAATATAAAATTTAGTCTCCAAGCACATTTTAATATGGAGATCATGTTGAATGGTTCAGATCAACTGTTTAGATTTTGAAATCAAAAAACTTATAAACATGATGGTGTCAAGATTTGTCACCATAAAATGGTATAATTGGATCTCTTCTCATATATATATATAGAGAGAGAGAGAGAGAGAGTCCGGCTAAATTGCTTCCGGAAGTACTTACGGGTCAAATTTAGCCATTTGATGTTCGAAATGTCGAACTAAATAGCTCAATAAATTGGTTGTATAATAAATATGTAGAATACCAATTTTTACTACTTTTGAAATCTTTTAACTATTTTTTATGATTTTTGACAAATGAACTTTTTTGACTTAAAAATAAAAGTATTTTTATGCCAAAAGAGACTGTATTTCAAAAATCATAAAAAATAGTTAAAAATTCCAAAAATAGTAAAAATTGGTATTCTACATGTTTATTATATAACCCATTTATTGAGCTACTTGGAGCGATATTTCGAACATCAAATATTAAAATTTGATCCCGTAAGCATTTCGGTCGAAGTGCTTCCGAAAGCGAATTTAGCCAGACTATATATATATATAGTTCATATACGTATACGCTTATGAAACATGAAACTGTATTCATATACGTGTTCGCAAAGTATTTGTATCTGAATAACCAAATCCACAAAAATTTTGAAACAGATCTAGATTCAAACGGATAATATTCAATCCATTTGCACCCCTATGTCAAACGAATCCATTTCCCCTCAGGTAAATGAGGGAGTAGGATACTCCCAACCAAACCAAAATCAATTTGGTACCTAGCTTCTTAGAGTCAGGGGTAGATTTAAAAAGAGAGATGAAAGTCAATTGATCCTTTTTATTATTATTTTTATTTATCTATGATTTTATATGCAATTTACAGTCAAATATCATGGTATTGTAAAATTAATCATCATTATTATAGAAAATTTTTAAATGATTGATCTCCATATCGAAAGTCTGGCTCCTATATCAGGATGAGCTGTTTTGAGATTCGTATCAGATGGAACGTACGGACGAGTGATGACGTAGATCTCATTATACTCGGTCAGCTATTGCACTGGGTCTGAATTCATATCCAACATCCAATACAAGCTCTTGATGGTGACTGAAGCTCCGCAGTGGCAGCGGACTAGTCAAATTAATTCCACAGAATTTCCACAGCTCATTACCTCATGACGCCAGTACTTGCGCAAGCATTCTCTGCTTCTTCTCCAAGCAGCACCATCCTTCCAACTAACCATATTATAATACTAAGGTGTATGGCCTACGGTCAATATGAAAAAATAATAAAGAAGTTTATGCAGTTGAGATGCTCTCAACAATTTTGATATATTGTCTATTAAATTAAGCATAATTAAAAAAGTAATTTGTCATGCATTAACTGATATGTTAATAGTTCAATTTTGCTAACACTTTATCAGTACGTGCTCCAATAATACTTAATTGCAATAAATTTAATATAAAACTTTATGTAAAATAAAACAAATATAAAATTATTTTCAATTTCATAATTAATTTATTGATTGTGATAGTTATCAAGTAAATAGAAAATGTCAAATAAACTATATATATATATATGTATCAGGAGGGATCAAGTTACAACAAAGTTACAACAATCATTTTTTACATTTTGAAATTCCAAATCGTCAATCCAAACCGTTCAACATTATCTCCACAATAAAATGTGCTTCTAGATCAAATTTTACATTTTTTTTTAATTTTTTTACTATTTATTAAGATGGCTATAAAATTCAATGGTCTAAATTTGACTAGTTTTTGTAAAATACTTAATAAATAGTAAAAAAATTCAAAAAAAATGTAAAATTTGATCTGTATGCACATTTTATTGTGGAGATCATGTTGAACGGTTTGGATCGACAATTTGGAATTTCAAAATGTAAAAAATGATTGTTGTAACTCAATTTTGTTGTAACTTCACTACTAGAATCTCCGTTTATACCAACGGTCCTAAAATGGCTTGTTCCAACGGCTACCCGTTGGAACAAGCCCAAAAAACGTCATTTCCAACGGCCGCCGTTGGAAATACTACCGTCGCAACAAGCCTCCATGGAAAAACGCAAAAAAACTGTTATTTCCAAGCGCTACCCGTTGGAAATAGTTTTTAAATCCTTTTCCATGCGATGGCCGTTGGAAAAAGTACGCATGGAAATAGTTTCACACCTTCCCCTGTCAGGATTATTTCCAAGGGATTGTGAACGGGGCCCACTTGAGTATTTCCAAGGATGAATGAGGTGGGCCCCACTTGATTATCTCCAAGGGTTGGCCAACCTGGGACCCACTGAGTATTTCCAAGGATGACACAGGTGGGCCCCACCTGACTATTTCCAAGGATGAATGTGGTGGGCCCCACTTGACTATTTCCATGGATGAATGTGGTGGGCCCCACTTGACTATTTCCAAGGATGAATGTGGTGGGCCCCACTTGTGTATTTCCAAGGAGATTATGGTGGGGCCCACCGAGTTTTTTCCAATGGTAGCGAACCTGGGACCCACTGAGTATTTCCAAGGGTAGATCAGGTTATTTCCAAGGGCATCCAAAGTGGGACCCATCTTGTTATTTCCAAGGACACGTGGGACCCACTTGACTTATTCCATGGGTGCATATTTCCATGGAATGTTATTTCGGTGGATGGACCCATGGGAATGCAGTATTAACTGGTGTTTTATCAGTTTGACTCTATTCTGCTGTCCTCCCTGTACCAACCCGGTACTGTTCCATATTCCCCATTTCTCACCCTCACCAAACAAACACAAACACATTGATATCTAATTTGATCGAAAGCATATAATTAGCGGTTACACAGTCATCATACATTATAGTACCAAAATATGTGCAAAACACATTACAAAAACATCTCTGTAATGCACTTGTAAATATACCAGAATATACCCCTGTAAATATACCAAAATATACCCGCATATGTTAACCAAAATATACCCCCATATGTTAACCAAAATATACATTGTAGTACCTAGCTATGCTGATCAATTGTTAGAACTATATATAAGTCCTAACATGCACACATTTGCACTCTAGATTGGCGGGTTCACGTTGAAGCTAGACTGACCGAACCATTGGTTCATCTCAGCTCCATCTGTGGCAAGTTCATCGTTTCCAGGTTGATTTAATAGTGCAGTGAAAGACCCTCCCTGATTTTCTGGTGTAAGACATGGCAGACCCTAAGTACATAATATGGAAAGAACATGTTATTTTATATCAGTTCAATAGTAAGTTATTGGACTGAACTTCTATTTAATTGGAATCACAAATAACAACAACAGCAAGATAAACCCTCAATGTGGTTATAATTCACCTTTTCATATTTATAACCCCCCTCCCTCAATTAATTTTTCCTGTCTGTAATTAATGATCCCCTTTTAAAACTCTTTACCTGGGAGATGCCCGGCTGAGTGTGTGAAGCTCGTTCATGAGATGGTTGAGAGGTGGAACCGTGACCCTAAGCATTGAAAATATGAGCACGTGTCTTATAATTTGGAAATGACAAAAGTACGATATGATTTATAACAGTTACAACATGAATTCTTAAGTAAATGTAGTTAAATTGTGTACTTGAGACTAAGTTGAACAACAAAATATTTATTTAGTATAGAATGCCACTAAGCCACTACATCTCAGTAGCAAAGGCAACACATTACTGTTGTGCAACTATGTCAATAACTTGGGGGGGTGACTTAATTTCTGAATTTCTATTTAACAATTTTCAATTAATATATATGGCTAATGTAGAAGCACCAATCAAACCTTACTAGATTGATGAATTTTGTAATCACTATGGCTAAGAAGTAATAATATTTTCAAATGTTGCAGCAGCACACAATTGTACAAGTAATGAATATGGCTAATGTAGAAGCGCCACACAAACCTTTCTTAATGTGCTACACAACACAGGTATCACATAGATGATATGATGCTTTTAACAAGCAACTTATAACCAAAGTGTCATATTAGAATCTGGCAACACAGCAACCTAAATTCAAATCCATAAATTAGTCATAAAATTTGTCATAATTACCTGTTCAGTGGGCACTTGTGACCCCATCATGGAAAATAATTTTTTGATGTAGAAGTCATATTGTGCTAGTTCTCTTTTCCGCTCGGCCCTTTCCTCGGCTTGACGACGATCACTGTCAGCCAAGAGCTTTTGTAATTCAACCCGAGATAAGATTGTCTCCTCTCCAGCGTTTGTCAGGCCCGAAACAGAACAAGGTGTGTGGTTGGGCCTGGTTTGTTTGTTTGCTTTTTGCACCTTATCGTCAAGCATACTTCCAAATCCTCGCACCCGGCCATGGCTTGCTCCGCCTACAGCTGACAAGAACATGGAGCTCTCATCCATGCTGGAATTGGCCTCATCAGCAATCATGTTGTTTACTTTTTGCTATAATTTGCAACATACGAGAAATATGTAATATTGTTAAATTCAGTTAAAATAGCTACTATGTTCTGATAATTCATAGTGTGCACATGAGTGGTGAGCTACCTCCCTTTTGCATTTCTTCCAATTATTCTTTCTTTCTTTTTCCAGTTGTGTTTTTTGTCGGTAACTAATGCTATGCTTAATGGTTTACATTGAACATCACATACCTGACTGTGGTACCTTTTTTGGTCATGCAATATTGATATAATAGATTGCCAAATTTATGTCATTTGAGGCGTTGCAGTTGAGGTTTGATAGTGATTGTAATATATGCAAGTGTTATCACAGTCCAATATCTCACAGTCAAGTACTCACATTTAAAATCTAAACTAAACCCTGACAAGGTATGTCACACATTTTAGTATGAAACCTCCAAAATGTAAACTATTCACATTTACATTTAGGCACTAACAGAAAATCCGAACCTTTTACCACTAATGCAATTTTTGGCAGTCAATTGCCTCTGACAAGGGCAATTTTTACAATTCAATTGTCGTGTAATTTCAAAAACATTTATGAACCAAAAACACACACAGACAAAAATTGTTTGTTATTGTTATGGAAGAGGCCGATGTCTTATATATAATAAAAACCACACGACAATTGAATTGTAGCAGTCGGGAAGAAGGTTCTTAGTCTGTACAAATGGGACTTTAAAATTTAATTGCTCCATGTTATATATGAAGGGTATATATCTGACTTCTGCACAGGCTTGGGTGTAGTATCAATTAAAATTTATATATGTCCAGTTTGTCCATGTAGGTTTTGTAGCTAGGATGACATTAAATAAAGTAGCAAAACATGGAGCTAACTTGGTAAGCAACATATACAGCTACAACATGTCACAGTACCAGTTCATACATGACCTTAAACTCTTTTCTGGATATTTTGATGGCTTTGTTTACATACATGACCTATAATATACACATATTAGAAAATAAGTTGGTGAAGCAATTAAGTTCTGAATTCTAAGATGAACTTCACATGAACTCCATGAGCATTTACAATTAAGTGTAATGTTTTTGTGCAGGTTTACTCCAATTAGTTGAATTCCGATCAGCACTACAATTTGTATTCAGTCAGCAGCATGAAATCGAAATCAATGGTTAGTTCTCTCTTCCTTACAGCTACTTACCGGATCACTCAGATAATTTGCAAAAAAACCCTTGAACCAAATGTTTATATCCTTTGCTATAAGAATTTCAATAAGAATTTCTAGTAAGGTTTATATCCTTTGCTATAATCAATGTATGAGCCTGTGTCTGTCGTATCAGTTGATCCCAATTTAGCTTAAATTCTGGTAGTATCTAAACTTGTCAGCACAGGTTGTTTACTGTTTCAATTGATGCTTAAATTTCTTGGCACCCCATTGAAAACCAACGAACCTAAATTGTTGCTCAATATGCACATCTGGACATCAAATAAGCATCAAAGCCCTAATTTGCAAATCTATACATCAAATATGCAAATCTGGACATCAAACTATAATTTCAAAACCCTAATTTGGAACAATAACTTTAGCCGGATTATTAAACATAAAATTAAGCCAAAAGGCCAAATTAAACCCTAAGTGACAAAATTGGGAACATAAAGGGGAAAATAATAAACCCTGAACAAAAATAGAACCTTCAGTGAACCATAATCAAACCCTAGATTGAAATTTATGTTGATTATAAAAACCCCAAGAAAGAAAACTAAACGTAAAGGTGAAACAAGAACAAAATGGGACCGAACCAAAAACTAACCTTCAGTGAACCAGAATGAAACCCTAGATCTTCGATTTAAGTTAATCCGCAAACCCAGTTGGGTGGCCGTCGTCCTTAACCTGCAGCCGTCGTCTCCGAAGTGATGGGTTTCGTCAGCTAGCTTCGGATTTGTTTGTAGAGCAGCTATGGGCGACACGATAATGAGGTAGGGCAAAGTTGAGGGCAGGAGACCCCCAATTTTGCGTGAACTTAAGTAGAGCGAAAATTTTGGGGGAAATAGAAGCGGCATTTTTTTGTTTTGGGGGGAAAGACGAACTTCTCTCACTCACCGGGATGGGGGGAAATGAAATTTCGGAACTACGAACAGAGAAGCCTCAGCTTCGTGCAGAGCTAAGAACTCTGAAGATAAATGCCAAATATCGTATAGTGGGCTGTTGTAAGTGGAAAGTGCTCTGCGTATATGGAACAATTGGGAACTCTGAAGATGGACTACAATAGATCCGCTGTTATTTGAGAAGGATAACAGGACCCAGTAACTCCGATAAATTAGAAATATTGTTACTTGAGATTCGCGTATGAAGAACAAAATATGATTGGGATATGAATAACAGCGTTTTGTATCCATTCGGAATAACAGGGGATTATATATGATGATGGGCAGATGTATTTGTGAGGGTTTCAATTTTATTTATTATGCTAAAACAATTAGTATATTTTAAAATGTGTCTAATGAAAATGATATTGTAAATTTTATACCAAAACTAATGCTATAAACGTTTTGAGGCATTATAAAAAATGTTTAACACATAATTTTGTATAGTTGTACCTATATGTTTCATTAATGACTTGTGTCATGCATTATCAACATAGAACAACAACTCTTGATTAATTGTACAATGAAGGAACAAAGACAAACGGCGTCTTTATGTTGATCGAACCGTTCAAAATAAACATTGAAGCATTTATATCAATGTCGGTGAGTTTGAACTTATTTGATGTTCATTTGCACATCCATCCAAGCGACGGAATGTCGTAACATCGTAGGGCTACAATTAGTATACATTGGATCGAAGGTTATAAATGTCAGAACTCTCATTTTTTTTTATTATTAAGGTTAGTAATACCAACTTGATCATTTTAAAAAAAACTAGACGTGATTTCACTGCAGATCGACCGTTGATCGGTCGTACGAAAATCAACGGTCAACAAGCACTGGCTCAATTTGAAGAGGGTAAAAATGACAAAATTCATTAAAAATGACAAAATTGATATGATTTGTAAATATAATATGTAGGGCTACAATTTTTATATTTTTTTGAATTTTTTTCATATTTTTTTTGGTACTTGCATTGCAATCAGATTATTATTGTACACTATAGGCCGTATGATCTGTGATGAAGGGTATGCATTTATCAATGGACTCCTCCGTTTCAAACACAGCAAACCAACGTTGAAATACTCTGAGGTAAAGTAATATTTCTGATTACATCCAGGCCAATGTTAACCGTTGGATTCTTTAATTTTGGTGCAGAATTATAATCAGAAGGTCACGATGTAATTTGGAGATTGTGTTACCTAAGAGAGTCAATCAGCGAGACAGGTGAGGTGAGTGAATGCTATACCCAAAAGCAACTTAGTCACTTAGCGTTTTTTTTGAAAATTTGGATCGAAAGCACCCCCTCTCCACGCGAACGGAGTAGGTTCGATGTTTCTGCACAGGTTCAACGAGCATGAAGACCGTCCGATCTAACTTAAGATTGTGCTCACGAAAATTGAAACAGAGATGCACGAAATTTGAAGCGTTTCACACGAATCTTAAAAAAATCGACGGTGACTAAACCCGTCGAACCAGAGTAGGTTCGATGCCCAACTAAACCCTACTCTCAAGTGCCTCTCCACTCCTCTTCTCTCCACCCCCTCTCCACTCCCTCCCTCCTCTCTCCCGACCATTTCCCTCTTCTAAATCAAAGGCTCCATCCGGCTCCTCGTCTTCCCCTGATCGACCGTCGAACTACGAAAGCCGCCGCCTCTCCACTCCCTCTTCTCTCCACCCCCTCTGAACTCCCTCCCTCTTCTCCCCCGACCATTTCCCTCCTCCAAATCAAAGGCTCCATCGATCGGAGAACACCCCCAAGAGTTCTCGCTCGATCGCCGCAGTGTGATCAATCGCTCTCTCCGAGTTAAACCCCACCGCCGCAGTGTTCTCAATCGATCGGAGAACACCCCCAAGAGCCACTCTTCTCACACTGGTCGGATCGACGATATCCGTGTAAGTAAAGCCTCCTTCCTTTGGATTTTGTTTTTTTTGTCGATTGCTCGTCTGGTTTGGGGTATTTTTCAATTTAGGGTTTAAGCCGAGATATTTCTTGGTTTGCGCGTCTTTAGGGTTTAAATGCAAATTACTGATTCGGGCCTGACAAATAGTTTCACAATGTTCTGATTAGGGTTTAAGTTGTAAGCTGATCAGGAATTGTTTCACAATGTTCTGTTTAGGGTTTAAGTTTCACAATGTTCTGTTTAGGTTTTAAGTTGTATAACAGGTGCATTGTTGTTGTTGCTGGTTTGTTTGTTTAGTTGCTAATTTGTTGTATTGTTGAGGCTTGCTTGTTCGCTCAATTGCTAAGTAGTTGTAAATAAGTTCTTGAATGTGCTTTAGAATTTCATACCACGATTGCATGAGTTATTGTAAGGAGCATGAACATATATTTTAGAACTGAATTGTGACATAACTTGAAGAGTTTTACAGCAAAATAAGAATGTAGCATGTGCTAGTTTTATATTTTGAGATTAAAGCATCAAGATGCATGATCATATCTTTCTATAGCAAAAGTCTGAAAATGAAGTATGATGTTCAAATTGAGCATTTAGTTAAGTTATAATTGCATTGGGAGCATTTGAATGAAACAGTGGGTTATAGTGGAAATATGCATTGTATTTGTTAGTTGAATCAAATGGATGCATGAGCATATATTCTAGAACAATTTTCGAAACTGAAATGTGATATGTCTTTGGAAAGAAAGGAGTCCGACAATGGTATTGTTGTACGTAAATTATGTTGAAGTGTAAGGAACATAGAAGTGACACCTCCAAAATAGTTAATCACAGTGAGAAATTAGGAGTTTAACCCACTGTTTAGCTATCTCCTGCTGGTTCAGCCTTTAATTACTCCGAATTAGGAGTTTACTCCAAAATTAGAAATAGTTACACTGTTTAACTCATAATTTTGGAGTAAACTGTTTAACTCCTAATTTTGGAGTAAACTGTTTAACTCCTAATTTTGGAGTAAACAGTGTAACTATTTGTAATCTAACATTTCATTTTGTAACTGTTTTGGAGCAAACAGAAGTCCATAAATGTAAGTGTTATCTTTGTTTGACTTCCTTATATCCCGTTTTTAAAACAAAATATTATTTCTATTTGAAATGGTTTAACAGCTATGTATAATTTCACAAAGGTAGTGACACTTTATTCTAAACTCATGCATTCAGAATGAGTTGTGAACACATGCATTTAGACAATATATATTGTGCTGTTAAAATTTTCAAAACAAAAATATATTATTGTTAAAAAATAATTTGACTGGATAGGCAAAGAAAATTCCGCAAGACTGAATTCTTTACTCGGTCCAGACTTGATCAAAATCAATATTGAAGTTTGTGTTACGGCCATGTGATTTGGACTCAAAATTAAAGTTTGTATTGTTTTGATGCAATTGCATTCAATTATTAGTCCCCATTGCAATATGATTTGAACAGATCAAAAGAAAAAAAAAACATGCTCTAGTCAAGTCTTCTACTGTGTCTCTGTGTGCATGTCCTATGCATGATGCTTTCACATGCTATGTCCCCTTCTTGATGTTGGGTGATAAGTATATAAGAAAATCACATGCTATGTCCGCGCACTACATCCTGTCCTATGCATGATGCCATGTCCCCTTCTTTGTTTCTTGCTATATAGTACACTATGTCCTATGCATGATGCTATATAAAAAAACATACTTGTGTGATTTTATCATGCATATAGTACACTTTTTCTTTCAACTTGGTTTTTCAACTTTGTATATATGTATATGTTTACAGTTGTATACATTCTATAGTTGTGCATCTGAAATAAGACTAAATTAGTTCTTTCCATATTCTGAAAACTAGCTGTAGCTACTGTCACCTCTGTAAATTTGGCAAGAGAAGGGTCTTTGTGCATACTTCAAATAAATAGTCTTGTCAGACTTCAATAAAATAGCGGAGTGCTATCTTAAATTTATAATTTATAGTATTCAGGGCATAGAAAGAATTTCTGTTTAATTGAAAAAATAAATATTAATGTATGTGTTATATATAACAGATTAAATGGATAAGGATGGTGGTGCTTGCACGAAGGAGTCCTTGCACAGACGAAAATCCCCGAGACTCAATCCGAGTTACTCCGCAAATGCTTCACTGCCCCCAAGGCCTCCGCCGAAAACTAAGAGTAGGCCGTCTGTCACAAAGCAAGTACAGCAAGAATCAGAGAGTAGGCACTCTGGGATGGTACAAACACGTTCGGGCGCTCGAATATGGATGGGTCCAAGACCTCCTCGGGTAGTGAGGAGTGCAGGGGGGGCACAGACCAAGCCCGCAGCACCCCAAATTTCCCCGCCACCGGTTCAAACACCGCAATCTGCTGCCCAGTCACTGTCAGCTGCTCAGCCGCCGTCTTCCCGGTCACCTCCTCGAGGAGTGGGGAGTGCAGACCCGTCGGGGTCCAAGGCCGCAGCACCGCAAATTTCCCCGCCACCGGTGACTGAGAATGAGGTTTCTGCTGCCCAGTCACTGTCAGCTGCTCAGCCGCCGTCTTCCCGGTCACCTCCTCGGGGAGTGGGGAGTGCAGACCCGTCGGGGTCCAAGGCCGCAGCACCGCAAATTTCCCAGCCACCGGTGACCGAGAATGAGGTTTCTGCTGCCCATTCACTGTCAGCTGCTCAGCCGCCGTCTTCCCGGTCACCTCCTCGGGGAGTGGGGAGTGCAGACCCGTCGCAGCTGAAGGCCGCAGCAGCCGCAGCACCGCAAATTTCCATATCCCCAATCCAGACCGAGCAATCTGCTGCCCAGTCACCGTCAGCTGTTCAGACGGGTTCTTCATGGTCACCTCCTCGGGATGGTACTAACCGATCACCGGTTCAGACAGAACCAGATTCGACCCGAGACTCGACATGGCCTTCGTGGGATGGTACTAACCGATCACCAAACATGGAAAATTGGGAAGGTCCTGAAAAGTCTCCGCCTCAGGGCCGTGCTGACCAGTCATCGGAACCCTCTGACGAGCAATGTCAGGATGGTCAGTCAAGCGAACCACACTTTTATGCCGGGGTTGACGATGGCGGTAAGAGGTGCATATTGCGTCGGCCCCTTAGAGAGTGTCGTGAGGCCTTGGCAGCCTGCGGGCAAGAGCTAGTTGAGTCGGCATCTGAGGTGTCTGCTGGCCAGAATAAAAGAAAGAGAAATAAGGAGAAAAGTGATGTTAAGTGTGGGCGGGGTCTTGCAAAGCCTCGTGACCCTGCGGCACCTGGTGACAGACCAGAACTGCTGGTTGTTGGTGACGGGGAGTTCACGTCCAGGCCCATGTGCACAAAGGTGATCACCACAATACGGATTCTGACTTTGGAGAACTTACCCGGACCGTTTAGGTCGTACAAAATGTTTCCTACGAAGGCGAGGTTGCTAATCCTACAACAGTTCATGCAGAGGTATTCGTGGGGGCATGAGGAAGACATCAAGCGTTGTCTTGATGTCTTCGAAAACATAGCGGCAGAAGCATATTCGCGTGAAATGACCGAAACAAGAGCCACGTGTAAGAAGAAACATGGAGTAGATAAGGAGGTGTGGAAAAATCATCCTCCAAGATGGTGCAAGAACGTAGAAGCATGGAAGAGCTTGTGCGATATTTGGTCGACAACAAAATGGGACCAAATATCGACCACCAACCGAGAGAACAGAACTAAAGCACCTGACGTGGTATACCATGTGGCGGGATCGAGGAGTACGTACAAGCACAAGCAAGCACTGGTAAGTAAAAAACACCCTTCTGTGAATTTTTAATATTTCTCTGCTAATGTAAAAAAAAACACACCCTTCAATGCTATTTTAATATTTCTCTGTTAATGTAAAAAAATAAACACC
This sequence comes from Carex parvula, assembly GCA_025461045.1. Lineage (NCBI taxonomy): Eukaryota > Viridiplantae > Streptophyta > Magnoliopsida > Poales > Cyperaceae > Carex > Carex parvula. Next base: position 169,063 of record JAJGRW010000444.1, on the reverse strand, counting down.
CTTCAATGCTATTTTAATATTTCTCTGTTAATGAAAAAAAAAAAAAAACCAGTACTTGATATAAAATTGGACAAATTTAGTTACGGTTTTAGAAAATAGAACCGAACCAATTCGAACCGATCAAACCATCAACTGAATAAGAATCGAACCAAAATAAGACCCCTGATTATGGGAATCATCTCAAAATTGATAAAATACAAAAGAACCATTGATACTATTATTAACAAAAAGTCTACATTTTCAATTTTTCATACACAACAAGTGTAAGTTGTATGCAATAATACCCAGCAAAAACCGAACTGATCAACATTCAGAGTCGAATCATTATAAACCGGTCATAAAATAATTAGTTATATTGATACTATGTATGTGTTACTTTTTGCATTTGAATTTTTACATTATATTTTTTTGTTATATTCTAGGGAATTGGGACACCAAGATTGAATTGAAACATGATTAATTAGTTGCTGCAATCTTGAAGCTAATTTTACTCACCCTCATTTGCAGGAGTACACAAGAGGCAATGTTGCTTGCTGCCACAATGTTTTCCATCAATTCAATATTGCTTGCTGCCAAAATGTTTTGTATCAAAATTTCATATATAGGGTTATTCCAAATACCGAAATTTAAGTTTTCAATATAATGTTTCAATTTAGCACAATTAAATCTTGCTTGCTGCTGTGATTTGTTTATTTAGACAATTCAAAGGGAGATCTAAAATATACACAATGATGCTGTCTCCAGGAACCAAAACATTTCCAACGGCAGCGCATGGAAATAGTATGTCCACCATAAAATAATATAAACTGTATCAATAAAACATTTCCATGCGCATTTTCCCAGTATTTCCATGCGCTCTCATGGAAATAGTATGTCCAGCCATAAAATAATATAAACTGGATCGGTAAAACATTTCCATGCGCACTTGTCCCACTATTTCCATGAGCCTCCACTATAAAATATTATTATCAGAATGAACAAAACATTTCCAACGACTTTGCCCATGGAAAAAGTATGCCCAGGAATAAAATAATCTAAACTGGATCTGTAAAACATTTCCATGCGCATTTGTCCCAGTATTTCCATGAGCCTTCACTATAAAATATTATTATCAGAATGAACAAAACATTTCCAACGGCCAGGCCCATGGAAAAAGTATGTCCAGGAATAAAATAATATAAACTGGATCTGTAAAACATTTCCATGCGCATTTGTCCCACTATTTCCATGAGCCTTCACTTTAAAATATTATTATCAGAATGAACAAAACATTTCCAACGGCCTGGCCCATGGAAAAAGTCTGTCCAGGAATAAAATAATATAAACTGGATCTGTAAAACATTTCCATGCGCATTTGTCCCACTATTTCCAACGGCATTCCATGGAAAAAAGCTATCCAGTTTGTTCAGACTTATTTCCATGCGCAAGTGGTTGATTATTTCCATGGGCCTTCAATAAAATATTATTTTTGGTCTGTTTGGCGGGTCGCGGGTCATGCAAAACCTTTTCCAACGGCGAAAATGGTACATTTCCATGGGCAAGCATGAATTATTTCCATGCGTAACTGTTTCCATGGGCTACCTCTTGGAAATAGTTATTGTGTCAGAAAAGTCGATTTATTTCCATGAGCCCTTCACACACTTGGAAATGCGTTTTACTACCGTTGGTAAAAACGGAGATTCTAGTAGTGCTTGATCCCTCCTCTATATATATATCTAATAACTTGATGCATCACTCAAAATCTTAAAGGAAAAATACTACGTCTTTGTAAACACGAAACCAGCCCACAACAGTACCTGATTCTGTCATGGATGCAATCATGCAAGGAAGGTGTCCTCATTGCTGACGGCATATATATCATATATAATTCCACCCCTTGGATTTTCTTTTTGTTGGCAGTCAACACTTTTATCTTATTTAAGCCCCACATCAACATAGACAGAAATCAATCAATTTCCCAAAAACACTAATTCTACAACAGAGTAAAAATGGCAGAAGGTGATCTCAAGCTGTTGGGGTTATGGGCTAGCCCATATGCAATCAGGGTAAGAATGGTGCTAGAACAAAAGGGGTTGAGTTACGAGTACCTTGAGCAGGATCTTTCAAACAAGAGCGAACTTCTTGTCAAACACAATCCGATCCATAAGAAAGTTCCCGTACTTATCCATGGTGATCGAAGCATCTGCGAGTCGTTGGTAATTTTGCAGTACATTGATGAAAACTGGTCTGGTACTGGGCCTCCCATGCTTCCTGTTGATCCTTATGAACGTGCGGTTGCTCGCTTTTGGGCAACCTACGTTGATGATAAGGTACTTAAATTACTAATTAATTAATCGTTTAACTTTATGATCAACCAAAATATATATGAATTGATCGAATTACAAAAGTAACAAATGTTTCATTTTTTTTTATCCATGCAGTTGGTACCTTCTTTTATTGGTATCGTGAAAACTGTTTCAGAGGAGACAAAGGCAGAAAAAATTAGCGATACACTTGCTGCACTAGAGCAGTTGGAAGGAGCTTTCAAGAAATGTTCTGCTGGAAAGAGCTTCTTTGGTGGAGATACCATTGGTTTCCTTGATGTGACGTTAGGTTCTTTGTTGGCCTGGATCAGAGCAGTAGAGAAGATATCAGGGGTCAAGTTGCTCGATGCAACAAAGGTGCCATTATTGGTGGAGTGGGAAAAGCGGTTCCTCGCTGTGGATTTTGTGAAGAGTGCTATGCCAAGTGTGGAGAGGGTAGAAGAGTTCGCGAGAGTGCTTCAAGCCACAAGATGGAATGTTGCTTCAGCCAATTGATGGACTTTTTGGTATAGAAATAAATGATTGTTTAGTAATAATTGGGATGTGTATGCCGTTATTGTGGTGAGTGAAATAATGTTTGCAGACTTGTAGTGCTGAGCAAAAAATAATATTGTACTTCTTTTAGTGATATGAACATTAAACAATAAATTTACTGGTACGGTTTCAGGTTGCATATACAGATAAAAGTACGAATCAAATTTTATGTCATATACTCATATTGTTGTCCAGTAGAAAGAGTGTGTTTTCCCTGAGATATCTCATATTTTGTGTGACCGACGTGTCCGGTGCCTATTCGGAAATAGTGCAGGGGCAATATTATTTGAGTTTTGAGATTTGTGCATAACGTATTTGAACGGTTGAGATTTTCCAGGAAGTCACACAAAATATGAGATATCTCAGAGGATGCGAATTCCAGTAGAAATGGGTTTTCTTTGTTAATTGGTCTTTAACATGTTACTGCTTTTTACGACTGGATGACTAAATGAGGGTTTAATTTCTACTTCTGCAGTCCATTTGATCAGCCATCAGACGATGAAGAGTGAGAATAACGTGCAATTAATGCACTTGCAGAACATAAAAAATTGTGACAACGTTTTCTTTTCAGAAACAATGATATATGGGTACTCAAAGAACAGTGACAATTGTAATTTGTAAACCAACTGAGGTTAATACAATATGAAATTATGCAAAATCAGCGAGATTAGTAAAATGATTTTCAACTGCAACATCTGAACAAAATAATAAAATTAATCAATTTAGTACAAATTGCCTAAGTTAACTGCATATATGATCAGTTTAGTACAATCTGCACCAAAGTATTAATTTAGTACATACTGCTGATGAAGACAAAACATATAGCAAAATTCATATATTTTCTTCCGGAAAATGGCAAAAAGCGAATGCAAAGTAGCCGTTTTTCCGATTTATTTACCGGAAACGTGTTTTTAGGTCTTTTTGGCAGGTTTTTCAGAAAGTTGCGTATTTAGGCCAAAAACAGAGCAAAAGTGTTGAATTTAGGCGATATCTGAAGATAACACCAAAACAGGAAATCACATGGAGCATACAATAGTTGAATTTAATCATTTCCATGTATGAGTGAGTTTGTAGGTTCATGATGATTATAATTGCAAGATTATATTGAAGAACCAAAGAAATGTTCATGAAGATCTTAATTGCAAGACCAAATTGAAGAACTGAAGAAATCAATAAGACTTTATGAAGCTATAAATTGTAATAATCAAATAGAAAAGTAAAGTAAATTTAAGATTGTTGATTTATGTGGAACAACCATTCTGAACGGAACTAACCGTCCAAAACGGATGTAATGCATAAACTCACAGAGAGTTCCCAGATTAGTTCCGTCCAGAACGGTAGTGATCTGTTGTATGATCCGTTCAGGATGATCCAGATCCATTGTGAACCCCAAAAACTTTCGTTGATAGAAAAAGGAGAGCATTTTGTACAGCCTGTCCGAACGATTTTCCAATCAGATGAACGGATCACGACAGAACCCTAAATCTAATCCTCTCCATGTAAATAGAGGAATCCCCATTTTAGATCTCTCAGCTCTAACCGCCCCAAAGTTCTAAAAAGGCAAATTTTCTGTGGTTGAGACTCTCCATTGTTGAGTGAGCTTAAAACTTCAAGACCTATTAAACAACCTCAAATTTACTTCACTTATCTTATTATATACATATATTAGAGTGATTAGAGTGAGTATTCTTTGTGAGAGAGTAATTTGAGTTCTCCATTTGTAATAGCCGTGTGACTTCTCACTTATTGTAAGGGCTCACCGACTTGACTTCTAGGCTCACCATTACACGAGTTGGCCGTGTGACATCCCGATTGTTATAAGGGCTCATCGGTGTCACACCCCGACAGCAGGGCCGACAACCCGCCGCTCACAACAGCGCAAGGCGTTTCAATTATCATACACAATCATAAATATATACATACACTACCAATGACATAGACAAAAGCCACGATACCTGTAAAAATTGTGGCCTGTCCCGCAGTCTTCTAGTTCAACATCTTGTTTTCGTGTCTTACGCTTTGTACCTAGAACCCACCGAAGTGGAAATATATTAGAGATTGAAAATCTCTAAGTGCGGTATTCAGTTCCAGTCGAGTTATTCTAAGACCCAACCAACTAAACCAAACCAACACTGAGCATAATTATAAAAGAGCAACATTGATCATCAAGCTGAAGAGATAATTCGAAAATCAATAGTAAACTGCTAGCATGAATGAATGTAGACCAAAATTATAACCTTACGAAGTAACCCAAAAATAAGTTTACCTATGACATTTCTTTAACTAAGTTATGCTTATGACAACATAAAATTTCTATAAACTCCAAAGTGCAATGCTCACGCAAGTAGATTGATTATAAATTCAAACATGCATGAAATGCTAACATATCATAAAATACTCAAATGCTCATGAATCTTATTTAGTGCACAAATGTTCTTGTAAAGCAATTCTTTTAGCATTTCTATCTTGCGATCTAGATTCAACACTTATCTGACTACGGGTCATGCGCTACCACGAATACGGTGCCTACACAATTTCTGTTATGCGCATAACCTGAAATTGTGCGCTTACCACGAATACGGCGCCTACGTGCCTTCAGTTATGCGCTTCCACGAATCAACGGCGCCTACATAACTAGATCACGCGCTACCACGAATACGGCGCCTACGCAATTTCTGTTATGCGCTTCCATGAATTAACGGCGCCTACATAACAGAAATTACGCACTTACCACGAATACAGCGCCTACATGACCCGGTCATACGCTACCACGAAAAGACAGTGCCGACATGACCAGTCAAGTTTCCAAGTTCAATGTTCAATCAATACATTACCACGGTCATGCGCTACCACGAAAAGGCAGCGCCTACATGACCGGTCAAGTTTCCAAGTTCAATGTTCAATCAATACATTACCACGGTCATGCGCTACCACAAAAAGACAGCGCCTACATGACCGGTCAAGTTTCCAAGTTCAATGTTCAATCAATACATTACCACGGTCATGCGCTACCACGAAAAGACAGCGCCTACATGACCGGTCAGTTTTCCAAGTTTCAATCAAGTACAAATATGACCACGGTCATGCGCTACCACGAAAAGACAGCGCCTACATGACCAATCAAATATCCAACTATAATATTCATTCAAATGCACACATGTTTATATGTTATGCTCAAGTATACCCATGGTTCACTTCAAGACTATGCTAATATACAAGTTCATGGTTCATATCGTGCTTTGTTTCCTGTATGCAAATTATATTATGCAAAGGTTAATCAGCTCATATCTTATGTCATGTATTTCACGGTCTCTAGTACAACTAATGCCTTGTACCATGCATACAAGTTAATTTCATGCAAATAGAAATATGGTTCAGTTCATGATGCAAGCGTATGTCATGCAACTCGTTTATGCAATAAGAATACCAACTTCAAGACTTTAACTACAAGCAATTGGCAACCAAGCAACAGCCAAGCTACACTAATCAAACAAATAATCTTGTGCAATCAGGACATGCAAATTTCAATATGTAATAAGACATTTCACTAAGGCATATTTACACTTACAAAATTTACTTGTCTAATGTATGTCATCATGTACCTCGTTTTGATTCACAATTCAATGGGTCTAATTATTACATAGTTCACTCATTACCGTCTCAATTTATTATATAAATTTTATGGTTCAGTTCATGTGAAGTGGATATTTTATATTGATATCAAGGCTCCTGTCATCTTTTGTGTCATGCATGTATCAACTTGAGAATATAAAAGTTGTGGTCTGTTCCATAATTAAATTATATAAAACAGTTGTACACCATGTAACTCCAAACCACTACCATATATTAACCTTAAGATTACCAACAATTTACTTCTCTTAGGCATTTCACCGAACAGCTGATGTGCAGCAACACACGAGACCCGTACCAGTAATTTACTTCTCTTAGGCATTTCACCGAACAGCTGGTGTGCAGCAATACACCAGACCCGTACCAGTGATGGTACAATAATCGCTCAATTAAATCACAATCATCAAGAAATCAACATGCGATTAAAAGCAAGCAAAGAAACCCACGAGCTTACAACAACAATTAAACAAGTTAGAAGGAGCTAGGAATAACTCGAAATCCACACCTGTTAACGCTGGGCACGATCGGGCTAGAAGTTGCTCTCTGTTCCGAATCAAGCCTATCGAGTTGCTCGAGGCTGCCCCAAGAACGCCATCAATCAATCAATCAACCCAACAAATATCCTTCTTCTCGGTCTTCCTCATTTCCCGGCCACGTCGAGCTACCGATGCCACTTCTTTCTCGCCTCTTTTCTCTTCTCTATCTTCTTCCCCGTATCCCCTCTTTTTCTTTTCCCCCTCTTTTTCTTTTCGTTAGTTTCTATGTTTCAGGGTATACTGGACCGAGTGAAATCCCCCCAAATGAACGGTTCTCCAACATCCACCGATAAAAAGAAAAGGGAGAATTTCATATATACCACTCAAAAACTGTGAAATTACGTATTTACCATCCAAATTTCTATAATTACATATTTACCATCTAAAAATCTAATAACTCACATATTTACCCAATTAACTTTAGTATATATCAAATATACCCAAAACTCAGATTAATTATGTTTAACATTCTTAAAATTATAATTAATCAAGGATTAACTTAGCACTCTTTCTTTCTCTCCCTGGACTTCTCCTTTATACCCAATATAAGAGATTAAAAATAGATATTCCAAACTGACTTAAAAAAACAGAAAACAAGACTCCAAAAATAATCCACAAATAAGCAACAGTTTCATTAGCCAAATTAAACATTGTTTTCAGGTTGCATAACAAAGTCCCACAAGCATATATAACTATCATACTATCATGTTTAACAAAAATTAGTTATGTGAATAGCCCAATCGTAATTATGTCAGACCACAATCTTAGACAAATCAAACATTATCTTGCATTTGAGATTGGTATTGCATGGCATTGCACGACTTTGACTTCTTGCTCCGATGTGCTTTTGAATTCTTTCGTCCCCTAATTTAAAAGATACAAGAATAATGTCAGCATTCTATATGTTAGTCTTTTCTTTTCTTTGCATTTTTCTAAGATGATAAACATTCTAAGGGATTTGATAATTAAGTTCAAATACCTTTTACTGGTAGATGTTTCAGATGCATTTTGAGCGGTGTCGAATTCAGATGCGGAATTCTTACAAGTCTTTTGATTGTGTCCGTACATACCACAACGCTGACACTTGTGTCTTCTCTTCGTCTCATCAGATGAAGGTATTCTGTTCTTTTTCGGACGTCCAGGTGGACGCTTAATGATAGGAGGGTATATCTTCTCCTCTGTTTCCACATGCACCCATTGATCCTTTCCCGGCATTGGAACAATATCCATATCATAAGCAGCTTTGAATTTCTCAATTGTGAAGTACGGATCCACATACTTCTCCCAATTAGCATCTCTCGTGAAAGCAATAAAAGCAGCTGCATGCGCACATGGAAGACCTTTAACTTGCCAAACCGACATGAGCATTTTTTCTCATCTAAGATAATGTCCCAACGTTTTCCCTTGCACTTTACTTCAGCCCGATTGTCACTGCTTCTACAAACTTCATATTCACCCAAGTTCTACATAAAAATAGAAAAAACAGAAGCAAAAATCTGATGAATAAAAATAGAAAAAACATCATAATCAACATAACATAATCAAGCATTGAATGTACCTTGATGATTTTGTTGAGGTACTCTTTAGCCTTAGGAACTAACATGCCCTTCCATTTTTTCACAATTCTCCTCTTCTTGTCAAACAATACCATAATCCTTTCTCTAATGGCATCAAGGAGATCAAGCACAGGCTGGTAGCGCACTTCACCTATCCAAGAATTAAATGTTTCAGAAATGTTGTTAGTGATGTAATCACACTTGGCTAATGTACCAAACTTGCTTCGACTCCATATCTTCTTATGGTTCTCATTAAGAAATGTAATTGCATCCATTCGTTGTTTAGCAATTTCCTTTAGTAATTTGTCATGCTCACTTGGACAGTAGGTATTTGCAGCACCCCACAATTTATCCTTGAAGAATTTACCACGAAATTGTTTCTTGAAATTGCTATACAGGTGCCTCATGCATTCTCTGTGCTCGATATTAGGATAGACTACTCTGATAGCCGCTTCTAACCCTTTTTGCATGTCCGATGAGATAACAAGACCATCTGGTGTTCCAATTGCTGTTTGTAGTGCCTTAAGAAACCATGTCCATGATTCTGTATTCTCTGATTCAAGCACGCCGTAAGCTATTGGAAACATGCAATTGTTACCATCAATACCTGTGGCAGCTACTAGTACACCATTGAACTTCCCTTTTAGATGACATGCATCAAGGCCAAGGTAAGGACGACAACCCATAAGAAATCCCTTAGAGCAAGCTGCTAGAGAAATAAAAAATCGTTGAAAATGCTTCTTGCCATCTTTTGTCTTAAAATCAATATCCACGACACTTCCCGGGTTTCTTCTTTGTAGTTCCACTTTAAAATCATTCATTCTCATAAAAGAGTCCTCCCACTTACCATACATATCGGTATAAGCTTGTTCTTTTCCTCGAAATACTCTCATGTACGGCACATCAACATTGAAGTTCTTCATGAGCCACTTTCTGAGCACTGGAACAGAGACATCGCCATCAGATTTTAACTTGTCAACAATTACACCAGCAATCCATCCTTGAGTGGCAAGCTTATTACCACATTTGTTGCTTTGTGTACATGAATGCAGCTGTACCAATCTTCTAACCTATGCAAATTGAAAAAAGGTGTAGACAAAAAAGTAATTTTAATACTAAAATAAATATGTTAAGAATATTTCAATTTTCTAACCTTGATACACAATATACTTACTTCAAAAGTAACATCATCTTGTAGGACAGAAGCATGAATCCGCCATTTACAATCTACACTTGCACATCTAGCTCTGAATCGTGTCGGCTCACTTTTCTCAATGAAGTATTCAAACTCATTTATCAATGCATGATGATTCAGAGCTCTTCTAAATTCAACCACATTTGGAAATTTTGAGTTCACTTCAATTTTAGGACTTTTCTTGCTATACCCATAATCGCAATTGGAAATCTCGAGTTCAGCTTCAACATCACTATTATAGAGGCTATGGTAGCTATCTTCACTTATACAATAGTCTGAATCTTCCTCATCATGCACTTCATTAGTCACTTCATCTTGTTCACTGCACCAAAATGTTTCGTAAGTGATTTAAGTTCATTACTTAATTAATGTTTATAGTGACAAGATTATTTACCTAAAAATGGTACTCTACTTAATTGATGTTTATAGTGAATTAACTTGTACCTTTGTTGCTTTTCATTTCTGTTGCTATCTTTTTCAACCGTCACATAAACAATTACTTCTTTCTCCTCCTCATACATGCTTAACATCACTCCAAAGTTATCATCAGAATCAAGATCAATGAATGTTTGCTCCGTAGCAGACTTGTCCAGAAATCGCATAGAGTAAACCAAGTCTCTCTTCGATTGATAACGGTTCATCACCTCTTCAGTTAATTGTTTCAAGTCATATGACCACATATCTGTGTATATGCATTTTTGGGAGCCAAAACAATATCGTTTCCTATAAGAATTCTTCATCTGTTGGAAGAAGCCTCCATATTTTAATCTTATCTTGTAATTAGACGGACATCGTCTAATAGAGAAAAAAATATTGTTAATATCATAGTTATTGTAAATGCCATATCAAATTTCCCCCAAATTTTTACTGGTAAGGTTCAAAAGAAGGCAAACAAAAGGTTAAACTTGATAATAATCTCATGTCAACAGGAATTTTGTACCACTAAATTTGTCACTGCACAATTTATGTAATCAACGGTATAAAATAATTGGGCAAGTAAATTAATTGGGCAGCACTCACGGTCAGACAGAAATAAGAAGTCCTCTGTGTAATAGGACCCGGGCCGTCAGGTTTAATGAAGAAGCTGACCAAGTGACTTACAAATGGGGCCAAGACAATTAAAGACTTAAAAGAAGATGACAAGTGGGCCAGCAACTTCAGAAGCTACTCTCTCAGAACCAAAAGAAGATTATTAGGAAATTAGTTAGCTAATTAGACAAATACTGGTGCAAAATTTACTGTTAGGCTCAAATGTATCTAGACAGGTATATTCGCTATAAAGGGCAAGATTCTGTGAAACTCATTCCAGTGAAGCTGCTGGCCATTTTATCCAGACAGGTATATAATCACTATAAATTTGTGTTTCTATCTCTGTGTTCTTGGCTTTCGCCATTTTATCCAGTTTTCTGATTTTCTCAAAATTAACTCAATTCTTTGAGTTATTTCTTAAATTGTTTGTTGATTGAGCAAGTCAGGTCAGGGACCTGACATAGCATCATATCCAAAACAACAGAAGTGAATCCATACCATAGTAATTGTGCACGCAAGCACCAAAAGAGCATAAACCAGCAACCTAAGAATACTAACTGTTCAAACATTACTGAAGCACGATCATTAATTTACTTGCCCAATAGCAAATACCAAAGAGTTTAAAGAGTAATTGTGTGGGAAAATATGAAAATTAAAGAGTTTACTCGATTGGAGGTGATTCTACTCCGAAGCTCCCATCTAGGTCTATCTATCTCCTCCGGCACGAGTGTTTCTTCCTCTTCGTATTCCATCTTCTCTAACTGTTCTTTCTAGGTTTTGAGTTTGCTTGATGGGGAGAAAGTTTTAGCGGGGTAGCGGGGCAGGAGAGGAGGAGGCGGGAGAGTACGCTAGGTTTTAGCGCCAAAATGAGAGAGGAATTCTGATCGTAGAAGGGGAAGGGAAGGGGCTAATCCAATTATTATTTATATTGTTTATAATATTAAACTTAATTAATCTCTAATTTTAATTAATTGGGTAAATATGTGAGTTATTAGATTTTTAGATGGTAAATATGTAATTATAGAAATTTGGATGGTAAATACGTAATTTCACAGTTTTTGAGTGGTATATATGAAATTCTCCCAAAAGAAAATAATGAAAAGAGGGGTAAAGCGGTTCCTTCAGAAAAAGTAAAGAATAAATATAGTCTCTCTCTCCGTTATTTCAAATTTTGAAAAGTTAATATATTTTTTATTTTAGAATTAAATAAGTGCAATAATCTATTTCTTTTCATATCCACAAGCTTTGGAAATAAAAAATTTCAGCGGCATACATAAAGTAATTGAGTTAGGTGAAATGGCAGTCCAGATTGCCAACAGGTGTCCCTCACATACACATTTTAATCATAAAAGAAAATTCTTTTAGTTATTCTTAAATTGGGATGTTACAATCGGATCACGTCGTCACGAGGTGTAACCTTTATCATTGGGTATTAAGAAAGACACGTCGACGATGTTGCAATATTGCCCCAGAGACGTAGGCATTTTAAGCCGAACTCTATTATCATCCCGAGTATCAATTTCTCTTACTCTCATCTATTTATTTAGTTGTGTGCACTTCCTTGATTATTTATTTGACTTGTTAGTTTAGAGAGTTTAACCGAAAATATCCAAGAGTCTTTAAAACTCCTTATTCAACCCCCCTAGGTGCCGTTAGGGACTACAAATTCTGCACTGACAATGCTACCTTGGCTAATGCCGCGTGCCAGTTGCAACCTCCGTCAGAAATGATTAGAGGGCGGCAAATGGAATTTGTCAAATTTGGAGGGCCCTCAAAGCAAATATGGAATATACCTGCATCCATGTACTGAGACGCCACAATGAGATGGCTGAAAACCTAACAGATTTAGGCAGAAGGGCAGGAATGAACTACCCTGGTTTCTCATTTCCCATGTTTAGAAATTGAACTGATGTAAGAAGCAGGAATGAAGTCAGGGAGGGAAGGGAATGAGTAAGGGTACTGTGGGAATTAACTGTACTGGTTCACCTTTATTTTGCTTAGTTTTTAGAATTGATGCAAGGGGTTCTGGTACACTGGTACTGAACCGATGTAAGGGGCAGGAATGAAGTCAGGGAGGCAAGGAAATGAGTAAGGGCACTCTAGGAATTATTGTACTGGTTCTCCGATTTCAGACCGATTTACGCAGTTATTGAAGATTTCGTTAAATTTCGGCCGTTCCGGTCTCATTTCAGCCAAATTTCGTCCATTTCAGACCGAAATAGACCGATTCCACCGAAATGGCCAAAACACGAATTAACCAAACTCAAAAAAAAAAAATTTAGCTCTCTGCGATTCGAACTCGCGCCCTTCAGCATGACATCCAAACACAACTCCACCACACCACACATTCTTTCTTGTTTAAAACTACAACTCATTTCTATATAAACTATTTCAATTTGTACCTCCATAAGGTCACGGATTGAAATAAGAGGTCATGGATTAAAACTACAACTTCTGTAATAATTGAAATAAGATATCAAAGATTATTAGCGGTCTACAATGTCTTCTTTTTTTGGTTCGGGACAATAATACCCTCATTTCTATCATAATACAGACGATAATGAAGTGATCCAGCCAGCACGACATAGTTTCTGGCAGTGAAAGAGTGTGTTTTGAGTTGTAATACTTGTATTATATTGTAGGCAAAATCGGTTATGTACCCATCAAAAGTCAAGAATTTGAATATTTGCCCATCAAATCTTCAAATTGGGGTATTTGCCCATCAAATTTATAAAATTTTGAAAATTTATCCATATTGATATTAAAACTGATAATTTAAAACAAAAATATGTATTAAAAAAATTTGTCCAATTTTACCCTCTTCACGCTCCAGTTCTTTTCCCGCCAGACGCTCCAGACCCTCTTCTCCATCGCGCACACAGGCGCTCAAAGCACAATCGCTCTCTCTCTCTCTCGTTCAGACTATTCTCCGCCTCCAGTCGCTCTCTCTCTCTCATTCAGACTATGTCGGGCACACTCAATGCACCCTGACACTCCGAACCCGCTAACGGGGATGAACCAGCTAATGGAAAAGTACCCGCACACTCAATGCACCCTGACAGGGATAAACCCGCTAACGGAAAAGAAACCGCTAACGCTACACTGGAGCGACTGAAGGCGTGAAGAGGGTAAAATTGGAACAAATTTTTTTAATACAGATTTTTGTTTTAAATTATCAGTTTTAATATCAATATAGATAAATTTCCAAGATTTTATAAATTTGATGGACAAATACCTCAATTTGAAGATTTGATGGGCAAATATCCAAATTCTTAACTTTTGATGGGTACATAACCAATTTTGCCTATATTGTATTAGTAGATTATTTTATTGTAATAATTTTTCTAAATTTTTTTATCATTTTTTTCCTATTTTTTTAGTGAAAGAAGCTTCTGCTAAAAAGTCCGATTTTCCGATCCGATTCGGCCGAACCCGACCGATTTTTCCGATCCGGATCGGAGGATTGCTCGGTGCCGATCCCGATCCCGATACTAATTTTTCCTTCTATGATTATTTCACCCACCACAATACATGCATACATATCCCAATAATTACCAAAACGTCCGTCAATTAGCTGAATCAATGTTCCATATTGTGGCTCTCGCAGTCTCTTCTACCCTCTCCACACTTGGGAGAACACGCTTCACAAAATCCGCCACGAGGAAGCGTTTTTCCCACTCTACCAGTAATGGCACCTTTGTCTCATCAAGCAGCTTTACTCCGAATATCTTCTCTGCTGCCTTCATCCAAGTCAATTGGCAACCGAAAGTCACATCAACAAAGCCAATGGAGTCGCCACCAAAGAAGTCCTTTCCGGCAGAACATTCCTTGAAAGCTCCTTCCAACTGCTTAAGCGCAGCAAGTACATCGGCAATTTTTTCTGCCTTCGTCTCCTCTGTTGCAGTCTTTAGCATACCAACAAATGAAGGTGCCAACTGCTTGCCCTGATAAAAAATATATATATATAACCTTTGTTACTTTTAAAATTCATCTCCAATCTCATAACTTTTAGTTATTAAATAACTTATTTTCATATATATATATATATATATAGATGGGCTATTGTACTTCGCGAAGTAAAACCCCCGTTTACTTCGGACCATATTTTGTCATTTTAAAATCCAAACAACCGATCCGAACCGTTCAACATGTTCTAAATATTGAAATGTACTTGGAGACTAAAGTTTACATTTTTTTGGATTTTTTTTTACTATTTATTAAGCCACTTTGAAAATCGCTGATCCGGTGGTCCAGAAAATTTTACTGTTCACAGTGGATCAACGATTTTCAAAGTGGCTTAATAAATAGTAAAAAAATTCCAAAAAATGTAAATTTAGTCTCCAAGCACATTTCAATATTTAGAACATGTTGAACGGTTCGGATCGATTGTTTGGATTTTCAAAATAAAAAATATGGTCCGAAGTAAACGGGGGTTTTACTTCGCGAAGCACAATAGCCCATCTATATATATATATATATATATATATATATATACAGAGAGAGAGAGAGAGAGTATGGCTAATGTGCTTCCTCTAGAACTTCGGCCTCGTCCTTCCGGGGGCATATCTTAGTGTTTGATATTCAAACAACAAATTAAAACCGTTAGATGTTCAATATATATTAAAATGTACTTGGAGACCAAATTTTACATTTTTTAGAATTTTTTTACTATTTATTAAGCCACTTTGAAAATTCCAGATCATATAGTCCAGACTGTTTTTACTGTTCACCCGGATTTGAAATTTTCAAAGTGGCTTAATAAATAGTAAAAAAATTCCAAAAAATGTAAAATTTGGTCTCCAGGTACATTTTAATATAGATTGAACATCTAACGGTTTGAATTTGTTGTTTGAACATCAAACACTAAGATATGCCTCCGGAAGCACGAGGCCGAAGTTCTAGAGGAAGCACATTAGCCATACTCTATATATATATATTACGGTTGATCTTTTTTTTTGAGGAAAAATATGGGTCAATCCCACATTTGATTGATAATTGCAGTTACAAAGTTTGTATCCACGATTTACAAAAATGTATTGTGCTTGAACAGTTGAGCTTTAAAAGAAAGTTAAGTTAAATACAAAAATGTGTTGTGCTCTAAACAATTGAGGTTTAAAAGAAATCTAAGTTAAATACTACATGAATCCAGAGATAGTTTCTGATTGGAAATGCAAAAACTGAGTAATTTGAATATTACGGTTGATCTTTAAAGTAAAAGATTAGTAATTTAAGTACCATATCATCAATATACGCTGCCCAAAAACGAGCAATGGCACGTTCGTAAGGATCAGCAGGAAGCACAGGAGGACCAGTATCAGACCACTTCTCATCAATGTACTGCAAAATCACCAAGGACTCGCAGATGCTTCGATTGCCGTGGATAAGTACCGGCACTTTCTTGTGAATTGGATTGTGTTTGAGAAGAAGCTCGCTCTTGTTGTAAAGATCCTGCTCAAGGTACTCATAACTCAGCCCCTTCTGTTCTAGCACCATTCTTACCCTGATTGTGGGTGTACTAAACCATGCCCCCAACAGCTTGAGTTCACATTCTGCCATTTTCACTCAAGGAAAAATGTTTTGGGAAGACATTGTCTCTGTTTATGTTGAATAGGGAGGCTTTTATAAATTGATATTCTTTGTTTATGTTGAACAGCTTGAGTTCACATTCAACATTGACCTTTTAGATTGATAATCCAAGTGTTTGACTTTTATAAGATACCGTCAGCAATGAGGACACCTCCTTGCATCCATCACAAAGTGGGGTTCTTTTGTGGGCTTATTTTGTGTTTACAAAGACGTAATATTATTCTTTAACATTTTGGATCATAGATCAAGTTATCAGATATATAGCTTTATTTCATACAGAAAAAAACATGTTGAACATTCATATTTATCTGATAATTGTGACATTATTAAATAAATTTTCGTATTAGAAAAGAAATTGTAGATATGTTCTAGTCTAGATAGATTGTGCATTAGATATTGCAATCAAGTACATTAGGGCACTGACCAAGTGCTAGATAGATAAACAAAACTTTTAATATTTTACTAGATGTGTGATCATAATTAGTTTTAAATTATACCAAATTTAATAGAAAATCTTGAGAATACATCTATAATCTCTCTGCATGAGCTTTTTTACATTGACAATTTAAATTGCTGGATATGCTAAGAGGCAGAGCTAAATAATGTGCAAAACTTCTAAATGCAATACATGTTTGAATGTGCCAGTATAAATGTTCCAATGAAGTGATTAACTGAGCTGCACTTCGATTAGTGAGTTTATTCTAAATCATTCCACAGAGACAAGCAGAGCAAACAATCTCAACGGTGGTCTACATCGATCAGCTATTCCGGCCGTCTTTCATGACCTTACAGATGCTTCTAATTGATTTTGTCTTTCTATCTATCGTCTGCATTTTGAGATCCTATTTCTCAGATTTCTTTTCTTTTCCTGATCGATCTCCGATGAGAGGTGGTCAGGTGGGGCTCTTTAGGCCTCTAGCGGCATCAGTTGCAATCGTCCAGACTGCTCCTTTCTCAATCGCATTATCTCCGGCAATCTTCTTAATTTCTAGAGGTATATTTTAGTCACTGATCTGTTTTCTGTAGTTATTGATCTTTTAATTTGTTTGCTTTATGATTTTGAGATCAACTACGTATGTGAGTTCCTATATTTCATTTGAATTTTCAATTAATTTTGCAGCTTTTCTCCGTTCTTTCTCAGATGTTTAGCATCAGTTATATCTTTTTTATCTTCGATCTCGCATTATCGAGGTAATCACATATTGCTGATTGTATTCTTTTATTCTTACAATTCAGATATCGCTAGTTCATATGTTCTTAATTGTTAGCTGCTGTTGTTAATTCATGTTAAATATTGTGCATTTATGCTTCTGTTACAGTACGGCTATCGCTAATAATATGCTGAATCTTTGCTTAAATTAGTTGGTCAGTTTTACTGTCGTCTAAATTCTCTTTAGTCATTTGGTTCAGGTATACTACTAGGCTTTTACAAGGAGAAATTAGAAATGAAGGGAAGACGACTCAGCTATAAAACATGCATGCATAAATATTCGAATCCCAATTATTACTTAACGATCGATCATTTCTATACTAAAAAAGTACGTCAATTAACCAAAGCAACTTTCCATATTGTGCTCGCGAATTCTTCTACCCTCTCCACACTCGGGAGAACGCGCTTCACAAAATCCACAGCAAGAAAGCGTTTTTCCCACTCTACCAGTAATGGTATCTTTGTCTCATCAAGCAGATTGACTCCTAATATCTTCTCTGCCACCTTCATCCAAGTCAACTGGCAACCCAAAGTCACATCAACAAAACCAATGGAGTCACCACCAAAGAATCCCTTCCCAGCAGAACATTTCTTGAAAGCTCCTTCTAACTGCTCAAGCGCAGCAAGTGTGTCAGCAATTTTTTCTACCTTTGTCTCCTCTGTTTTAGCCTTAAGGATACCATACAATGAAGGTACCAACTGCGCAATGAAAAAGAAACATGAAACCTTTTGTTACTTCTGTAATTAATATCCAATCTCATAATTTTTCTTATTATAGAACCTAATTAATATATATATTTTACGGCTGATTGTGAAATTAAACGATGTAGTAATTCAAGTACCTTATCGTCAATGTACACTGCCCAAAAGCGAGCAACGGCCCGTTCGTAGGGATCAACAGGGAGCACAGGAGGCCCAGTACCAGACCAGTTCTCATCAATGTACTGCAAAATCACCAATGACTCGCTGATTATTCGATCATCATGGATAAGTACCGGCACTTTCTTGTGGATCGGATTGTGTTTGAGAAGAAGCTCGCTCTTGTTAAAAAGATCCTGCTCAAGGTACTCATAACTCAGCCCCTTTTGTTCTAGCACCATTCTTACCCTGATTACAAATAAGCTAGGCCATGCCCCCAAAAGCTTGAGTTCACCTTCTACCATTTTCACTCTGTTTGAGGATTAATGTTTCATACAGGGTTTAAATAAGATGGAAGTGTTGACTGCCAACAAAAGATAATCCAAGTGTTGGACTTACTATTGCTATGCGTCAGCAATGAGGGTACCTGCTTGCATCCAGTACAGAGTGTGGTTCTTTTGTGAACTGGTTTTGTGTTTCCAAAGATGTAAGATCATGAATCAAATTAATAGATAAATAGTGTTGTCTTAATGTAAAAACATGTTGACATTCATATTTATTTGATATTTGTGATAATAAATAAATAAATTAACTTATTAAAATAATTATAAATATGTTCTAGTTTAGATGAAATAATTATAAATATGTTGACATTCATGAGTATCAAGTGTAAATATTTCTATTCAGTGGTGATGATTTTTCATAGCTTATTTCACACAAAGTACATAGGGTTGATTCTATGTTGCATAGATACGGGTATGGGTATCGTATTGGATTCGATGCGGATACGGCGATACGGAAATTTTCAAAAATCCCGGATACGATGCGTCAATTAATATATTATTTTAATTATATTAATAATTACTATATAAATTAAATATCAAAAATCATGAATAAAGTATTTTGTTAAGTTAAATAGAGTAGCTGGTGCATTGTAACAACAAAATAAGTTGGTGTAGGGTTTAAGGAGTCGTTGCATTAATCACAATTCCCAGGTTGGAGTTCCGCGGTTGACATCAATTTTTGCTCAATTCACCGTTCTATGCGCGGTTCACAGCTCACGGTGCACCAAAAATGAAATGGAGAGAACAGTTCGGTCCACACGCGGCTCACAGGTGAAATCTAGAGTGGCACCGTATCCGAGCAGAGAGGGGCCGTATCGGCACGTTTCAACGCATATCGGCGACTATATCGAATGGTTAAGGAGGGGCCGTATCGGCACGTTTCAACGCGTATCGCCGATACACCAGCTGGCATATCCGATACGTATCAAACCCGTATCGGGCGCGTATTTGTGTCGGATACGTGTCCGATACGGGTACGGAGCCTATATTGAAGTATCCGAGTAACATAGGGTTGATTGTTCCCTCATTAATATTTTCTTTTCAAGTTAGACATTAATTTGAGATAACTAAACACTGTAACATTATGAACTGCTGCTCACTACAGTTCAATACGAAGTCAGGTGTTTCTTAGGGTCCACCATGACCACTTCTTTCTCATGCCCATTAACTGTTTTTTCACAGTTGTTGGGAAATCTCTCTGTATTTTGTTTTCATTCATGAAGATGGAGTGTATCTAATAGATTATTTTTTTTTGTAGTTTATATGACAATATGCTACTCGTCGGAAAAGTAGCTAGATCTGCGATCTGGGATTAAATAGCGGTAAGATCAGCATATATTGTGTGAATATTCGTATTTTAGGGGCGAGGTATTGATGCATTTTTTCCATCAAAACAGTTAAGTTGGGTTTCAGTATCAATCATTCAATCATAATAGGCAATTTGTACTAAATTAACTTAGGTGTATATTGTACTAAATTGATCAATTGATCATTTCGTGCAGATGTTGCAGTTGAAATTTGAAAACCTTTTTTTACTAATCTCTTTGTTCACATTTTCGTTGCTCTGAATACACATCAGGGTTTCTAAGAAGCAAAGGTCGCCACAATTTTATTTCTATATTCTGCAAATGCATCAATTGCGCGCAAGGTATTCTCACCCTGCACCGTTCAATGGCTGATTATTCGGTCGCAAAAAGCAACAGTATGTGCAAAAGATGACCGCACCTTTTTTTTTGTTTGTGCTTACCGAACATCGTGAACAAATGAGATAGATCATTTAACAAATAAATCACAGAAGCGAAGAAAATTTAAACCCGTCATATATGCGCATCAAACAAGTGTCACAATCTGATTTGCTCCAATTGGTACTGCGGGGGCTCATACATGAAGAAGACGTGTTTTCTCCCTGTGATGAAATCACGAAAAGCAAAATCGACGTGGCGAACGAGTTAAAGTGCAATTGACACTACCCATTTCACACTTCTTCTCTACCCGTTTGGAAAGATCTTTTGATGCAAATTTCAACCAAAACACTGAGTCTTAAAAACAGTTTAGCAATCGGATGTTGTGTTGCACCTTGCATGCATACCGTGTGACACTTGATCCCAACTCTCACTCACTAGTCACTCCTACTAAACAACACTATTACAATTTAGGACCAAGTACGAAAATATGAACCACATATCAGTCTTTGAGCATATCTGATGCAAAACCGTAGCGTAGATAAAGATTGTTGGATCGTTCTGATATATTTGGATAACTTCTGTCACTTAGCGTTTTATAGCTATACTATATCAAGTAACAAACGAAGTTTAATATTATTTTTTCGTGATGCTTACATTATTTCACCCACCACAATAACACACAAACATATATACCTCAATAATTACCAAAAAGCCCGTCAATTAGCTGAATCAACGTTCCATATTGTGGCTCGAAGCATTCTCGCGAGCTCTTCTACTCTCTCCACACTCGGGAGAACGCGCTTCACAAAATCCACAGCGAGAAAGCGTTTTTCCCACTCTACCAGTAATGGTATCTTTGTCTCATCAAGCAGATTGAGTCCTAATATCTTCTCTGCCGCCTTCATCCAAGTCAACTGGCAACCCAAAGTCACATCAACAAAACCAATGGAGTCACCACCAAAGAAATCCCTTCCCAGCAGAGCATTTCTTGAAAGCTCCTTCTAACTGCTCAAGCGCAGCAAGTGTGTCAGCAATTTTTTCTACCTTTGTCTCCCCTGTTGCAGCCATCATGATACCAATAAATGAAGGGAATAACTGCGTGGGTAGATAGAAAAAACATGAAACGTTTGTTAAGTTTGCAATTCATTCTCAGTCATATAGAACTAATAAGTTTCATTTATATTGCGGTTGATATATAGTGAAATTAAAAAATTAGTAATATTTACCTTATCATCAATATACGCTGCCCAAAAGCTAGCAACTGCGCGTTCGTAGGGATCAGCAGGGAGCACATGAGGCACAGTACCCTGACCAGTTCTCATCAATGTATTGCAAAATCACCAATGACTCGCAGATGCTCCGATCGCCGTGGATAAGTACTGGCACTTTCTTGTGGATTGGATTGTGTTTGAGAAGAATCTCGCTCTTGTTCATAAGATCCTACTCAAGGTACTCGTAACTCTGCTAGCCCATGCTCCCAACAGCTTGAGTTCATCTTCTATCATTTTCACTTAAGGAAAAATGATTTGGGAATTTGATATTGTCTCTGCCTATGTTGTATCCGGGGTTTAATTAATTAAGATAATCCCAAGTAGTGTTGAATTTTAATTAAGATATGCCGTCAGCAATGAGGTCACCTCCTTGCTTCTATTACAGAGGGGGGTTCTTTTGTGGGTTGGTTTTGTGTTTACAAAGACGTAAGATTGTTCCTTCAAGATACATAAAAAAATTGGATTATGGATCAAATTATTAGATATACAGCTTTAATTATGTCTTAAAGAAAAGACATAATTTGATATGTGTGATAATTAATAAATTAATTATCTTTTCAAAAAAAATTATAAATATGTTCTAGTTTAATGCAGAGGATACGAATTCTCTCATTAATTAGTATCACTTGCAAACAATAGCATATGCTGAAGTGGCAGTTACAATTGCAATATAAAATGCAAGGATCCGAATCAATTATTAATTTAATATTCTTGCTAAATTAGACGATGTTTATTTACTTGCCATCAATGAGTATAAATATGAACACAATTATGAGCCCCATACATGCATGTGAAATGCAGCACCGTATTGCGTGGAAAAGTCAGAGAGTATCTCGGCCCAAAAGGCCCAAGCAGCATATGGTAGGCCCCATTCCACAGTGCACGCTGGAGCAAGAAGTCAATGTTCATCTTTTGAATGCTCTTCTGGATCCCTTCCTTGTGCTTTGAATTATCAACATCAAGACATCAAGAGCATTAATCAAAGTTTGACGTTGTGAAGAAAACTCAAAGCGCTGGAATTCCTATCATTATTCTGCTTCTAGAACAAATAGAATAATTTCCTGAGAAAAAAAAAAGAGAGAGAAAAACTGGTTCTAGAAGAACACCACAAAAAAGGTAAGATTTTATCATTCGGAAACATGCCCTGCGTTGTTCAAAACTAATTCCAAGCCTAAACTAGTTTTTTTTATATATATATATGATGAGCTTGCTTGTTTTCATAAAGAAGTTTTTTAGTGGAATTTTCATTAAATAGTGAAATAATCATGGTCTGTTTCTAATTTTAAGTATGTTGCTAGCTCAAATTGTTTACCTAAGTCCTAACAAAAATACTATTAATTTTTAATAAAATTCCCCCATTAAAGTCAAACGTGTACTCTTCTCAGTCAAATAAACCCTATTTCCATGTATTTAACATTTAATATAAATAAAGCATGTGCTCAATGGATTAAATTATAAGTTTTATTCATAAGCATATGTGAAATTTAGAGAAAAGAGAAATGATGAACAATTGATTTTATTGTATTGTTCTGATCTTTACATATTCTGTACATGGATATTTATAGCCTAACATCATATGTATCTCTATTAGCCGTTGGGCTCATTCCTATTTTACAATGGCCTGATCTGTTGCCTAATTACATCATGATTATATCCTATAAATCAGCTAGGTACCAAATATGGATGCTAGCTAATTTGTTGCCTATCTATGCCTAAGATGATTATTCTGAGGCTGATATTCTAATTTATCAATACTCCCCCTCAAGTTGGACTCGAACAAATTAATTGAGCCCAACTTGCTAAGTATATTATTGAATGTTGTTTTTTCGAGCGCCTTGGTGAAGATATCAGCAAGTTGCTCTTGACTTTTGACAAATGGTGTCTCAATTTCTCCTGATTGCACTTTGTCTCGAATAAAGTGACAATCAACTTCTATGTGTTTCGTTCTTTCACGGAAGACCGGATTTGATGCAATGTGCCATGCTGCTTGGTTATCACAGTACATTTGCATAGTTTCTTTGCACTCCACCTTCATGTCTTGAAGTAACTGTTTGATCCAAGTAAGCTCGCTTGCTGTGGATGCCATAGCTCGGTATTCTGCCTCCGCACTTGATCTTGCCACAACGTTCTGCTTCTTGCTTTTCCAAGTTACTAAGTTTCCACCTACAAAAGTACAAAATCCTGTGGTTGATTTTCTATCGCAGCTTCCAGCCCAATCTGCATCAGAATATTCAACCACATTGTTAGTAATGTTTTTCTTCATCCAGATTCCTTGACCTGGAGTACCTTTAAGATACCTCAATATCCTATCAATGGCACTCAAGTGACTGGTATGTGGAGCATGCATGAATTGTCTTACAACACTAACTACAAATGCAATATCAGGTCTGGTAACAGTGAGGTAAATTAATTTTCCTATCAACCTCTGATACTGTCCAATGTCAGATAGTGGTTCACCATCTTCTAGCCCAAGTTTAATGTTGGTTTCCATTGGGGTACCAGCTGGTTTTGCTCCTAACTTACCAGTCTCTTTTAACAGGTCAATGACATATTTTCTTTGGGATAGAAATAATCCTTTGCTTGAGTGAGCTATTTCTATTCCAAGAAAATATGAGAATTTTCCAAGATCCTTGATATCAAATTCATTTTTTAAGGATTGTTTAACTCTTTTAATTTCTTCATTATCATTTCCAGTGATAATAATGTCATCTACATAAACAAGGATAATGGTGGTAGATTTTTCTAAGTGTTTGACAAACATGGAATAATCGGCTGTGCTTTTAACAAAATTATTTTTTAGAAGAAAAAAGCTTAGCTTGGCATACCATGCTCTTGGAGATTGTTTTAAGCCGTAAATTGCTTTCCTTAATTTACACACCGACGATGGATCTGATGTGATTTTATGTCCTGGAGGAAGAGTCATGTAGACTTCTTCTTCTAGGGTTCCTTGAAGGAATGCATTTTCTACATCCATTTGGAATAGACTCCATCCTAAGTTGGTAGCCACTGATAACAGGATTCTAACAGTACTCATCTTAGCCACTGGTGCAAAAGTTTCTTGGTAGTCAATACCATAAGTTTAGGTGAATCTCTTGGCCACTAACCTAGCCTTATACCTTTCAACCGTACCATAAATATTATATTTAATCTTGTATACCCATTTACAACCTACAGGTCTTTTTCCTTTTGGTAAGTTGACAATGTCCCACGTGTCATTTTTTTCCAAGGCATGAAGTTCTTCATTCATAGCCTTACGCCAAATTGGGTCCAAATTGGCTTCATTAAAACTGGTTGGTTCAGTTTGGTTAGTTATGTTACCCAAATAGGCCTGGTATTCAGGAGATACCCTTTCATAACAAATAAAATCTTGAATTGGATACATAACCTGATAGGATACATAATCCCGCAATTTTGTAGGAGGCCGTGTTTGTCTTGTAGATCTTCTTACAACAATTCCTTCTTGAGTTGGTTCTTCATGAGTTGAGTCTTCATGTGACTCAGTTGTTTCAGTTGTTTCTTCTCCCCCTGAAGGAATTGCACTTGATTCGCCGACCTGTTCTTCATTTGTATGCTCAACCTGTGCCTGATTTTTTTCTTCAGGGAACATGAAATTATTTGGGGACAATACGACTGGTTTACCTTGTGTATTTCCTTGTTCACTTGTTGGATAATATGGTTCATTTTCAAAAAATGATACATCTCGTGAGATATAAAGTTTATGATTTTTTGGATCATAACATTTATACCCCTTTTTTTGGGATGAGTATCCTAAAAATATGGCTTTAACAGTATTTTTATCTAGCTTATCATTCCTTTTTATGTGTACAAAACATGTACACCCAAAAACTCTTATGTGATCAAAATCTACTTTCCTATTCTTAAGAATTTCTAAGGGACTCATATTTTTAAGCATGACACTTGGCAATCTATTTATGAGGTAAGTTGCAGTTAGCATAGCATCGGACCAATAAGATTTTGGAACGTTAGTTAATTTGGAAAAGAAGAGATCTAGTGACTTCAAGTAAATGTCGATTTTTTCTTTCTGAAACTCCGTTTTGTTCAGGTGTATGAATACAAGTGGTTTGGTGTAGAATTTCCTTCTGTTTAAAAAATTCTATGAAATTTTTATTTACGTATTCTGTCCCATTATCGGATCTAAAAGTTTTAATTTTTGCATTATATTGATTTTCTATAAAGTTATTAAATTCTTGAAAACATAAAAAAACTTCATTTTTTCCTTTTAAAAGATAGACCCAAGTGGTGCGAGAAAAATCATCAATAAATGTAACAAAATATTTAAAATGATTATAAGAATCAATAGGAGCTGGACCCCAAACATCAGAATGAATTAAATCAAAACATTTTTCTGACTTACTAGTAGATAAAAAAAATGGTAATCTAGTTTGTTTCGAAAACTTACAAACATCACAATTTTTGGAATCTAATTTATAACAAAAAAGTTTATTCAAAATTCGATCAGATGGATGACCAAATCTCCAATGCAACAATTTATCACGATCTACTAAATTTAATGACATATGACATTTATTGGTGTTTTCATCAAGATAATAGAGGCCATTTTTCAACCATCCCTCACCAATCTTCTTCCCTGATTCTCAATCCTGAAAGGTCACTTTATTTGGTGAGAATATAACATTGCAATTTAATTCTTGGGTTATTTTACTAATTGATAACAAATTTGAATTAAAATCAGGCAAATATAAAATATTTTTCACATCTTTTGTAAGAATTTTTGTTGTACCAAAACCGTGAATTTGGACTTTATCTCCGTTAGCAACAGTTACATGTTGAGAATTTTTATTTTGTGTAATATTGGTTAATTTATTTTTGTCCCCTGTCATGTGATCACTAGCACCTGAGTCAATTATCCAGCTATTTATATTTTGACCCATATTTGCAGTTTTAACATTCCTGCTGAGTTTGGATAAATTAAAATTAGTGTTAGAATGTACAAAACCTGAATTTTGGTGCTGTAACAAACTGTTTAGCTGAGTTAGCAGCTGATTCAGTTGCACTGCTTGCGCCACAGAAGATCCTGCTGGATCGGAAGAGGAATTATTTGGTTAAGTAAAGTGAATGGATTCGGATCCAGTCCCTTCCATCTCTTTCTCTTCTCCTTTGCTAAGACCCCCGAACCGCTTCTGTTTCGCGCCGCCCCACTTACCCCCTCTGTCACCTTTCTCTCGGACCGGTCGGAGGTGAGGATGGAGAAACCAACAGCCGTCGTGGTTGTGCCCTGCTCTCTTGCAGTGGTCGCACTGCTCGGTGCTGGAAATTCCCTTCCCTTTGACCGTGTCCCTGAAACTAGGGTTTGAGGGTGTTTGACCCTAAAAAGTTGCTACTTAAAAAATCTAACGTAATGAGTAGCTGTCTTTTAATTGGAAAAAATACCAAAATCACTCATAACTCTCTAAAAGGAATTGAGTGCAATATGTTAAAGTTATTAGTGGCATTCTACACATGAAACCATGAATTTTGATGTGTCGCACAGTCAGAATCACAAAGGAAATAATTTCCTACAAATAAAACAAATACTGAATAAAGTTCTGGGTGCAAAAACATGGTGGCACCCAGAAAATCCCTGTTTCAAGGTACTTTGGGTACAATTTGGAGTCATTTGGCAAAGCCCTGACAACTCGGGCCCGCATGTCATTGGCTCAGCCATATTTTCGCTGGACTCTTGAGATAGGTGGACATGTTTCATGGGTTTTGAACAGCATACACCATAGTGCCTGTGCCTCGGTTCACTAAGCACCGAGCTCACACAAATTCGGATCAATGCCGCTGGGTTTTAAATTACAGCGGGGTGACCCCTTCGATCAGCCTACGCTCGATGCCCGTGCACCATGCTTAAGTAAACACATGGCCTATAGAACACCGGGTCCAACTTAGAGGAATGAAAGAATTAAAAGGGAAGAGTACTGTAGCGGCAGAGAGAATGACAAGTGGGCCCGCCCCGTCAGCTCTCTCTTCTTCTTCCTTCAACCCGCGGCTTTAGAAGGAATTTCAAGGTCCGAAATTGATGAAATTAAGAGAGCCCAACCTGAATATTTGCCCAAAGCTTATGATGCTCCCCTTGTCTCTCCCCTTTGTCTAGACCTCTACAAATAATTAGGTCTCATGAACCTCAATTAAGACCGAGAGCAAAAATGGGATGAAAATGGGAAGTTCGGTTTACAGAGTAAATTGGGCTCTGGGGCTTCGGATGAACATTGAATAGGCTTATACGATGCTAGATAGGCCATTAATTTGATCCAAAGTGAACCCGAGATGATGCATTGCGGGTATGGGTTTAACCCGATTTTTGCTCTAAGTAGATATGATGAATTGGCTGTTGTGAGGGTAAAATTGAACCCTAGAACAGTTTAAGCAAACGTAGGCGATGCTATATGCCATGCCTCTGCTGCAAAGGGCACAAATATCAATATGGGAGCATGATTAGGTTCGGTGTACCGCCAAGCTAAAACAAATCGCCCTCTACAGCTGTAATCTGCTCAGTGGTCCCTTCCAACACGTGTTACACTCCCCCTGGAAGAAGCCAAGAGTGGAATATTCCCCTCCCAGGGTGCAGGAGCACGCTTATCAAGCTTACCATAATAGGTCGGTTTGTGAAAGGCTAAGATGCATTCTTGATGATTAAATGAAATCCAAAGGCTACAAATGCTACAGCCAATCATAGATGATGTGTATGAAGATAATTGGTCAAGCCCATGCCATGTATGCACCTCTAAGTGAAGCAAATGATCCAGACCCTTGATCAAGCACCTGGTGTGCATAGAAAAAGACACATCAGCAGCTCCCAATCCGAAAACCCTAATATTGTCCAATATAAGGCACCCCAAATGCAAACTCCAGATATACTTCTTCTTCTCCAGAGAGCCCTGTGAAAGAAACAATCTAGAAAACCCCATTTTCATACAAAAGTTAGGTTAAAAGCTCAAAGCTTGAAGCTTTCTTAAGCAAGTTTAGAAAGGTAATTCATACCTGAAAAGATGTAAGGCTCTGGATGAGCAATGATATGTATATATTTCAGTTTTAATCGAAATAAAGAAGTTTCTTTTTGGTGAATCTCTTCTCTTTTTCTTCATTTTCTTGAGCATTGATTTCTTACCTTCTTCTCATTCTAAACCTTCAAAAATGATAAATGTGAAGGCTATATGATTTCTAGTTCATCATAGGATGAACAAAATGAAATGTGTAGTTTGATGATCAAATAAAAATATTTGTACTTCCTTTTCTTGCATCTTTCATGAAATAATAATGAAAAATATTAAAAATATGATTTTTCGTCTTACCTTTTCTACCTCACCTTCTAAAAAAAATATATATACATAAGTATTAATATATATACACATGCTAATATTTTATTACTTCTTTTGCTTGGGGCTTATGAAATAAAAATGGTAAAGCTTTAATCTTTGGTACTTCTCTCTTTCTTTAATTCTTTTAGCTTCTTCTAAAAATAATTAAGTAGTAGAAGTATGAGGGTTGAGCCATGAGGTCTCCCTTCATATGAAAACTATATTAATTATTTTGTGAGGATGTTAAAAGAATAATAAAGTGACAATAAAAAAATTAAACACAAGAGGTAGTAGGGTTGAGCCATGAGGTCTCCCCTATTATTCTCTCAACCTAAATGATCAAAGGGCCTATTTGCACAAAAGGATTGATTTAGTCAATAATTAGTGCATTTGTATGCATGAATATTGGCAAAATTAAAAACTATGTGCAAATAGTGAGAAATTGAGGTCTAAAGTATAAAAGACATTAGCATTTGCTATGATATGTCACTTATGCTTTAAACCTATGATATTTCAATGATTTGCCCATTTTGGACCCATTTGTGTATGAAAGAATATTTGATTTTCTTAAGCAAATATGCTAAAAGAAATTAAATATCTCAAATATATGAATGGTGAGAGATGGAGGGTTTAAAATTGTAAATAAATAACAAGTTATGCTTGTTCATGATTTTTGCATATTTAAATCCAAGGAAATCTCAATGACATGTCCCTCCAAATATCAAAAACTTGATTTTAAACAAAATCAGGGGCTTCCCTGCATAAAACCACATTTTGGCTGATTTTTGACATCTAAAGAAATATTATTTTAGAATTTTGGATTTTCTCCTTTTTCCTTTTGTTTATTGGTACCAAAGACATAGCAAAAAGGCCATGAAAGTTCATTAAAATAGTGTTTAATTCATGGAATCAGTTGTAAATGCTTTAAACCAGTCCCTAATGCCCTTTGGAACAGTGGACCAACATCAAATCACAAAGTATGCATCAATGACACAAGAAAAAGCACTCAAAAGTGCCAAAATGACCTTCTCTGGTAAACAGAACCTTCTGGACTGATACAGTGATCAAATTAAAAAATGAACTTCACCATCAGATAGAGGACATTAAAACACACAAAATCGACACAAATTTTACATTTTTCTGACTGTATTTCGATTTTATATGAATTTCTAAAGTTCAGATTCAAAAACAGAAAATTCAGCATTCAAATAAAAAAGGGGCTGCTGCTGGAAAATGGGCAGTATCAGATGATTAAAAAATTAAATTAAAAAAACAAATATCATGATGAGATAGAGAATTTAAAAATACACAAAATGGACACAAATTTCATATTTTTCTGACTCTATTTCAATTAGATATGAATTTTTAAAGATTCAGATGTCAAATACAAAATAGAAATCAAACAAAACATGTTTCATTTTGCACGGATCTTAAAGCGACTGGAGACCTTTAATTCTGGCGCCAAAATAAAGTTTGAATGGAAACACGGATCTCAAAGTCTAAAATATAAATCAAATAATCAGCACAAATTCTGAAGCCCAGCCCATATCTTAAAGCCCAATACACCAATCTAAAGACCCAAAAATCCACATCTCAAAGTCCAGATAATAAATAAAATTGTAAAACCAATACCCTTTTCATAAAAGCCCCTCTGATTTTTAAATATTTGCAGCGAAGCCCCTGGAAATTTACAAATAGGTCCTTGACAGCACAAAACTCTCTCAAATAAACCCTTAAAGGCCCAATTTTCACATAAAACCTTGTCTAAGACCCAAATCACAGATCCACACCTTTCCAGCTTTGTAAATAAGCCCCTTGGAAAACATAAATATTTACAAATAAGTCCTTTTTGACCATAACTTCTTCGTTTCAAGTCCAAATTGACTCAAACCACCTCCAAATGAACCCAAATCAAATTCTCCATTTTTCTAAATCAAAATTAAATATTTCCAAACATCAGCCAAATTCTGAAATGACCAAAATACCCCTCTTTCTTCAAAATTAAATGATTTCATTAACAGAAATGTAAATAAACACGCCATAAATTAAATATAAGCAAATATTGTACATACACTTTTCAAATGTCCAAATTCCCATTTCTGAAATACTATAAACATGATTTTAATATAAAATCACATACACACATATGTCCAAATACATATAGAAAAACCAAATCAACACCAGAATCAGTACATGAGTCCCCCCCTTTTAGCCCCTTTATTTAATTCACAACAAATAGGCACAAATCCCGGAATGAACGAGGTGTTCAGTATGACTTGGAAGGGTCATCTGATGTAATTAACAGCGGGGGCTTGCGCCCGCTGGGAGTTAAACGTCCCCACAATCAATAAACTCTCTCGACAGACTGATTATGAACAGTAGGTCTGTCGAGGGTGAAACAGAAGGAACAGCAGAAAGAAAGTAAATGTTTCAAGTTCGATGTTCTTCAAACAACCGAGAGCATTGAACCATGAGACATTTAAATACATGCACACACCTTCCATACCAGCTGTGCAACTTTCTGCGCCCTACAGAGGGTTTTACCTGAAACGCCTTGTTCTCTTGGTTGTCCGACTGGCGAGGGTTCATGAGGGCCCGCCTGGACTGTTCTTGCTCAATCCTTGCCACGACATCATCAAAACTAGGCATCTCGGCTGATGCCAAGACTTGAGACCGAATCGACTCGTAGCTCGGATCGAGGGCCCCCAGGTAAGTGAAAATTAAGTCTTGTTCGGATCGTTTTTGGGTTTCAATTGGGTCTGTTGTTGGTGGGAGATACACATTGAGCTCTTCCCATTTTGACATAATTTCGGTCACTAGTTCGTTATTGCTTTGAGTACTCTGTTTAATTTGGGCAAGCTCCTGTTTAAGGCTAAAGATATGAACAAATTTTTTTTGTTGGCCATACCTTCTCTTGGCTTTGTTCCAAACCTCTTGTGATGTGCTGGAGTACATGAGTACTTTTGAAATTTGTGGTTCCATTGTGCTGAGTAGCCAGGACATGATTAATTGGTCGGTTGTCTCCCATTCTTCAATCTTTGCTTTTTCTTCGGGAGTTGGCTCAGTTGGTTTTGCTGCTTTTGGTTTTTCCTTTTTTCCAGTGACAAAGGTTAATTTTCCTTTGCCACCGAGGTCAATTGTTACTGACCTGGACCAGGGAATATAATTCCTGTTGCCATTAAGTATGATATTGGTGAGTTTGGTGTTGTCGGATTGAGACATGTTGGCTTTTAGGTTGCTGAGAAAGAAAAAACTGATAAGAACATATCCCTGGTAAAGAAAGACCTGATAAAGGCAAGGTTCTGATTTGCTTGGGATTTTTTCTGTTGGCTTTTGGAGTTACTGGTAAAGAAAAACTGATAAGAACAAGGTGCTGATTTGCTTGGGATTTTTGCTGGTAAAAGAGAAAAAACTGATAAGAGCAGATTTCTGATTTTCTTGGGATTTTTCTGGTAACTAGCTGCAGTTCTTTGTTATCTGCAGATTTTGATGTTGTTGCGGAATTCTTTGTTTTTGAGTCAGGATTTCTCCCGCTCTGATACCATGTGAAATTTAGAGAAAAGAGAAATGATGAACAATTGATTTTATTGTATTGTTCTGATCTTTACATATCCTGTACATGGATATTTATAGCCTAACATCCTATGTATCTCTATTAGCCGTTGGGCTCATTCCTATTTTACAATGGCCTGATCTGTTGCCTAATTACATCATGATTATATCATATAAATCAGCTAGGTATCAAATATGGATGCTAGCTGATTTGTTGCCTATCTATGCCTATGATGATTATTCTGAGGCTGATATTCTAATTTATCAACAGCATATATACTTTTTTAGATAGAGATAGAGGGACAAAAACAATGGCAGTTGTTGTTGAAGAAGTTAAGTTGATCGGCTCGCCGCTCAGCTTATTCACATGTCGGCCACGGGTTGCACTGAATCTGAAAGGGGTGGAATATGATTTCTTGCAGGAGAAATTGTGGAAGAAGAGTGACCAATTGTTAGAATCAAACCCAGTTTATAAAAAGATGCCCGTTCTGATTCACAACAACAAACCCATATGCGAATCAATGATCATTGTCGAGTACATTGACGAAACATGGACTTCAACAGGACCATCAATCCTTCCTTCAGATTCGTATGATCGTGCTATGGCCAAATTTTGGACTGCTTATAGTGATGACAAGGTGATGTTTTTGTTTGATTAATTGCTCATAATGATATGATACACAGTTTGAGGGTGAATATTGAGGAAACTGTTTCTGGATGGTATCGAAAATCTACTGATACTTTCATCCATTCCTAAAAAAAACTTGTACATCTACATATAACACCAACAAAATCATGTTATAAAGTAAAGATACCAATACAGTTAAACAACCAAATAATTAACAAACTAAACTTTTTGTTTGAATATCATCTCACTGCAGTTTCCTGCCCTGTTAAGAATTTTGATGGGACCTGTCCCTGGCGACATACCGGAGGCAACCGGACAATTTATAGCCTCCTTGCAGCTACTTGAAGCGGCCTTTGAGAAGTGCAGCAAAGGAAAGAGGTTTTTTGGTGGAGATGAGATTGGCTATTTAGACATAGCATTGGGATCACATATCGGTTGGATCGGTGCCACTGAGAAACTGGCTGACGTGCGATTACTGGAGAAAGAGAAGGTGCCTCGTTTGGTTGAGTGGTCCAAACAATACTTTGCTCATCCCGCTGTGAAAGATGTTATGCCGACGACAGATGAGTTACTTTCATTTGTTACAGAGGTTAAATCCAATTTAACTGCTTCTGCCAAGTGAATATCTCTGTCAGGTCAGATGTTATGCTGAATCTTCTGTTTACTACTTAACTTTTTATTGAGTTTGAATGTCGACATTAGCTTAGAATAAAAACCGTACGGGTTTATTTTACTTTAATCTTCCTTTCTGCATAATTTATGTTGAGATCGTTAAGATTCAGTTTGTTTAATGTAACTTTCTATGACTACTCTTACACGTCAAAAAAAAACTTATTCTTATTATTGTTCTTATTCTTATTCTTATTGTTGTTGTTGTTGTTGTTGTAATAAAGCTTTGGGATGCAATTGCACAGCTCAGTGTTAGTATATATTCTTCTTACTGACAGAAAGGGGCACAAGAAAACTCTCCCAAGGAACATACATCACAACTGTTAATCCATAATGAACTGAGACCCCCATGGCCTCATTATAGAACATTAGAAGTTTAGAACTGTAAGGGAGCTAAACTAAATTATATTTATCGGTCCTCCCATATATATTATTAGGACTTCTTAATTCAACATGCTGAAATACCATCTGTTTTCAAAAGGGCAAATTAATAGACTTTAAGATGAACCCAGATATCCAAATTAAGTACTAACAAAATTTTGGTCAATAGCCCTGACGTTTATCTAATATTATTGTCTAACCCATAACTATAGATAATGCACCGAGGCAAAAAAAGTATTCCGCACAGAATGCTTTTTATTTCTTTATTGTTGTGCGCATTAATTAAGCATTTGCTGCCAAAAGAAGATGATGAATAATCTTGTTGGGCTGTCAAATGATTTACAAGAATAATTGATATGTCCGTATAGTTGCCTAAAAATTATATAAGAGGGTGAGTCATATCATATTCTGCTTTATATGCACTTTATTCTTTGTTACACATTATTTTTTTTCTGCATAATTGATAGGTTTTGGGTGTGTGACACCTTACTCTTTAAAAATGAATTAGAAATAAGCATAGTAAAAAAAAAAAAGTTTTTTTAATGTTTCTGCAATTCCACTTTCAGATCAATCAAAAAAGTCTTTGTTTTTGCTTGCTTATTTCTATAATAGTGTCTAGTTTATGTACCATAAGGGTGGGTGTGTTTGAATTGAGATCAACTGAAATCCAAGATTCATCAACAGTACTTCTGAAATTCCTGAAATCCGAGATCCAACCGTCCAACTTTTTCTGTGCACGTATCTAGAAACAGCTCATTTTTCTGTGTACACATCTCGAAAAAATTCAATAGCTAGATTCGGGATTTCAGAGATTTCAGAGTTACTGTGATGATCTCGGATTTCAACAGATTTGGATCCGGGTGTGTTTAGATTCACTATTACACTCTGGTATGCAATTTAGACACGTACTAGATTTATTTTATGTACATGCATGCTGCTACTGGTGCTCTGGCTCTTCTGTAATGTACTTTTATCTGAAAATAAATTTCAATATAACATATCATATAACACCATACATATCCAACAACAAATCAGTAAATTTATTTTAAAATTTCCAAACATTATTTCATACATTATTTCACCCACCACAATAACACACATACATATCACAATTATTACCAAAAAGGTCCATCAATTAGCCGAGGCTCGAAGCATTCTAGCGAGCTCTTCTACCCTCTCAACACTCGGGAGAACGTGCTTCACAAAATCAGCAGTGAGGAAGCGTTTTTCCCACTCAATCAGTAATGGCATCTTTGTCTCATCAAGCAACTTCACTCCCAATATCTTCTCAGCTGCCTTTATCCAGGTCAACTGGCAACCCAAAGTCACATCAACAAAACCAATGGAGTCTCCACCAAAGAATTCCTTTCCAGCAGAACATTCCTTGAAAGCTCCTTCCAACTGCTCTAGCGCAGCAAATGTATCCGCAATTTTTTCGGCCTTTGTCTCCTCTGTTGTAGCCTTAAGGATAGAAGGGAATAACTGCACGGATACATAAAACAAACATGAAACATTTGTTAATTTTGCAATTCATCTCCAGTCAAATAACTAATTTTGTTAATATTATAGAATTTAATTTCATTTATATTACGTTTGATTGTGAAATAAAAAAATTAGTAAAGTTAAGTACCTTATCATCAATATATGCTGCCCAAAAGCGAGCAACTGCGCGTTCGTAGGGATCAACAGGGAGCACATAAGGCCCAGTGCCAGACCACTTCTCATCAATGTACTGCAAAATCACCAACGACTCACAGATGGTTCGATCGCCATGGATAAGTACCGGCACTTTCTTGTAGATTGGATTGTGTTTGAGAAGAAGCTCGCTCTTGTTGTAAAGATCCTGCTCAAGGTACTCATAACTCAGCCCCTTTTGTTCTAGCACCATTCTTACCCTGATTACGTATGGGCTAGCCCATTCCCCCAACAGCTTGAGATCACCTTCTGCCATTTTCACTCTGTTTGAGGATTAATGTTTTGGGGAAATTGATATGATGTCTCTCTGTGTTGTATGCGGGGCTTAAATAAGGTAGAAGTGTTGACTGCAAACAAAAGAAGATGATGAATAATCTTGTTGGGTTGTCAAATGATTTACAAGAATAATTGATATGTCCGTATAATTGCCTAAAAATTATATAAGAGGGTGAGTCATATGATATTCTGCTTTATATGCACTTCATTCTTTGTTACCTATTATTTTTTTGTGCATAATTGATAGGTTCGTTACACTTCTAAAATAAATTAGAAAGAAGCATAGTAAAATAAAGTCATATGCATTTAATTTCGTATAGACTAAAATGAATATATGTTTTGAGGACGATATAATGTGTTTCCGTATGATAAGCGATGCATTAATATCTCAATAATTGTTAACGATCCTCTAATATATTCTAAAAAAAACTATTTTATAATTAAGCGGGGCGTGTCTGATGGGCATCGGACCTAAATCGGTCTGATGTCCCCTTTTCTTCCTTTTTTTCTGAATAAAGTGTGAGGATGTGCAATAAAAAGCAACATGATCAATGGATCTGTTGACACTACATCCCATGATCAAATTAAAAATATAAAAGCTTTACTGTTTGATTCTCTTTATTAGCAAAAATATAAAAATAATAGTGTTATTCTACTATTTTATCCTGTTTACTATATTTTATACTTATTCTGGTTTTATATCCTTTTTATTCAAATAAAACTCCTTTTATAAAAATATATACAAAAAACCACAGTATATAAATAAATAAAACAAAAGGTGCTTTTATAAAACTTCTCTTAATATCTTTTAAAGGTAATTAGATAGTGAAGGCTTGAGAGCTGAGCCTTATTGTCTCCTCTCTTGCCAGATCTGTTTAAAAACTTTATAAAAAGATATTAAAAGAAGCAAAAATACAAAAACTGTAGATTGATTAGGTAAAAAACACAAGGATTAGTAAAGGTTAAGCCTTATGGTTTCCGTTGCTAATTCCTCAAAATACAAGAACCTATTTGCAAGAGAAATGATGTTAAAGTGTTGAAATAATAGCATTAAATTGCTAAATATTAACATTTTAAGGGATCTGTTTGCAAAAAGTGAGAGAAAGGGGATGAAATTGTAAATAGGCATCAGTTTAGATTTGAGATATGTCATTGATTTGAGATATGTCATTGTTGCTAAATAATTAATCCAATGATTTCTCAATAATATGTCCATTGAATCAAGACAAAAGATCATAAAAATGTAAATAAATGAAAACCAGGTATGCAAAAAATCCTTTTAGCTCTGGTTCTGACAACATGATTACTTAATTGGATCTTTTATTGTATGATTTTTCTAAGTTTGGTCTTGCTTTTCCCCTTTTCTGGTATTGAAATCAGTGGCTTAGACCCACTTGAAACATGTTCTGCAACTAATCAGACATCAAACCAAGTTGTAACCATCCTAACCAGTCCCTGGTACTCAACCATACATGGCACCAGCATTGAAACATAAGGAAAACGCTACTGGTATAGCATTGGCATGAAAAATACCCTTATTGACCTGCTCTGACAAAACAGTCAGTGCAGACTGATCCAGCAACCAAGCTGAAATCCAACTTCACAGTCTAATAAAGGACTCAAACACAAACAATTTAGAATCAAACTTTTCATTTATAGCATTTTTTATGATTTATTTGTTATTTTTGAAGTTCACTTTTCAAAACTGCAACAAAAAAACATTAATTTAACTGCATTAATACCCATACTGCTCCTGCATTGCATACCCCTTTAGGCACAATTATAAAATTTCAAAAATTATGAAACTTGGCAGAAAAATAGAATAACCTTTCCTTTACAAATTCATAAAAAGAAATAAAAATTATGTTTAGTAGATTACTCAGAAATTGAATTTAAATATTGATGGACAGTGAATAAAAATAATAAAACTAGTACAGTCATGAAAGAAAAGAATTAAACATATTGATGGACAGCCTTTTATCCAAGTTTAATAGGTCCTTATCATGAAAAGTAATTAAATAATTGAAACCTGTATTAAAAGTGGAGGCAAAAAAAAGTTGTACCTGGCCTAGAAATAGAGGGAAATTAATTGGCATTTTGTTGGAAGATAAATTAAATTATTTAATGGGCCTGATCTGGTAAAGAGCTGAAACAAACTGTATGTAATTAGGCTTATATACAGAGATGGGCCAGACATATGCATGTCAAATACATGTTTGTACTTAGTTATATCAATCTAAACAGCTACCAATGTATATGGAATATGGATATGATATGCATGGCCTCAAAAGACCCAATACATCCAGCAGCCCTCTATTAATTAAATATATATGTGCTTTTGATTACTTTACTAATTTAACTACTAAAAATGCATACAAAAAGAAAAGAACGCCTTAAT
Organism: Carex parvula; assembly: GCA_025461045.1. Classification (NCBI taxonomy): domain Eukaryota; kingdom Viridiplantae; phylum Streptophyta; class Magnoliopsida; order Poales; family Cyperaceae; genus Carex; species Carex parvula. The sequence goes on along the minus strand of JAJGRW010000444.1, from coordinate 130,405 downwards.
TCGTAGCTACTTAAATTGAAGTATGAGCTGGTACAATTGCACAATTGAAATATGAGATGGTCCACCACACCTTTCTAATTAAATTTTAGTATCTAATTAAGCACCTACTGAACTCGCAATTAATTAGCCTCAACATCATATTTAACTTGCAATTCTTTTTTAAGGGAAACATGTGAATATTTGATACTACCTGTCTAAAAAGGAAATGAGCACACAATATTACCACCCCATTTTCCATTTTCGATTGAAGTATTTATGATTAGCCTTCACTAAAATATTACTGATCCTACTAGTACTAGCTAGGAATTGAAGTACCGGTGAAGGCATGATCTAATTAATTACTTAATCACTGGAATTACTAACCATCCATTTTATATTATGTAGCCATGTTTTGTCAGAATCAGGGAATCCTAACTATAGGGTACAATTGAGACATGAGGTCGGTGGTTAATTAATTTGTTGTTTAATTAGCTCAATTATATTCCATGCATCCACTCTTTACATGTTTGAGATTTTGTGCGTTCTCTTATTTTCATGTCTGAGCACTGAGCAGCTAACCCAAAGGTACATCTAGTGAAGTGCATTTGTCTCTGTCTGGCAACACAACATGATCTTGGTCTTGGGTTTTCAACCCCAACATGATTTAGTGTTAACTGTGAACATGTTATATCCAAATTTCAAGAGATGTTATCTTATTTTATTACTTCTTTTTTGGACCTTTTCTGGACTAATTTCAAGGCTCTGTTGATAATTAATTAAATTGAATCGAGGGCATATTTTAGGCCGGCTATGTGCTAGATAGGTAGGCATGTATATATATAGCCGATCAATACGGGTGAATCCATAAGGTGAACAAATGATTTAGCAATATTCAATTCATGCCACATATACCTCATTTGATTATGCTACTAGGCTATTCTATATAGTATATATAGAATAGCATTGATTGCTTTTAATTTCTTTATTGTTGTGCGCCTTGATTAAGCATTTGCTGTCAAAAGAAGTTGATGAATAAACTTGTTGGGCTGTCAAATGATTTACAAAAATTATTGATATGACCCCATAGTTGCCTAAAAACTATATAAGAGGGTGAATGATATCATAATATTCTGCTTTATATGCACTTTATTCTTTGTTACACATTATTACACTTTATTTTTTTCTGCATAATTGACACGTTACACTTTTAAAATAAATTAGAAAGAAGCATAGTAAACAAATAACATTATAGCATAAACAATTAATAGTACATATCTCTATTCTTATATTAAGCACATAGATGTCATGATCCGCCAACGTCTGTGCTTAACAAATAAAATTTCAAATTGGATATCAACTCTCCAATCAAATAATCTGTCTTTTTTTATTCTATGCATCTTTTTTATGTCTTTTTTTACGTGTAGAAGTCCAAATTTAGTTAGACACGTACTCGCTACATGTAAATTGATAATTTAGTAGCCCTTTCTTTCTAATTGGTCATGATTTATTTTCATTTATAAATGTCATTTAAGAAACTTTTTAATTAATTGATAATTAATTGGTCATGTCTTCACTTCTTTCTATTTTTTTTATATCTTTTAAAGAATGTTATTTGTCATTTAATATTGTATTTTGTATAAGATATTTTTATAAAAATATATCAATAAAAATAACTTATATGTCATTTAAAAAATATTATTTACATGTTGATGTCATTTAAGAAATGTTATTTGTTATTTAGTCTAAAAATTTTATGAAAATATGTCATTTTATATGAATGTTTTTTTGTTCTCTTGTAATATATTCCCGTTGCAACGTATGGCACGATACTAGTATAAATATTAAGCACGGAACTATACAAATTAATAGCAGATCTAAGCGTAGGCATAGAGGTGTTATCGGGTCGGGTAGGGTCTGGATACTATTATATTTGGATACTGGGTCGGGTTCAGTTATGGGTCGGATAACTAAATCAAACTCATATCCTATTCATTACAGTATCGATTCCAGTTCAAATCCAAGTTGGATATTAAATTATTAATTTTGTAACCGTACCCATAATTTTACCAGTTATATTTTTTAAACCATACCCTATCCAAATTAATCGGATCAGGGTCAGTTCCGATTCAGATCTGGTTTGGTTCCGGATCGGATCCGGATAATCGGGTAAAAGTAGCATCTCTGCGTAGGCATGGGTTACTAATGTAATTATTTTCATCTTTGAAGTGTTGAAGTTCACTATCTAGTGCTATAAATAGTAAATAAATTAGTAGGCACTATTGAGAGAGTTTACTTGAGACTCTATTAGCTATCCGCATTTAATTAAGTAGTCTAATATATATAGGATGGTTTTACTTGGCACTGCTGCATTTTAAGTGTGCATCATTTGTTTTACTATTAGAATACAAAATCTTTTCATTTTTTTTTCTGGTTAAGTAACAAGCTTAACTTTTGCATATTCTAAAAATATAGTTGTAAAATAAGCTGAAAAAATATACGGTTTTGAAATTGAAGGTTTAATGACAAATTAATTTATTAAAATTTTGGAGCTTTTGTACAATAAACGACAAACCAATAGTGCAAGAAAATAAGAGTGGGTGTACAATTATATCACGCATGCGGAAGCTTGCATCTTCTTTGTGTTGACTTGAAGCAACCAATGTTTTAAATAACATTTATAGCATAATAGCTGAAAGGCTACAAAAAAAAGCTATAGCGAATAGCGTAGTTATAGCGAAAGTTATGCTACATAGCATTTTTTTATAAAAATTATATTTATATATTTGTACTAAATATTAATATTATTTAAAGTCTCATAGAACAATAAATAACATCAAATTAATTAAGAAATTATAATATTCATATTGAACTAGTACAAAGTCCAAATTACGGTTCAAAATATTTATAGTAATATTATAAACTATCAATTTTTTTCTATTCAAAATATCTTAAACATCATGATTCATGACATAATCTATTTTTTTTCTATTCAAATTTCAAAATAACCTAGACATCATTGATTTCGGTTTGGGGGCTTTTATTTAAATTTTTTGGGTCTTTATTTAAAGCCCATATAAATTACTTAGAAAAGCCCATTATGCATAGCGCGCTATTTGCGCTACACGCTATGCGCTATGCGCTATAGCGGACCGCTATTACCGCTATAACGGCCATAGCTCAATTAGCGCAGTTTGATGTCATAGCTTAGCGTTTAGGGTCCAAAACACTATAGCGGCGCTATAGCGTGCTATTTAGAACACTGAAAGCAACACAATATATATTATTACAACACAATGAAACTTCCAAGATCATCTTAGATATTAATTGAAATCGCCTTCTCTTACTTCAACTAAGAAGAACGCAATCCCCAATTAATGAATTTCTATCTCTATTCTCTCTAGACTCTCTCTATAGATTTTCTAGATATATTAATTATACTTATGAAACGAGAGAATGTAGATAACATCACATGTCAGCAGCGGCGATTAATCAGAATGCTTACCTACCTTTGTAATTTTAAATTTTTTAATAATGTGTATTGAAATTTAATTTAATTGTTTTTAAAATTTTATATAGTTTAGCTCCTGAAATTTTATCCATAACACAAAATAAAAACAAAAAAATTCAAACATAGCATTATATTTCCAAAATCTCTAATCATAATCCAACCGCTCATAACGCCAATGGTACCATTCTCCTCTTGCCGCTGGATATCGCTGACAGTATCAGCCGTACTGGAACTTTTTTAAGGAATATAATTTACATCGGCACTTCATCAATATTTTAATTTGTAATGAAACATTGATACACTACTGCCGAGATTAACCAAAATATAAAACATTGATGTGTCATCGATGTTTTGTAATGAAACATCGATACATTGTTTTCAAACTTTAAATTGTCAACTTTTGGTAGAAACTCTGATTTGAAGTTCGATCCCAATTTGGAAAGGTGGCGAAGAGATGGAGGGCGTAGTGTCCCGAGCTATCGCCTGAGGAAGCCGACGCAATCAAAATTGAAAAAAAAAAAAAAACGCTATTTAGAATCTCAAAACTTCAGTTAAAGTTTTTAATGAATAACAACTCGTTAACTTATTAACAACTATATTTTTAATTATGTTTGATAAGTTTAAAAAAAAATCTTACTACTGGTAATGCCAGCGGCAGAAGGTTTTGAATTTTTTTATGTTAATTGTTAGCGGATGAAGGAAATGGTACCGCTAGTAATGTCAGTGGTAGTAGGCAGAGGATATGATGTTACGTTTGAAATTTTAAATTTTTTTATGTCATGGATAAAAATTTTAGGTTGTAAAATATTGTATTATTAACTTACAAATTAAAAGATAATCAGTTTTTGATCTATTGATAAATACAATACTTTCTGTGTAAGAAATCACAAGTTTAAAATCTAAAAAAATATTTTTTTGTAAATATAAAAAATTAAATGGTTTAACTTCTGATCTTTACTAAAAAGAACTAGGAAATGAAAAATATTTTTCCAAAGCACTGAAAGCTGCACGCCGAGTGGCGTTTATTAGGACCACTCATTAAAATTTGAATGAGCGAGAAAGAAAGAACAGGGCTGGGGCTGTGGCTGTCCAGCTTTCTGAAAATGAGATAATTTAATAAGAGGGGCACGAATGTCGAGACCCATCATAATGTGAAGAGTGAAGACCCCGCTCCTCCCTCTATAATCATTTATTCAAGCTAATTCATTTACACCTGCTCTCCCTCTACAAGCAAGCAACTTCGTCCGTCATTGAATTGTAGGTGTCACAAGTTGTTTGTAATACGGATTAATATTTTCGTTTTCAAAATTCTAACTATTGATTTGAACCGTTCAACATGATCTCCATATGAATATGTACCTGCAAACCAAATTTATATTTTTTAGAATTTTTTTACTATTTTTTAAGATAGATAGAAAATCACTTGATTTGAAAATTCCGGACCATCCAAACACATTGATTTTCTACCTATCTTTAAAAATAGTAAAAAAAATAAAAAAAATATAAAATCATGTCTGCAAGTACATATTCATGTGAAAATTATGTTGAACGGTTCGGATTGACTATTAGGATTTTGAAAACAAAAATATGAATCTGTATCACGGACCAAATCGTGCTATGCATAGTACCATAGACTCACTCATTGTAGGTACCGTATAAAACCTACAATAATTAATGAGTAGAGCTACGGTGTTTTTAAGTTTACCAATTCTTTTTTTGAACTCAACTCTCAAATTTATTGGATTGACTTTAAATGATAAATCTGAATTATTGAAACCCAACTATCTTACGAGTGATGCATCTACATGCAAAAAATTTAAACTTTTAAATTAATTTAGTATAAAGTCAACTGGTCAAAATTAGAATGTTTAGAAATTAATCTTAATTTGAAAGTTAAAATTTTTTGCATATAGACGCATCACTCGTAAGGTAGACATATTTCAACGGTTTGGATTTATCATTTGAAGTCAATTCAATAGGTTTTAGAATCGAGTTTACAAAGAAAATTAGTGAACTTAGAAACATTCCAGTTCTACTCATAATTAATTTTCAAACTTTTAATTGTAAATACTTATTTTCTAAATCTTAATTTATGACAGATGGTCCTCTAATTGTTGAATTCGATTAACATTTTTAGAATGAAACTAATCTACTTCATTAGTGATTCGTGTACATACAAAATTTTAAAAAAAAAATTCAATTCATTTAGTATCAAGTCAAGCGGTAAAAAAAATAAAAATTTTGAAAAGTAATTTTATAAGTTATATTATGTATTCATTTTTTCATCATTTTATTGATCGCTTGACTTTGTACTAAAATTTGAAATTTTTAAAATTTTATATTGACACACATTATTCATGAAATAAATTAATTTCAACATTTTAAATTTATTATTTAAAATCAATTAGATAAATTTTTAAAATTGTATTCACCAACCCAGCTTTGCTTCATATTTGTCCGTTCCATCGTGCAAATCTCAATTGTAAAGTAGTGCGGTAAAGATATTCTACTAGATTTGCTATAGCTTACACGAACAAACCCATTATGCGGCTAGTGTTAAATCCCACCAAAATCTTTCCAAAGATTCAATAAGCATAGGAAGCATTGCAACTTTTTGAAAATGTCATGAGCATCTACAAGTTGGGTATCAATGGCATTAGGATCCAAATCTGCTGAAATTCCAGCACATGAACAGTATTTTTGAAATTTCTGAAATTCACAATCCAACCATTGAACTGTTTCGAGATATGTGCACAGAAAAAATTAGCTGTTTTGAGATGCGTGCACAGAAAAAGTTGAACGGCTGGATTCGGAATTTCAAGAATTCCAGGAACACTGTTCATGTGTTTTGGATTTCAGCAGATCCGATTCCAGGGCATTATAGCAACTTTTCAGTTGTTTATTTTCTCCGTATCATATTTCATAAGACAAATATGAATAATATATTTCTTAATTTAATTTATTGGATAGTTATTTTCGTTAACATAACAAGTAAGAGTATTGTTCCTCACCTGTTATCCTATACTGTAATAATTAAATAAATATTATAAAAGAATATATATTGATACATAATTATATATATATATATATATATAGAGGTTGGCTATTCTACTTCCATAAGCATATGCCCACATATGCTTATAACTCATATTTGCGTTTCCAATGTTCAAATGGTCGATCCGAACCGTTCATCTTGTTCTCCATATTAATATATGCTTGGAGACCAAATTTTACATTTTTCTGAATTTTTTTACTATTTATTAAGCCACTTTGAAAATTACTGATCCGGGTGAACAGTAAAAACAGTGCAACAAAATTCTAGACCACATGATTAGCAATTTTCAAAGTGGCTTAATAAATAGTAAAAAAATTCAGAAAAATGTAAAATTTGGTCTCCAAGCACATATTAATATGGAGAACAAGATGAACGGTTCGGATCGACCATTTGAACATTAGAAACACAAAAATGAGTTATAAGCATATGTGGGCATATGCTTATGGAAGTAGAATAGCCAACCTCTATATATATAGGACAGTGCTACGCGTAGCATAGAGGCCTCCGTGCTACGGCTCAATTTTTGAGTTTTCAAAATCCTAACGGTCGATCCGAACCGTTAAACATGATCTCTATATGAATATGTACTTGCAAACCAAATTTTACATTTTTTAGAATTTTTTTACTATTTATTAAGCCACTTTGAAAAAACACTAATTTGTACACAACAGTAAACTTTTCTGGACCATTGGATCAGCGATTTTTAAAGTGGCTTAATAAATAGTAAAAAAATTGTAAAAAATGTAAAATTTGGTTTGCAAGTACATATTCATATGGAGATCATGTTGAACGGTTCGGATCGACAGTTAGGATTTTGAAAACTCAAAAATTGAGCCATAGCACGGAGGGGCTTTATGCTACGCGTAGCATATTAGCAAAATCATGTATATATATATATAGGACAGTGCTACGATGCTACGCATATATAAGGGCCCCTCCGTGCTACGGCTCACTTTTTGAGTTTTCAAAATCCTAACGGTCGATCCGAACCGTTCAACATGATCTCTATATGAATATGTACTTGCAAACCAAATTTTACATTTTTTAGAATTTTTTTACTATTTATTAAGCCACTTTGAAAAAACACTAATTTGTACACAACAGTAAACTTTTCTGGACCATTGGATTAGCGATTTTCAAAGTGGCTTAATAAATAGTAAAAAAATTCTAAAAAATGTAAAATTTGGTTTGCAAGTACATATTCATATGGAGATCATGTTGAACGGTTCGGATCGACCGTTAGGATTTTGAAAACTCAAAAAGTGAGCCGTAGCACGGAGGGCCCTTATATACGCGTAGCATATTAGCAAAATCCTATATATATATATATATATGAGTGGCTAATATTAAAACGTTTGCACCAAGGACCTCGTGTAATCAAGTCGTTTTTGGATTTTCAAAGTCCAAACGGTCGATCTAAACCGTTAGATGTGATCTCTATATTAAAATCTGCTTAAAGACCAAATTTTACATTTTTTGAAATTCTTTTACTATTTATTAAGCCACTTTGAAAATTGCTGATCACATGGTCCAGAATTTGGTTGCACTGTTTTATTGTTCACCCGTATCAGCAATTTTCAAAGTGGCTTAATAAATAGTAAAAAAATTCCAAAAAATGTAAAATTTGGTCTCCAAGCAGATTTTAATATAGATTGAACATCTAACGGTTTGGATCGACTGTTTGGACTTTGAAAATCTAAAAACGACTTGGTTACACGAGGGCCTTGGTGCAAACGTTTTGATATTAGCCACTCTCTATATATATATATATATATATATATATGAGGAGGGTTCCAATGCACCCAATTTTTTATCTCCTTTATCTCTATTTTCAAAGTCCGAACAGTCGATCGAAACCGCTCAACATGATCTTCATAATAAATTATGCTTGGAGACCAAATTTTATATTGTTTAGAATTTTTTTACTATTTTTTAAGATATGTACAAAATCATTGTTTTAAGGAGATTCTGGACCATCCGATAAAGTGATTTTGTATCTATCTTAAAAAATAGTAAAAAAATCTAAAAAATATAAAATTTGGTCTGCAAGCATATTTTATTATGAATGTCCTGTTGATTGGTTCGGATCATCTGTTCGGGTTTTGAAAATAGAGAAAATAAAGATTGGGTGCATTGGGAGCATAGAACAGAGGGTGCATTGGAACCCTCTCTCTCTCTCTCTCTCTATATATATATATTTGTATGAAAATGATGAATGATATGGTATAGTTTTATTCATGGCTCATATATATTTATTAAATGACAATTTTTTACTCAATTATCCGACCCGTATCATATTCAATAAGATGAGTATGGATAATTTTCTTTTCGTTTAGCTTATCGGAAACGAATAAAGATAAAAAAAATTTCATTAATATAAAGGGTAAGGATATGAAAATACTTTTACCCGAACCGTTTCGTATCCGTTGACGACCATATCTACAAGAGTAAAATGAATTATTGTGAGAAATCAGAAAAAACCAGGGTTCTAAATAGCTAGCTATAGCAGTTTTTGACCTAAAAAGCTAAGCTACGGGGTAAAACTTCGCTAATCGAGCTACGGCCGCTATAGCGGTAATAGCGGTCCGCTATAGCGCGTAGCGGAATAGCGGTCAGCTATGCTACATGGGCTTATTATTATTTATTTATTTTGCAATTTAAATGGGCTTTAAGGTCCAAAACGAAATTAAATTAGATGGGTCTATAATATCAATAAACTTGAACAATGTGCGTTGGCCTATATCAATTAAATTATTTGTATCATGGGCTATGCGTTGGGCTCTCTAGAAACTAAAACAAAACCTAGTTGTTTTTGTTACTTATGAGAATTTAGATATGTTTATTATTAGTAGAAATATAAAATAAAATTTTTAAAAATAAAAAAACGCTATGTAGGATAGCTTTCGCTATTGCTACGCTATTCGCGATAGCTTTTTTTTTTTTGTCTCCCCGCTATGCCACTATAATCGCTATTTAGAACCTTGGAAAAAACGAACGATGTGTGACTGAATCGTCACTACACTGATAAATAAAAGCACATTTAACTGGAGATATGAAAGAATATAAGCTACATTTTATTTCTATGTACAATAATTTATAATTTAAAAATATTATTTTAAGTTTCAAAATAACTGTAGCATTATTTATTTCTTTAAACAGTGAGTGAATTTAATCTGGACCGATTAGATAACTATTTAGCTTTCCATCAAATAATTATAAATTTTTAACCACGAAATTTTAAAGATATAATAGATGACTAATTAAATTTTAAACTAAATCAAATTTATACGTGTATTTAAATAATAAGAAAAAAATTATAGTTTTTTTGAATTTGAATGATATTTTATAATATATAAAATGGATGTCCTAAGATAATTGACTGTACAATAGAATTATTCTTTATGAAAATAAAAATTAAAAAATATAAGATTTATTAGGGAGTCTGACTCGTTTTACATCAGTGTCATTTCAACCTATATAACACCAACTCCAAAACATATCGAATCGACTTCAAACGGTGAATCCAAACCGTTCAAACCGATCTATTTTATTAGTTGTGCGTTTATATGCAAAATTTATAATTTTTCGAATTTATTTAGTATTAAGTCATGCAGTCAATTATGGGAGTTTTTAAGTTAATTTTAATGCATTCATTTTTCAACATTTTTGACCGCTTGATTTGATACTAAAATAACTAGAAAATATAAAAAATTTGCATGTAAATGCATCACTCATAAAATAAATCGGTTTGAACGGTTTGAATTAGTTGTTTGAAGTCTATCTAATTAATTTTATAGTTTTGGTAATATCAGTTGGAGACTACCAACTGACAATTTCAATTAAATATCAAAAAGTATTTAATATCTCCAGTCTAAATTAAATTGAAAATCAACTAGGACATAGTAACATAACTCGCAAATAATTCGTATATAATTCGTTTTTTTGACGTTTCTGAACCGAACACTGAATAAAACGCAAAAAAAAATATATTATATATTTTATTCGCGAATAAAATACGAATTACAAATTATTCATGAATAAAACGCGAAAATCTTTTTTTTATTTTTTATTTTGGGTTTTTTAATTTTTAATTTTTCTTTTGCTTTCTTATAGTACCGAATCATTTTCGAATTATATCCGAATTATTCTCAAATCATGAATTTTCAACTCCACTGAATTGAACCCGAACTATTTATTTGTCACTGTGCTTGAAACTATGGACTATGGTTAGACACTTACACTGTTGACCGTTGAAACCTCCGACCGCATTGGCTCGAATCCGACTCCGCTGCTCTCCTAATAGGAGAGCAGGATCCTGTTATTCTAAATCGAACCGTTCATTTGTGTTGAGATCCGTGCATAAAAAAAGTTCAACGTCTGATTTAGAATAACAGATCATGCTCTCCTGTTTGGAGAGCAGCGGAGTCGGATCTCATTGGCTCTACAAAATGTGAGGAAAAAGGTTAACTTGAACTTGAAGCAGTAAGTATATGAGTAAAAATGGTTGGCACTTGGCAGCAAAAGCAGGTATGATGGCCATCACTGATCCCTGTCTTCTCTTGTGTGTACGAGCCATTCCACAGATTCTTATTCATTTCTTACTTCTTAGGACGAAAATATTAAATTTATATTGGACAGGAGTCAGACCCATTCAAAGTTGGTCTACTTTTGCAAAATATTTTATTCATAGAAATTAACAAAGAAAGAGGTCCAGAAAATAGAAAGAATGTAGGAATTTTAATATTTGTAGATATATCGGATCAATAGTTTCGATTTAAAGTTGTATTAGATTCATTGGTCTTGATCTAAAGATTTTTTTTTTTCATTTTGCATATATTGAGAATTAGCTACAAAAAATCTTGCAACTTTTGGATCGGAACCATTGAGTCCTTTCTGTTATATTTTTGAGTTTGTGTGTATGAAAATCGTGCACTTTCAAATCCTGCAACTATTATTTCAACAGTGAAGGATTTTTGTTTGGATTGGACTTTCATGCAACATAAAATCTTGCACTTTCAAATTTCATCCTAGTTTGAATCGAATTTATTGGTTCCGATCCAAACAGTACAATATTTTATGTGACTCTAGATCTTACAACTGATCCTCAAAATGTTCAAAATGAAAAAAAAAAAAAAAATTTTAGAACGAGACTAAATCTGATCCCAATATAATATTCAAGCAATCTTGCAAGCTCCACACTCTTTCTATTTCCCTATATTTTTTTAGTAATTTCTAAAAATAAAAACTTGTCCTACATTTGCGTCTTACGTGGCAGTATGCCTTTTAAAACATTATATAAATATATTGGGTCGCCGGTTGCGTTTAAAATAGGTAAAGATGATAATCTATCTTGAGTGAGCCTATGGTGCTAGGCATAGCATGGATGGGGTCTGTGCAACGGCAAAAAATTTGACTTTTTAAAATTCTAATGGTCGATCCAACCGTTCAATGTGATAACCATATGAATATGTACTTGCAAACTAAATTTTATATTTTTTCGAATTTTTTTACTATTTTTTTAGATAGGTAGAAAAATCAGTGTTTTCTGAAAATTCTGGACCATCAAAATTCTACCTATCTAAAAAAATAGTAAAAAAATTTGAAAAAATATAAAATTTAGTTTGCAAGTACATATTCATATGGTTATCACATTGAACGGTTGGATCGACCATTAGAATTTTAAAAAGTCAAATTTTTGGCCGTAGCACGGACCCCATCCGTGCTATGCATAGCACCATAGCCTCACTCATCTATCTTTATATGATTACTATCAAATTATAGCATCCGGACTGGCCAAGACTAGACCACTCACAAAGCCCCAACGCGTACTTGAAATGTCTCCAATCGTAGAAGCCTGTCCCTTTCCTGTTCATTCAATAATAGCTTCTCCTTTTATTAAAAGAGGAGGGTTCAAATAACTCCATTTTTAAAAATTTTAATAACTTAAAATTTAAAACTTAAAAGTCAAAATAAAACCGTTAGATATGATCCACATCATTTTATCTATGTCCTCATAAAAAATTATCACATTTCGATTTTGTTTTCATGTGAATCAATAAGTTGAAAAATCAACGTCTAGAAAATTATCCACATTAGTACGTTTTTTACAAGCTCTTGATGACAATCAAAACAAAATTAAAATGTCATAATTTTTTATACGTGCATAAATAAAATAATGTAGATCATATCCAACGTTTTATTTTGACTTTTAAGTTTTGAGCCCTCCAATTATGAAAGCACTATATTACATTTTTTAGCACGAAATATAAGTAAAAAAAAAAAAAAGAGCTCTTTTAAATTAACACATAAAATCAGCGGCGAAACCACATTGAACCAGGATAGGTAGTTATCTATCTATGAATTTTGAAAACCGACTATTCTATGTATAAAATTTTGTCCATCTCTGAACAGCCCACCTCTGATAAAATCCTAGCTACGCCCCTATATAAAATCAATGGAGATAATACAAAACTTTGTAGAGTAGAACTATGGTGTTCTTAAGCTCATCATGTTTTTTGATAAGCTTAACTCAAAAACATATCGAATTAGCTTCAAACGACAATTGGAAACCGATCTACTTCATGAGTAATGCATTTACATGTAAAATTTATATATTTTTGAATTAATTTAATACAAAATATTTAAAAAACAATATTTTTTTTACCGATTGACTTTATACTAAATTAATTGAAAGTTTATAAATTTGATATATGAATACAATACTGATGGAATAGATGAGTTTCAACGGTTTGAATTCGTCGATAAAAGTCAATCGATATGTTTTTAGAGTTAAACTCACAAAAGAACCGGAACTTGATGAACTTAAGAACACCTCAATTATTTTTGCATATAATAAATAGAAACTATATAGAAAACAAGAGATTAATTTTTTGTACAAAGGAATAAAATTGAATATATCGAATTTTTCATATTATCCGTAGTATCGGTGAATAAATTTGTTGTAATAAATGCGGTCCGTTGAAAGAGGTCAAAATTTCAGATGAAGATGAGAGTTTGTTGTACTGAACTCAATTATTGCTTTATTCCATTTTAAACTTTATAGAATAAATAAATAAACGACACCATAATTGTTAGAAAACATCACAACTCACAACAATATTTAAAAAAAGGACAGGAAAAGCTGTGTAAAGTTGAACCGGAGAGAATAAATAAAGCACCTTTTTTTTTGTTTTCTTTTTCTTGACATAATCTACTTACGTACTGTCTCTGTGGCCTGAAAAGTAGAATAGCGCCAAATAGAAAACAGTAAACTAAAGCGTTGGTTCTGGTTCATGCCTATGTGTGCCCATCTATATATTTTGCACTACAGCTCACTTCCAGTACTCACTCAGTAGAGTCAGTACTATCTTGATATCTTCTATTTAATTCAATTCCACGCGGCATGGCTCCGCAAATGAACCTACCCCACCAGACTCATCAATCAATTCCAAACCAGCTCTTATAAATTTTGCGCCTATCTTTAGACCCTCCTAAAATTACATCTCTTCCGTCTTCCCACACACTTGTCACCATGAACACTTCCTGTCTTCTTTCCTCTATTCTCTTCTATTCATATGCTTGCTCATGTTTTTTTAACTTGTTCGCTTTTGCCTCCAATGTTGAAAGAAAAAATTATATTATTCATGTCCAACCACCTGATAACCATGACAAAGAGGTCTACCATAGATCCTTTTTACCACAATATATTACCCAAGGCCAAGAAACAGGATCACAAGTGCCACCACAATTGATATACTCATATAGTGAAGTGTTTAGTGGTTTTGCTGCCAGGCTCACTGAAGAAGAACTAAATGCCATGAAGAAAAAAGAGGGGTTTTTACATGTATATCCTGATCAATATATACCACTAGCAACTACCCACTCGCCTGATTTTCTCGGGCTACACACCGGTACCGGTTCATGGCCAAGGTCGGGCCTCGGCCGAGGGGTTATAATTGGAATGCTCGACACCGGAATTCTTCCTTCTCATGCTTCTTTCACTGACGACGGTCTCCCACCGCCTCCTAAGAGATGGAAGGGGATATGCGAGTTCAAAACCGGTACCGGTTGTAACAATAAAATAATCGGTGCACGCGCATTTGGTAGTGCATTGATTAACATTTCGGCGCCTCCTCTTGATGATGCCGGCCATGGGACCCACACGGCCAGCACAGCAGCGGGTAATTTTGTGGGTGATGTGAGCTTCAATGGAAATGCCAATGGAACTGCGGCCGGTATGGCTCCGCATGCCCATTTGGCTATATACAAGGTCTGTACTAGAGGTAGATGCTCAATTGTTGATGTGTTAGCCGGTTTAGATGCCGCAGTCATGGACCGGGTAGATGTGTTATCATATTCCCTCGGCCTTTCCTCGGGCCCGTTTCAATATGACCCTATTGCCATGGCCACATTTAAAGCAATGGAGAAGGGAATATTTGTCAGCTGTGCTGCTGGTAACACCGGCCCGGCACCTGGTTCGATTTCAAATGAGTTCCCTTGGGTTCTCACTGTTGCTGCCGGTACCATGGATCGAAAAATTAGAGCAAGTGTTAAGCTCGGTAACAGGAAAGAATTCGATGGCGAATCGCTATTCCAACCTGCTAACTCCGGGTCTATTTCATATCCTTTGGTGTATCCAGCATCAAACCTGTCAGAAAATCCTGATTGTGAATCTTTTGAGGGGTTTGATATAAATGGTAAAATTGTATTATGCATGAGCAGTGGAATTTCAGGTCGGGTCGACATTGGTTCCTCTGTTTTGGGCTTTGGTGGTGTAGGTTTGATTCTGATGAATTCAAAATCTGAGGGATACACCACCTTTGCCGATGTGCATGTTCTTCCTGCCACCCATGTAAGCTACAATGCTGGCGCTGCTATTCTCTCTTACATCAATTCCACCACCAATCCCACCGCTACATTAGTCTTCAAAGGGACAGTAATGGATGCTTCACCTTCTCGGACAATTGCCTTCTTCTCTTCAAGGGGTCCGAGCAAAGCCACTCCGGGTATCCTAAAACCCGATATCACTGGACCGGGCATGAACATTTTGGCCGCATGGGCACCAACCCAAATGCATCCAATCGAACAAGGTTTCAATATTGTTTCAGGTACTTCCATGGCTACACCACATCTAAGTGGCATAGCCGCATTAATTAAAAGTGTGCACCCGGGTTGGTCACCGGCAGCCATTAAGTCAGCTATCATGACCACATCTGACAATAAGGATCGTACCGGTGAACCGATCAAAGACGAACAGTACCAAAAGGCAAGCTTCTTTGCCATGGGTACGGGTCATGTCAACCCATCTAGAGCTGTTGATCCCGGTTTAGTGTACGATCTTAAAGTAAGTGATTATATATCATATCTTTGCGGGCTTGGAATTGGGGATGACGGTGTGTCAGCAGTTTTACATAGAAGTGTAAATTGTTCTGTAATTGGTAGTATAAAAGAAGCTGAGTTAAACTATCCAGCAATAGTGATTAATCCACAATTGGGTCCTGTTAAGGTAAACCGAACAGTGACGAATGTCGGTTTGGCAAAGTCAAGGTATGTTGCCCTGGTGGATATGCCCAAAGGGATCAAAGTAATAGTTCAACCGAGAATTTTGCGGTTTTCAGAAGTAAATCAGAAGAGCAGTTTTTCAGTGACAGTGTCGTCCCGTGGCAACCGTGTTAATGGTGGCGGTGAAGGGAGTTTGAGGTGGGTTTCATCTAGCCATGTTGTGAAGAGCCCAATTGTCATTGTTGCCAGTGCCAGTACCTAGAGATGTATATGTGATCATGTCTCCTATAGAATTTTGATGGTAGTTAACTTTTCATGGCTATTTCGGTTCAGGCTACCATGTGACAAAGCAATTAGGAGATTAAAAAAAAAAAAGGATTGCTGCTTAGAGCGTAGTAGCTCGGTAGTTGTTTTTGTATGCCTTTGTAGTTTGTACAAGTAATTAAATTTCTTCAATTTCATATCAGGCTATCAGCTATTATTAGCTAACAAAAGAGACCGTCTAATTTATTTACTTTCTCTGCTATACTTGAAAAAGGCATTTATCTTTTCCGAAATGGTAAGTTGTTTCAGCTGGCCCAGCCCAGTCCAGTCCATAAGTGTGTATTACATTTTCTTTTTTGAGATGAGATTGAAGCCCATATGAACTGACATGAATCGAAATTAAAGCCCAGTCGGTGTTGAAAGGCGATAACTTGGTTTTGTGCAAAACAAGAGGAGAGAGGCCCATTTGTTTAAAGAGAAAATCCCCACCAAATACCAATTGACAAGTTCAAATTGATAATATACAGTTTATTTTTTTCTTGAGTTGTACCTCCATAGGCAACAATACGTAAACAGATCAGGTTAATACATGATGGTAATGCTGGTATTTTCTTAATCGTTAAATTGCCATGATCAGCATACAAAGTTGATCTTGTTGGAGTAACCAAATCTTATTGAATCATAGAAACATATGTGAATTTCACCTATTTATTTCGTGTCTGTAGATTGTCGATACCTCGTTTTTTTATTTTTATTTTATTTGCCTAATTTTGCGAATTTGCGGATCCGGCAATCTGCTATTGATCTGGCAATCTATTGCTTTCACCGGTTGTACCCTCAACGATTATGACTCTTACAATGTCCAATGCATGGCTAATTCTTTGCATTAATTCGGATAATTAATAATTTGTATGTCAAAATTTATAAAATAATGAAATTGTCTGATTTGGAGATGTTTAGATTAAAAAAAATTGTCTGATTCGGTACGACCATGTGGCAAGGCTGAAATTTGCAAAACTTTCATTTCATTGGTCTAAAATTTACTCAATAATCAACATTGTTTTTTTTTAAAAGAGGCAAAATGCCCATTCCATTGATAGGAAGTATAATTACAAAAACGAGCAGTAATATTCACCCCACATCTGGTGATCCAATCATTCATAAAAAACAGCAAAGAAACATAACAGTAAAGTAAGCAGCCAAGCTTGAGCTACAGCTAAACTCCAAAAGTATGCTAGAGATGTAAGAACTATGCCACATAACATAGGGCTAAGGTAATAGACTAGGTACAAAAATTGGCCATTGTTAAACTTCATGGTTGAGGTGGTGACGCGGGGGGCTGGTACAGCACCATCTCCAGGGGCATATACTGATCCAGCGGGATAGCCTCCTCCACCACTGGCATCCATTCTTCAATCTCTCCCTGCACTGCTGCTTTGACATTCCCTGCCCAATAACAAAGTAAGGATTTAATTTGTAAGATCAATGTTCTAGCTGAACTAACTCGACTGTGATTAAAACAAATATTATTGCGGTGCTTCCAAAGGGACCAGCACACAGCACTGAGGACTACCAGAAAACCTATTTTGCTAGTTACTGGTAATTGAAGGGCAAATTGAACAATGTCTGAAAATGACCACCAGGTATGCATGAAATCCTGACTTTTCCCAAGCCAAAACCAGACCTGCTGAGCTAAAGGGTACATTAAAAATAAATGATTTACTGACTCATTATCAGCACAACAGGAACACCCTTGATCCCCAACCCACCCTCTAATTACTAAATTGTCCTTGGTTAGGATGGAATTATGGGCGACCAGCCACATGAAAACTCTTATTTTGGGAGGAACTGGTAAGTTCCACCAAATCAATTCATTGGTCCAAGGCACAATCCCTCTAAAATTCAAAAATATGTACAGTGATTTAGTAGTGAACTTCCCTGTATGGTCCCATCTCCAGATGATCTTATCCTGGTGAGAAGTAAAAGCCCTAGTGCTAATAATTGATAGAATTTCAGCCCATTCAATGAGATCACACCCTTCCAAAGGTCTTCTAA
Organism: Carex parvula; assembly: GCA_025461045.1. Classification (NCBI taxonomy): domain Eukaryota; kingdom Viridiplantae; phylum Streptophyta; class Magnoliopsida; order Poales; family Cyperaceae; genus Carex; species Carex parvula. Next base: position 112,043 of record JAJGRW010000444.1, on the reverse strand, counting down.
ATTGAACCCTCCTACCTTGTGATTCTAGGACTTCTCCTAACAATATTTGTTTATTACTACAATGTTTAAAGACTACGGGATACCTAGTGGCTAAGCTACAGTTATTATGTCAAATGTCAGTCCAGAAATGGCAGGATGATTGCTGACCTGGTGTATATTGTACACTAAGTTCACCTATGTATTCTAGTTTAGCTATGCATTTCCAAAAAGGAGAATATGGGGTATCATGCTCAACATATTTGTAATGAATAAGAGATTTCCAAGTACTTGTATAAGAATTATTTTTGAATTTCCACCACCATTTTAATAATAAAGTAATATTCATTTCATATAAATCCAACACTCCCATCCCTCCATAATTTTTGGCAAGGCAGACAGTTTCCCAAGGTACAAGGGCATACTTCCTCTTTTTTTCTGTACCTTGCCACAAGAACCTTCGTCTAATCTTATCTATTTGCTTAATAATTGTTAAGGGAATCTTAAAGACTGATAAGGCGTATAAAGGAACTGTAGATAAAACTGAATTTAGCAAAGTAGTTCTACCACCTATAGATAAAAGTTGACTTTGCCAACTAGGTAACCTATTCTCAATCTTATCAATTAAAAATTGCTAATCACTAATAGCTAATTTCTATTTATGTAGAGGTAAACCTAAGTATGTAATTGGAAATTCACCCCACTTACATCTAAACAATTGAGGAAAGATATCATGCTGAGGTTCTAAGTTGAGAGGGTACATCTCAGTTTTTTCATAATTCACTTTAATTCCAGAAAGAGCTTCAAAAGCCATCATGGCCCACCAAGCAGATTCTATATTCTCCTCTTGAGCAGCTAAGAAGAGAATAGTATCATCTGCATAGTGGCAATTGGTAATGGCTGTGTTATCTATACAAATTGGGCCTAATCCCTGTATTACATGAGCCCGTCTACCTTTATTAAATATTTTGCTTAAGGTGTTTGCAGCTAGTATATAAAGGAAAAGAGATAGAGGGTCTCATTGTCTAACCCCCCTCTTACAGTAAAAATAGTCAGTTAATTCTCCATTAATGGTCAAGCAAGATTGTGAGCTATGTAGCCAATGAGTAATCCATTGGATCCATTTCTGACCAAAGTTCCTACTATGTAGAACTTCTATTAAATAGCCCCAATGGATTTTGTCGTAAGCTTTTTCAAAGTCCACTTTGATGACTACTCCTGGTTGATGATTTGCTTGACAAGAATGGATAATTTCCTGACTAACTATTATATTATCTAAGATGTATCTATTTCTAAGGAATGCAGCTTGACTATGATCTATCAATCTAGGCATAACTTGTTCTAAACGAATAGTCAGTAACTTAGAGAAAATCTTAAAACTACAATTTACTAGACTAATGGGTCTAAATTTCCTAATGACCTTAGCATCTTTTTCTTTTGGGATTAGACAAATGCAGGATTTGTTAATCTTGTGTAAGTCGAGAGAATTCTCATAAAAAAAATGCGATAGTAACATCAGATCTACCTTTACTAGGTCCCAAAAAAATTGATAAAATTTAAAAGTAAACTCATCTGGGCCTGGGGCTCCAGTTGGATCAGAAGCGAAGACAGCTTGCTTTACTTCCTCTTCAGAAAAAGGTCGTTCTAATTCTCATTGTTCTATGGCTAAAAGTTTATCTGCTGGGTCCCAAAAGTCCACATCTAAATGAGCAAATTTAAAACCAGGTGTTCCTAATAGGTTTTGATAATAGTCAAACACATGTTTTTTAATCTCTGGAAGGTTAGAGTTTAGTTGGCCATCGATTTCTAAAGCATTAATCATATTCTTTTTAGATCTATGTGTAACTAGGAGATGAAAATATTTAGTATTAGCATCTCCGCCTTCTAACCATTTTTGTTGGATTTCAGTTTCCATTGCTCTTCTTCTTCTTGATAAATATCTTCTAATTGTTGAGAGATATGTAACCATTGTTCTCCCTCTAGATTAGTGAGTTCTCTATTATCTCTAACTAGCTCCAGCTCATGTAACAATTGTTGTAAGTGAGATTTATCTCTTTTTTTCCATAAAAATTTTTTGCCCACCCTTTAATACGTTTCCTAAGATGTTTTAATTTGAGATTCCAGCTTTTGGCTATGTTAGGGGTAGTGAGGGGGTATTCAGACCACCATTTTTGCATCAGAGTTATAAATTCAGCTTGTTCTAGCCATAAAGGATCAAATCTAAAAATGTGAGGAGGTTTTGCTATATGAGAAGAAGTTTGTATTAAAATAGGACAATGATCAGATCCATGACTATTCATGTCATGTATGGAATTGGAGGGGTACTGTTGTTCCCAAGCTAAAGAAGTAAACACTCGATCTAAGAGAGCAAACCGATGACCATTTGACCAAGTAAACTTCCTAGTGTTTAATTTATGCTCAATTAAATGATGAGAATTCACAAAGGAATTAAATTGTCTGCTCACTGGAGCATCAAAATTGGGTCCAGATTTTTCAGTTTTTTTTCTAATGGCATTAAAGTCTCCACATAGGAACCAGAAATCAAGATTTGGATTCCTAATTTGGGTTAACTCTTCCCAAAAGGCTTGTTTCAAGTGTCTAAGAACCGGGCCGTACACTACTGTAAGTTGCCATTTAGTATTATTTAACTTATTTTCCAAAGTAACATCTAGACAAAATGAATGAATTGTATGACTAATCAAGTGAATTTTATTGCTATCACAGCCTATTAAAATACCCCCTGATCTTCCAACAGAAGGTACCCAAACCCAGGAATCTAGTCTAGGAGAGATTTTTTTAAGACATCTAGTTGTAAAAGAATCTTTTTTAGTTTCTTGTAATGCTACAAGGTCTATTTTATGACCAGCCACTAAATCATTGACTATATGTTGTTTCCTACTAGAATTCAATCCCCTACAATTCCAATTAAGAATATTCATTTAAGAAACTATTGTATCTCTATCTTTATCTAGTGTATCTATATATGAGCTAGGTGATGTTGCATCTACCAGTGTACTGTTATCTACATGTCTAAGTTTTTGAATTTGTTCTAAAGAAAATGTAATAATCTGATTGTCACTAGTAGAACTCATCATTTGTTTGACTACCCTCTCAAAGGTATCTCTATCCATTGTTTTAAGGCAATCAATTATAAGTAAACTATCTTCATCTGAGGCTCCTAGTTTAATTTGGTAAACCTGAAATAAAGCTAGTATTTGAGCTGAACTAAGTCTATTATAAGGAAATCTATTAATTAAACTAATACCTGAGGAGCCACTGCCATCATGCACTTTCCTTTTTTGTGCCTTGCTCAGGGCTGATGTTGGATCACCTTGAACGGTGACCCGAAGGCTGCGCTGTGGCATTGCCTGTTTCAGTTTCCTGGTGCTGGTTTCTGTGACTGTTGGAGTAAGCACTGCAGTGATGTCTAGGGTGGGCACATCTGTGTCAGAAAGGTTGATAGCCTTGTCTGGTGTGGAACCTGGACCCGATTTGAGTCTCTTAGTGGCACTACGCAATCTTTTGCCTATATATCCCACTAGCTTTTGAATTCCCTGGTTTAGATAGTTTGAGAACACCCAATGGTTTCTTACGTCCCTAAGTAAATTTCTTCTTAGCAACTGATCGGTTTGGGTCAGAAACCCATTTTTTAGCTTGCTTAATAGGAGCACTAGCAGGTTTGGAAATTATTCCAAGTCGGAGAGCTCTTGTCAAAATCGGTACTGCATTCTCATCAGAAGAGGACTGATTCCTGTCCAGTGTAGAGGTTGCTACTGGACTTTGGTTATCGACTACCGGAAGTGCCACTGTTGACATAGGAGAAGGTACTAATATGAAGTTAGGCACTGTGGTGTTTGCATGCACTCAGAAGGAGAGATTGGTTCTGTCAGGGTAGTTGGAGCTGGAAGGAGATCTATCATTTGGTCAATGACAGATTCAACTGCAGCTGACACCATTTTAACCACTTCTCTAGGTACTGTCTGGACAAAGCTAGATCCTGGGCCATCAAATGAACTACTATTGGGCACTAAGTTCTCAGTACTGGGGCCTTTCCCCTTGTCATTTCTTGAATCTGGCATAGGTATGAGATGATCAGCCATGGAAACCATCCTTATACTCCCTCCCCCTTGCATGGCAGGAGGTGGTTGGGTGTTTTGGTTATTACCCGTTGTATTGGTTTTGGTTGGCCCTCCCAAATCCCTTCTTTCACTCTCACCAAATTCGGTTCCATTTGGATAGGGGCGCCCCCTTTTTCTACCAGCCCAAGCATTGAGTGGTTCAGTCTGCTCATTCTCAATTTCGATATCTATCTCAAACTTAGTCATAGTACCCGTGGGGTCTCGGTAAGGAACTAATCAACATTGTAAATTAAGATTGTCCATATGATAAGTACTGTAGTCTACATGGGACCCAGTTAGTATATCAAACATTTCAACTCCTAACCCAAAAACTATACAATCTACTAACCCAAAAGAAATACAATCTAACTGGGTTGTGTCATATTTGAACTATTTCCCATTTAGATCTAACTTGTCTACAATTTTTGCATAATAGATGTACATAATTGTATAAATAGAGAGCCTACCGTTAATTTAGAGGGAGATATGATGAAATAAAACTATACTGGTTTAAATACATATTCTTTTTGTAATACAACCGTCCACTAAAACCATTTTGGACATGTGTTGAACTCCAATTTTGCAATATACTTCTCTCTCAGTACATAATGTTAATTAAGGAGAGTAGAGGCTTGATTGAACTTGAAAGATTAATTACTGGAACATGAGAGATAGAGAGAGGGGGAGAGTTGTGTTGTATTCCATTCAAATGGAATAACAACAGATTTGGTTTGCACATTTGGTAGCCACTACCAAGCTTTAAAAAAAAAAAAAAAAAAACAAAAACGGATTTGGCTAATCAATTAATGAGAGAATTGAATTAAAGAGGATTTGCGCTTTACAACTAGAATCCTTTTATACGCTCTTTTACGCGAAGTTTGATTAGTTATTATATCACTGGCTAACTACGGATTACGGGTTTTGAATAAAAATAGAATGAATGAATATGTTATTTTTCTCCATTATGTTACATCGTTTTCTAGTTTTCTTATGCCCGATTTAATAACTCGTTTTTTTATCCACAACCAGTTGTGCATGGAATAATCCTACTTAAATTCAATTCTAGCAATTGTTGAACACAAACAATCTTTTCAAAACGAATTAAGTGAGATTGTTTTTCAAATAATGCTTAACGGTTGTATCTAATTACAAATATGGTAATTCCATTTTTCTCTATTTTTTCCAACTGAGAATGCTTATTTTATATTTTGAATTTTGTTTAATATGTTTTTAAAATCTTAATTTAATTCTATTACTTTTGTTAAGTAAAAAAATTACGGCATGCCAATGTGGTAGATTGGCATATATGTTGCTCTTTAAATATATAACCAAAATTTGTGTATGTATCTAACTATGCTCTTACATAATAATAAATAAAAATACCAAACATCATTAATGGAACTATGAAACATATAAGTTTTTATTAAAACTACGTTTACTTACAAAAAAATTAGACAGATTATGAATTTGTGTTGTCGATAAATTTTTAAATCTCATTTTTCTTATTGATTATCCTCTAATATTCTATAATTAAGTTAAAAACTAATATTTGTTTTCTAATGCGTGTTATATATGTTAGCTATAGTTTAAAATTATTTGGTTATAAACATTCTTAACAAATATTATGTAATATCCATTACATTTTATATAGTTAACTTAAGCATGCATTTGGTATGCAACACACAATTTTTCATATGCAATTCATGTGTTTTTGAACGAAAAAGTTGTATGCATGAGTTTTCACTTATAGAAACTCAAATGGTTTATTTTGATTTACATTGTCAAGTGGCTATTAATTAAGCATTTAATTAGTTTTTTTGCTACCTAACTACCAATGTTTATGTATAACAAATATGTCTCGCTTTTTTTTTTTCTTTTGTTGCTGAAAAATGTACAGAAAAAACAAATTACTTACTAAAAAATGAACAAACTATGTTAAAAAATTTATTATTACGATAAAATAGCCCTATTTTTAAATACACCTGCTTTTCGTTGAAAGGTAAAAAGAGTTATGATGTACATATTACAATTATTTATTCAGCACTCAGTAATAAGTTTAAATTAATTACTTCATAACATGAAACAATTGTTGAATTGTATATTGTTGTATTAATGTGTAGGTTATTTAGAAAATATATTGTTGTATTCAATATGACAATTTGTTTAATACTTTGTATATTATGGCTAACAATAATTTATTGTTATTTTGGTCTATTCTTTTGTCTTGCATATTTGATAATAATGAGCAAGTTTTTTTAATTACAAAATAATTTCAATTAAAAAATTATAAATGTTATAGTTTTTTCACAATGTTATCATTAGTGCATTCTTAGGACTAATGGGATTAATAGAAACTAAGTTCATTTTGTGACACAATTTTTTATTTAAGGACCTTTCTCATTTGAGAATTAGATTATATGATTATAGAATAGAAATTATTACAGTACTAATATGGATCACAAATATGCTAAGAACAACAACAACAAATAGTAATTAATAGTAATAATAATATTATTTTAGTAATAATACTAATAATGATGATGATGATGATGATGATTTTATTATATGAATAATAATAATGATATGATGATGGTCAAACGATAACGATGGTGATGATAATGATGTTAACAACAACAACAACAATAAAAAAAACAATAACAATAATAATGATGATAACATCAAAAATTAATGATGTTAACAATAACAACAATAATAATAATATACAAAGATAACGATAATTAATAGTGATAAAGCTAATAACAACAATAACGCTAATAACAACAATAACGTGAAATTAGTTAACCCATCTTAAACAACAAGATCATGTCCTTCTGTCTCCACTCCAATAATTCGTACCACATGAATCTTTTGACTAATCAAAGCCATCTTTTATGTAGCCGATTTTTCATTGTAGCATTAAAATAATTAAACGTTAAAATTGTTCAAAAAATAAATATATTAAAATTAATTTATAAATTTTTTAATTTTGTCAGCTTGACTTTATACTAAACTAATTTTAAATTTTTAAAATTTCACATGTAAATACATCACTTGCAAGGTAGATTGATTCTGGTTAAAATTTTTCATTTGAATCTAATTTGATAAATTTTAAAATTAAGTTCACAAAGGAACATGGTTTCTTTGAGCACATTGAAATGGTGATATGTGGACTCCAGCACAACATCTGAAGGTGTGTATTTTAATTAATAGTCTATTTCTGTCATTTATTTGTTGCTTTAGGAGTGAAGAACCATGCCTTTCTTATAATTGTTTGTGTCAAAATCAATCAATTTTTGTCTTGGTTCAACATTCATTAGTTTCACCATCTATAGAAATTCTCTTCTTGCTAATAATAATTCAGCTAGATATGAACCGCAGGTTTAGCATAATTGCGCGAGTCCCATCCCTCTTACGAAGAGACGCATATTCAATTCTCGTGAAATACATCTAAAATATGTTGAATGTATCTGGACCTTTTAATAAAAAAAAATCAGCTAGACATTATGTTATTTTAACAGTTACCACTTACCAGTGACAAACAAATCATTCCAATTAGGCGTTCACAATTTTTGATCCTATTTAAACTACCTTTAGTTTCTGGTACTGTCATGAATCGAACTGCTATGTTACTGGCATAACATTTGCCAGTATGTAACCCTTTCTTTCATTATTCAGTTACTGCTCCGGTGGCTTATATAATTGCTAAGTTTTGGTAGTTTTGTAATTGTTACTGCCATTTTCAAAGAAATTAAAGCATCCAGTAATTTGTGCTTTAATTTGATTTTAAGGCAGTGCGAGCAGGTAAAAGCACAACGGAGGCTAATATAATAATAGGCATATAATACGAATAATTATTCAATCCTCCCACTCTAGTACTCGCATTGTACCCGCAGCAACAATAGAGGAAGGTTGTACTACGGTCCCCACTAATTAGAAAAAGGTTGTACCATAGTCCTCACTAATTATATGGTCCCCTTTCCTAGTTTCCACAGACCACACTCGTCTCCACGTCAACCTTCATTGGTATAAATACTTGAAACATAAAATATTAATAGTTGCAAAATAAGATATAAATACTTGCATACGTAACTTGAAATGATCATCCTCTTTTTCAGTTCTCTAATAGTTCCCGCGTCAACCTTCCTCTAATGAAGTAGTAGGAACTCCGTAGGAATCCCGTATCAACATAAAATATTAACAATATGGGTACTGGAGTGCGGATACTCATATCAGTTTCCATATAATAATGAATTATTGAAATGAGACGGTGTAGTTTCTCACTAGATATAATTAATATATATATTTTTTTTATAGTTCACATCAACTACAGTGCGTTATTAATTCTGGACAGGCTCCAAAAAAATCTCTATTATTAGTACTGTGAGTGAAACATGCACTTAATTATTTAAACAAATGTATTAATTGTAGGCCCATTAATTTGCTTCCCAACTTGTAGACAACACAGTTGGGAAAATAAATCTGCTGTGATTCTCGGGGAACCACAGGATCTTGCGATCTCATCTCAACTGTTGATCTTTCTCGAGATGCGTGCATGGAAATTTACTTTTTTCAGAACATTTCCGAGATCCGCACACGGAAAAGTTTGAACCGTTAATCTCGGAATTTTAGAATCCTGCAATCCATCTCGGAATCGCAGCAGATTCGGACTCCACAGTTGGTTGGTGATTGATTTAACATCTCTCAATTATGCAACGCGGTAATTATTAATGATGCTAACAAGGTCTTTTATTTTTTATTTTGAAGGTAATTGTTGTCCTAGTATTTCACTTCATGACAAAATTACTCCTTAATTAAATTTGACATCACCATCTCCTTAATTAAATTTTAAACACACTCAGTAACCCCTATAGTTCCAATAAAAGTGGGCATAACAACATACCATTTTTTTTTTTGTTTTTTTGGTTATAAATAGTCCAAGATAAACTAATAAACTAATAAATGGTCCGACTTGTTAATTGTTATTACTAGCTAGTCATTATCTATACAAACCATTTAAAATTGAGAGTCCATGTTTGTCATATTTGAATAAACTAATAAATTATAAACTTAATTTATTCATTATTTGATAAACGTGTCTTCAGCCCTAGCTACCTGCACAGCTGTGGACTGTATTCACCTACTAGTACTAGTATGAAATTATGAATATGATATATGATATAGCAGGGAGAGAGAGCATGCAGTTACTACTTACAACTTGCGAGTAGCGACGTCAAATCCAAGCAAGCAGTGTCAAGACTCAAATGGACACATCCATTCCAGTCTCAACTGGAGAACAAGTATCTCCATTGCCAACGGTTCCTGCTGCATACTAATTCTCTGTCAGGGAATCATGCCTCTCAACAATGCTTAATTCACTATTTACCTTAGCTTAAAATTACTACAGTAAAGTTGTAAACTGTAATTAGGTTTTCATTATGCGCAGCTATATATACATCCCTTGTATCTTCTCTCTGTGTATCAAACTTACAATGAATAAAATATAATTCAAAATCTACTTTCTTCTCAATTGTTTATAAGCAGCCATGGCCAAACCACGGCAGCCACCACACATCCTTCTCATCCCCTTTCCAGCACAAGGTCACATCATTCCCCTACTTGACTTCTCTCACCATCTCTCCCTCCAAAACTTCTCTCTCACAATCGTCATAACCCCATCTAACCTTCCTCTACTCTCCCCTCTCCTCTCTGTTTCCCCCTCCATCAAGACCCTCTCCCTCCCCTTCCCCTCCTCACCTCATCTCCCTCCCAACGTCGAGAACTCCAAAGATCTACCTCCCTCCTCCTTTGCCCTATTCATCCACGCTCTCGCTGGCCTCTACTCCCCTCTCCTCTCTTGGATCAAATCCCAGACTGATAGTGATAACCATGTGTCAGCAATTGTATCAGATTTCTTTCTTGGGTGGACGCAACCTCTTGCAAAAGAGATCGGTGTCCCTCGGATTGTGTTCTCATGCTCCACAGTATTTGGCACGGCCGTGTTACATTCCTTGTTTCGTCGGCTCCCTCAAAGACTTGATTCAACTCATGATTTGAATCTGGTTTCATTTCCTGAAATACCCGGCTCACCGGTTTTTCCTTTGAGGGAGTTGAGCTATCTGTATAGGAGCTATAGGGAGGGGGATCCTGTGTCAGCGGCCGTGAGGCAGAACTTCCTTTGGAATTTGGAGAGTTGGGGATTTGTGTCGTTCACCTTCAAGGCACTCGAGGGGGCCTACTTAAAGCACCCACTTGCGGATCTCGGATTCAGAAAAATATGGGCAGTGGGCCCGCTAACCCCGATTAACCGTGGTATCAACCGTGGTGGGGTCATGTCAGTATCGGCTTCTGAGGTGGTGACATGGCTGGATAGGTGGGATGAAGAATCTGTGGTGTACATCAGTTTTGGTAGCCAAGCAGTATTGCCTCGGATGCAAGCCACTCTACTGGCCACCGCATTGGAGAAGAGTGGGGTCCACTTTGTATGGGCAATGAGTGATAGTAACATACTACCAGAAGGGTTGGAAGAGAGAATTGTAGTTGCAGAGAAAGGAATGATAATAAAAGGATGGGCCCCACAAGTTGCAATACTGTCACATCGTTCTGTTGGGTGGTTTCTGACGCATTGCGGGGTGAACTCGATCTTGGAGGCATTGACTGCCAGTGTTGCGATTCTGACATGGCCAATGGCATCTGATCAGTTTGTGAATGCAAGGCTTCTGGTGGAATCAGCAGGGGTGGCGATGTCAATAGCTTCCCAACTTAGCACTAGCAGTGAGGTGTCACAAGAAGAGGAGTTGGCCAAGGTCTTCAAAGAGACGGTGGCGTTGAAAGGGACAGAGGTGCAAAATAGAGCAAAGGAGATGGGAAGGAAGGCGGCTGAGGCAGTGAGCGAAGGCGGGAGCTCCTACCAAGAGCTTGAGGGGCTTGTGCAACAACTTTGGAAATTGGAGGTGAACTGAGAGAGTCAGTTTAATTTTACTTGTTAAAGAACAATTGTTAAGGAGATATGCTGGCCATGTCATGAGGATTAAAGCTGAGATATTAGTTTTTGCTTTTGGATAAAAAAAAAAAAGGAAGCTTAATTATGTTCATCAATGCCAAAAAACCGAAATTTTTATTTATACCATTTCTGGAAAAGAAATAAACCAAAAAATTTGCACTATGCCGATGCGGCTCTCTGGAAGATTATATAAGGGGGTTGCTGGTGTTTTAGTCTAAAAATACGGCAATTATGCAAATCCAACACAAATGGATTAATCGTGGCATTTATTCTACTTTTAATAATGCAACACAATACATAACTATATATATATATATATATATATATATATATATATATATATATATATATATATATATATATAAAAGTACATTTCAAACATACAAAACTGTCATGACCCACCTTTATGAGTAGCAAAATGTACAAAAAATAAATAATAATAATAATAATAACAATAATGAAATGAAATAAAAAAAATATATATATTTAAGTGAGGAGATTAATTATTAAATAAATGAAAGAATTCAGCCCCTCTTGGATCAAGGCCTTCATTTATATTAATTCAATTAAAGGCTATACGTTGAAATTTTGTGAAATGGGCCACACGGGCCCACTCGGTTCCAGATGGGTCTCATCATGATCTACCAATTTCTATTATTATATATCTTTAGCCCGTTAACAAAAAACCTTCAACCCATCAAGCTCCGTACTGAAACCGCTCTGACAACAAATGCTGAGTTTAAATGTCCTTAACCACATCTATCACCGTCAATAAAAAATTTTGATCCCTCATTTGCTAGGATTGCTCTTTGAACGATATATCAGGCCCGAATGGCTCCTTGAAGTTAATGTCCTGGCTCAATGATGATCTCTTTTTAGTCGGCAACAGAAATGTGAATTAATTCAGGAAGATTTGTTGTACAAACATCAAGAAGAAGATATATATGTAATAAAATAATAATAATAATAATAATAATAATAATAATAATAATAATAAGTCTAGAAAGCATGATGCTCTTGAAATTAGTAAAATAAAACACATCGTCATAACGGTGCCAAAAAAAAAAAATAATAATAATATCAATCCTGTTACAACGGTGATGCAATTAAAAAGGCTTTCATCAGCACGAATTCCTCATTTCATTGGTTGAAACAGATACTCTAAAGATAATTCTACGCAAATCATTCTTTTAAAGTTTAAAAAGGGCTTAACGGTGTCTCTCACCATACACAATCCAACTTCGTTAACAAAAAAGAAACTGAAGCATGTTCATCGCAATAGCTATAACGATGTAATCCAATATAATGATATATAAAATTATAACAATGATTGTGAAATATTTGACACTTAAAAGAGCCGCACGCTTGGCTGAATTAATTTGAAGAGCAGCGTAGCATGATTTTTGGCAACGAAAGCGCCTTCCTCCTGTGCTATAAAAGAACGACCAGAGAAATATAGACAGACGGAGAGACCGAGAGATAGAGTCAAAATTATACACAAATTAAAAATAGTGAGATTGAGAGAAAATAATACAAAAAGGAGTATACTTCAAATTCCCCTAACAAGTAAAAAGGTAAATAAAGAAGAAGAATTTTTGCATTGCCATTGAAATGAATATTTTCTTTTCTTTCCTTTATCCTCTTATCTCTTCTCCATTCTTTTGGATTTTATAAAAATATTCTAAAAAAAAGTTCACAAGATACGTGAAACACCTCACTGCCACTTCCGGACCCGAAGCACTCGGTGCGCGTAGGGTGCCGGTTGGGTAAAATTACACAATCACTCGCTACTATCGGACTCGAAGCACTTGGTGCATGTAGGGTGCCGGTAGGGTGATTCAATGGGCTCGAAACACTCGGTGGAGTAGAGCGCCAACAAAAAAAGAATCCGAAGCACTCGGTGCACGTAGGATGTCATAATCATACTAATGACGAGTGCGAATTAGACAGAAATACTGTCAAATTCCCTCTTAATTAGACATGAAAAATAATATTTGAATGAATAAAAATTGAGGCCGATATGTTGCTGAAATTTCAAAAGAATAACAAGAGAGTATGCAGCTTGAATAAAACGATAAAACAAGGAATGTTATAACAAAAAAAGGTAAAACGAATAACAAGGAAAGTGCCAATTGAATACTGACAGGACATGAGAAATATGAAGTTCTGTATATATATGCGTACATGTACATAAAAAAAAATAATAAAGGGAGAACATAAAATGACATGTAACGTGATAAGGTGATGCTCTGGTGCTTTGAGTATATCATGACCGCATGTATATTAACCAATCGAAGTTACTCTGGAGAAATAAAATAATGTGACTAGGATCAACTAATTTAAACATATATGTCATATGCCGTTTTGCTATGCCAACTTAGATCGCTTTTAAAAAAAGATGAATGATAAAGTCGCCGGGACAATTTTTGATCAAGGTTGTATAAATGCTATATTTGATGGTACGGCCTCTTAAGTTTCGTTCTCACGGTTCTTGAATACACACAAAAGAAAATAGAAATATATTAATTTGAGCTTGAAAGAATAAAAGAAGTCAATTTCACTGGAGCGACCAAAACATCTTTCTTCTTGCTCATTCTTCAACCGAGTGACTGCATCCTTTCCGAGCCTAAAACAAATCCGAAACAAAGTCTATATCGAAAACTTAAACCAAAAGACTGCTCCACTTCAAACCAAATCTATATTAAATATGAAGCTCAAACCAAACCCAAAAGATTTACATAAATTCAGATAAAAACCAAGACCAACCCAAACCAAATATATCCAAATAAACCAAATAAATGAACAAACTCAAAGCGAACCGAAGAACTGCAATCAAACCCAAATAAAGGCTTCGACGCTATCTAAAATAAAGGCTTTCATGCCAACTCAAACCAGAGACTTTCACGCCAACCCAAACGAGAGGCTTCCATGCCAACCCAAGTCAAAGGCTTTCATGCCAACCCAAGTCAGGCTCCCACGCCACCCCAACCGAAGGCTTCCACGCCAACCAAAACCAAAGGTATCCACGCCGACCAAAACCAAATGCTCCTACGCCACCTCAAACTAAAGACTTCTACGCCACCCAAATTGAAAGGCTCCCATGCCACCCCAATTTATTTTCTGTCACTTATTTATTTTGTTGCTTTGTTATTTTTTTTTTTTTTGTTATTTACTTAGTTTGTTTATTATATCATTATCTCTTCATACACAAATAATATTTCAAACGAATGACATTTCTAAAATGTTTGATCCTACAAGCGAAACATATTTTACCAATAAACAACATTTAAAACAAAATCCAAAACAAATAAAACAATTTTAAAAACTAAAACCTAAACAAATAAAACAATTTTAAAAACAAAAACCAAAACACAAATAATAGATTTCATATTTTAGAAAAAAAAAACGGGGGGCCGCATCGGCATAGTGCGGACCCCATTAATTGAGGCCGCACGGGTGTTCTGCGGCCTGGGTAGAATTAGAAAAACCTGAAATTCGGAGTGTTTTGTTTGTTTTTTTCTAGAAAATGATATATTTAAAAATTTCGGGCCAAAAAAGTCATCTTTTATGTAGCCGATTTTTCATTATGTAGCATTAAAAATAGTTAAACTTAAAAAATATTCAAATAAATGTATTAAAATTAATTTATAAACTTTCTAATTTTGATAGTTTGACTTTATACTAAATTAATTTCAAATTTCAAATTTTTTACATATAAATATATCACTCGCAAGGTAGATCGGTTTTAACGGTTTGAATTTGTCGTATGAAACCAGTTAATCTGATAAATTTTAAAGTTAAGTTCGAACATGGTGAATTTTAAAGTTAAGGCCACAAAGCAATAAAAATATGTTCTCCGAATAATGCAAGGTGTTCGATGAATAAGTACAATATTTTATGAAAGCAGGTTAATATATAACTTTTTTTTTATTTGAGTTAATATTTTATGCAGTGAATCGTGCGAGCCATCTTATCCCATATTCCCATGTAAGATTCAATAAATCATGCATTCATGCTTCCTCCTCTCCTTGTTATTTCATGTACTATATTTTTATTTTATTTTTCTAATCAAAGTCCACTTCTCCATCTTCTTTTATGTGCTTTCTTTAATTTATTTATTTTTTCTAATCAAAGTCCACTGCCTTACCAAGAACTCCGAGACTTATTTATTTATAGAAATTATTATTAAATAATAAAGAAAAACATAAAGAGTACTGAGATTTTTTTTATAGCATAAAATGGATCCGTAAAAAATATTTCGGATTCAAACTTTCATTTTCTTTTTATTTATAAAAGTATATTTTAATTTTAATTGCTTTGTTGTGATGGGACTAGGGCGCCTCTTCTAAAGCAGAGAGAAGAGAGGCCCATTTAATAAAGTTATTTAATTTTAAAAAAATTCATGCACTTCCCTAACATTTGTTTTTAAATTTTCTCATGGATTTTTTAAACTTAAAAATTAACTAATTGATATTTCTGTTTTCATATTCAAAAATTTCCATTCTCGTTAGATTTTTCAGTGCCGAACAGGCCCTTGACTTTTTGGAATTCGCATTCTCTGAGGTATATCATATTTTTCGTGACTTTCGGGAGAATCTCAACCGTTCAAATACGTTCTGCACGACTCTCAAAGCTTAATAATACCGCCCCTACGCCATCCCCGAATAGGCACCGGCCACGTCGGTCACGCAAAATATGAGATATCTCTGAGGATACGCACTTCCTTTTCTGGCTAGTTCTTGGATATTCAGTGGCCGTTTTTCTGTAACCGTATGTACCGTGGGTAAAATATTGTTTATTTCTCCGGTCAGTGAAACAGCAACATGTAAATCATTTATCATCAGATTCAGAAGTACCCTTGGCCTTCAAGGGATACAGACTGGTTACTTGCTGGTCAACTGCTCGGTCACTACCACCACCTACTCACTCTCTCTCCTCTCTCAAGATCTGAGCAATGTCGACGCATACGAGCGAACACCACCACGGCACGGCGATCCTGAAGGAGATAGCGGTGGATTATCGTCCAGAGGTGTGCCTCCACAAGCCGGAGGATGACGAGATCCACATTACCTTCGACCACCGTGGCGGCGCCAGGTGGAGGTCCCACCACCGCTTCCAGTATGGAACCTTCGGTGGCCGCATTAAGTGCCCTTCTGGCAACACCAGTGGCTTAAACTTCAATATCTATCTCTCTTCCCTCGAGGGCGACAAGTCGCAGGTAATATTATTATTACTTATATTTCATCTATGTTTCTGGTAATGAACATAGCAACTGCAGGAGAGAAGCTGGTGATTTGCATTCTGTTATATCAGATCTTTCTCAGAAAAATTTGATGTCGTTGCAATCGTTGGTCCCAGGAAAGGGTGTATAATTAGTATCAAAACAAGTTTATTCTCAACTCGGCGTTTTATTATAATTTTGATCGGATCGAGCCTTTGATTTCTGGGTGGAAATGTTGTTCTTCTTAATGCATCTATGTTCTGTGTTGTCAAAAATGGTTCTCAATTTGTCAGAGTTCAATGCTTATCCTTGTATAAAACTGATTGAACCAGAGATCAAAAGAAGGTTCTAGTTTCTTGAAGTAAACATTGGTTACCAGACTGCAAAAATCAGCTAAAACAGCTAACCTATTTTTAATCAACTATCCTCTACAAGGTCTCAGCTAAGCATCATTGACCTGAACCCAAAATATACCTCAATGCAGTTACATACAGCCATTTCAGAACAAAACAATACATTTAAACCAATTACTGATAACAATAACAAACTAGACAAGTTTCTTCAGAGGTCTCCAGATTTTCCTCTACTTAAAAAAAATTTACCAGTGAACTTTAAATTGTCCAACACAAGCTGCTGAATTATTAATTTGCAACTAGTCGCTAGTTTTTTTAGGAGCTCTAAAGAAAAAATGTTCATAGAATTTTAATATGCCAAAGTCAACCATGGCTAAAGAAAAAATGTTTCCTAATGTACAGGCTACTATACTAGTATGCAGTTTGTTATATGCCCAGTATGCAGGTACACTGGTCGTTGGGTTTTTCTCCGATATTTGTCTGATTTTTTTATTTGATTTCATGGCTTTTTTACAATATATACCAACAATTATTTATTTTTGATGGAAAACTTAGTTTATAGGATACAAAATTGTGCTTATTTATTGTTTTTTCCTGCCAAGCACAGCATGAGAAAGATTTTTTAGGATGGACATTTTATATTCATTTTTTTTTTGGGCTCAAAGCAAAGAGAAAGCATGCCTTAATATATGTACAATATGATCTGGTTGGCAGTGACTTGCATTTCAGTTTGGTCAAATAAGAGTAAGTAGTTCACAGAGGGGAGTGGCAAATTTGGTATTGTTGAGTCAAAACCATCACAATTCACAAACCACATAGAATTGTATCTTAAAGCACAAACCATCAAGAACTACATACAATAATTATTATTGAACTCCCAAATAGGGTTTATTTTTACAATGTATACTTGTATAATTTGTTGGCCAGTGCAATAAGATTTGACCTTAGAGCACTTCAATAATTAATTTTAATATGATGTCCGTATCATAGCAAGTAATCATAATTTAATGAAATAACATGGTAATATGAAGACAGTAAGAAATTTCTGCCCCTGGTATTTCAACTACTTTTCTAAAGTGTAAATTTTAACATAACCATCATTCAATGTCAATTTATAGGATGAGATAGACTTTGAGTTCCTTGGAAAGGACAAGTTGTCAGTGCAGACGAATGTGTACACAGTGGGGTGTGGCAACCGTGAGCAGATCCACCCACTTGGTTTCGACTACTCTGACGACTTCCACGAGTACCTCATAAAGTGGAGCCCACAGACCATCGAGTGGCTCGTTGATGGTAAGTTAATCAGAAAGGAGGAGAGGAAGCCCGATGAGGCCTGGCCCGAGAAGCCCATGTTCCTCTACTCTTCCGTGTGGGATGCGAGTTACATTGATGAAGGTCGCTGGACTGGAAATTACGAAGGCTGTGATGCACCATATGTGTGCAGTTATAGAGATGTCAGAGTGCCGGTGGAAAATATCATCCTTACAGAAGAAGAAAAATGAATTATCTATCTCACTTACATGCTTAAATTTGATTTCTGGAAGAGATAATTAGCATTGCTTTGTAATTTGTTTTTCGTGCTTGATACAATAAGAGACGGTCAGTGTGGCTGTACTTGTATAATTTCCATTCTTGATATCTCTGTGGTACTTAAACTGTGAAACATGAGGAAATTGCAAAAGTGAAATAGAAATAGGCACATTTTGTCAGGTTGTCAGTACAGCAAATGAAATACGCTTTGATGGGTGGGGCCCATGAAAACCATTCTAGTGGTGCTTGTTGGATTTCTCTTTCGGCAAATTGAAATGGTGATATGTGGACTCCAGCACAACATCTGAAGGTGTGTATTTTAATTAAAAGGTCTATTTCTGTCATTTATTTGTTGCTTTAGGAGTGGAGAAGGATGCCTTTTTTATAATTGCTATGTCAAAATCAATCAATTTTTGGCTTGGTTCAACATTCATTTGTTTCACCATCTATAGAAATTCTCTTCTTGCTAATAATAATTCAGCTAGATATGAACTGCAAGTTTAGTGTAATTGCGCAAGTCTCATCCCTCTACCGAGACTCTACGGAGAGACACATATTCAATTCTCGCGAAATGCATCTTAAATAAGCTGAATGTACCTGGATCCTTTAATAAAAAAAAAATTCAGCTAGACATTATGTTATTTTAACAGTTACCAGTTGACAGACAAATCACTCCAATTAAGGCGTTCACAATTTTCAATCCTATTTATAAACTACCTTTAGTTTCTGTTATCGTCATGAATCGAACTGCTACGTTACTGGCATAACATTTGCCAGTATGAACCGAACTCCAATTAAGGCTTTCAGAAGTAATTTGTGGTCTAATTTGATTTTAGACAGTGCGAGCAGGTAAGGCTATTAGCAAGGTATATAATAATGTATTATTGAAATGCGACAGTGTAGTGAGTTTCTCAGAATAGTGACAAATGAATTATTCGGATTTGGTTCGACGGGATCAAAAATCTGTGATTCGGGAATAATTCGGGTATAATTTGGGAATGGTTCGGTCCCACAAGGGAGCAAAAAAAAAAAACCAAAAAAATTGAAAATAATGGAAAAAAATTCTTGTTCTATTCACGAATAATTCGTAAAAAACATTTTATTCGTGAATAATTCGTAAAAAAAATTTATTTGCGAATAATTCGTAAAATACGTTTTTCGCATTTTATTCGTTGTTTGGTTCGGAAACGTCAAAAAAACGTTTTATTCTCGAATAAAATGCGAATCTGGTTAGTATGAATTCTCACTAGCTATAATTAACAGTTTTTTTATAGTTCACATCAGCTCCAGTGCGTTGATAATTCTGGACAAGCTCCAACAAAAATCTCTATTATTAGTACTGTGAATAAGACATGCACTTAATTATTTAAACAAATGTATTGTAATTTGTAGGCCCATTTGCTTTCAGAATTTGTAGACAACACGGTTGGTGCTTGATTTAACCTCTCTCAATTATGCAACTCTATAATAATTAATGATGCTAACAATTAAGGTCTTTATTTTTTAAATGTAATTATTGTCCTAGAGTTTCACTTTCATGACACTAAGTAAGCACGTTTGTTAAATAAAATTAGCAAAAGTACTCCAACTTGTCTTAATTAAATTTGAAACACACTCAGTAACCCCTAAAGTTCCAAGAGAACTGGGCATAACAGTAACAATATACCATGTTCAAATTGGCTTAATTTATAAGCTAATTACTAAAGCTGGATCCGCCTCTGCTCTTTTTCTTAGAGAAAAGGAGGGCCCTCCTTTTCCGATCCGAACCATTCAAAAATTTGCATTCACGAATCTCAATAAAATAATTTTTTCATACACAAATCTCACCGAATTTGAATAATTCAAATCGGAAAAAGGAGGACCCTCCTTTCTCTAAGAAAAGAAGCAGAGGCGGATCCACCAAAGCTGGGCATAGAGCCATAGACAAGAAAATTTCAAAAGATTCCTCTTCGTCCTTCTAAACCAATCAGAGATTCCCACATTGAAAAGTAAGAGAGAGAATCTTTCTGCAGATCCAACTACTGAACTACCCATGTGAGAGATTCTTTCATGACCTCATAAGTTTTGATTTATATGATTTAGAAAACATTTTCAAAAATAGAGTTTTCTCACCTACAATTTAAAAAAATCAAGCTATACAAAAGTAATTCTATCTCTCAAGTTTATTACAAACATATCATAAGATTTCTAAATTTGAAAATTCTTATAATTCTTAATTTTAGTAACAAAATAATTTAAATATAAACAACAAATTAAAATTGTTAGATGTAATTTAATATTATTATTTGACATACACATAAAAGACGATATTGGGACTTATTTGATAGATTTAAATAATTTGAAAAATCATAGTACAGAAATTTACAAGTTTTTTAAATTGTCATGAAACAAACTCGATATGATATAACTTGGTTAGGTGGACTTTGCAAAAACAATGTAAATTATACCTACAAATTCAAGTTTAATATTTAATTTTTATATTGAAGTTGTTAAAAATAAAATTAAAAAAATGGAGATATTTGTACCTTTCATAGATAATTTAGTATGAAACTAATTTAATGAAAAGAAAACAGGCGCACAGATCTAGGACGAGATAAGCAAATCACCCTATTTTATAGGTCCTTTTTTATCCATTCAATCAATGGCCTTGTGACGCGTATCAATGGAGATATTTGGAAAATAAATCTGCTATGAATCTCGGGGAATCACAGGACCCTGCGCTCAACTATTGGATCCGCATCTGCTTCTTTTCTTAGGGTGTGTTTGGATTGTCAAGAATAACATCAGGTTAGCACTGTTTTTGGGTTAGTGACTATTTTTCTCCACTATTCTACGTTTGGATCACCCCAAGAATAGAGCTATTCCTGGAGTTAGCATTGTTCTTGCTAACCCATTCAAACGATGGAATAGCGCTAACCCAAGTTAGCGCTATTCTTGCTATTCTCAGGGTTGCATCCAAACGCACCCTTAGAAAAAAGGAGGGCTCTGTTTTTCCGACCGAACTATTCAAATTTGTTCATTTACGTATCTCAATGAAACAACTTTTTCATACACAAATCTCAACGAATTTGAATGGTTCGGATCGGAAAAGCAGGACTCTCATTTTCTCTAAGAAAAGGAGCAGAGGCGGATCCCTCAACTATTTGTATTTCTCGAGATGCGTTCATGAAAATTTACTTTTTTAAAAACGTTTTCAAGATCCGCGTACGGAAAAGTTTAAACCGTTAATCTCAAAATTTTAGAATCTGTGATCCATCTTGGAATCGCAGCAGATTAGGACTCAAATATTTGTACCTTTCATAGATAAATTAGTATGAAAATAATTTAATGAAAAGAAAACAGGCGCACAGATCTAGGAGACGAGATAAGCAAATCACCCTATTCTATAGGTCCTTTTTTTATCCATTCAATCAATGGCCTTGTGACGTTTATCAACTAATGGAGGGGAGGCCCACATTTTTATAATATCTATAATTTAATACTTAGCTATACTTAGCTGGATATAGTTATGAGAGTAGAACTACGGTGTGACGTGCTCACCAACGGGTTTGGTGAGCACACTTCTAAAAAACGTATTTTTAAAGTTCAAATAGTCAATTCGAACCTTCCAACGTGTTCTTCATATTAATATGTGCTTGGAGACTAAATTTTACATTTTTTGGAAATTTTTTACTATTTTTTTAGAATTTTTGAAAATCAGTGTTTTTTGAATTTTTTTTTATTTAATGAAAAGCTGATGATTTTCAAAAATTCCAAAAAAACAGTAAAAAATTTCCAGAAAATGTAAAATTTGGTCTCCAAGCACATATTAATATGAAGAACACGTTGGAAGGTTCGAATCGACTATTTGAACTTTGAAAATGTATTTTTTGGAGGTGTGCTCACCAACCCGTTGGTGAGCACGTTACACCGTAGTTCTACTCTAGTTATGAATATTAATAAAAATGACGGGAGGGGACCAAAGTTTTTTTTTTTTCGTTTTAGAGAAAAGACAAACTTTAACTGATTGATTCAATTCAATGCGCTAAAAAAACATTAACTGTCAAGTAACTTTCAAGTAACAATTCAAGCCGAGATTTTTATTAATATCCAAAGTTTAATAGAAATTAATATTTATGTCCAGAATTATGAATTTTTTTCTAAAAATGTCCAAGCCGACCACAAAATGGCCGGTTTACTCTTTTTTTTTTTTAGAGAGACACTATGAAAAGCAAAATAATGAAATCTAACACTGAAAATTTAAATTTTTTGTTTAATTATTTGTTAGATTACTTCTTTTGATTTATAATTAGCATATTTATACTAAAATACACTAGATTACTTGAAATTATATTGAATTACACTATATTACAATAAATTATGTTGAATTACACTGAATTACGTTAAATTACGCTAAATTACAATAGCTTCGCTAATTATGCTGAAATACGGTAAATTACGCTAAAGTAGACTGATTTTGTGTCATCTTTCATGAATCATAAAAAATAGTAAAAACATTTGAAAAATAGTAAAAATTGGTATTATACAAGTTCATTATGTAACGTATTTTAGTATAAATATGCTAATTATATATCAAAAAAAGTAATCTATCAAATAATTTAAACAAGAAAATTCAAATTTTCAGTGTTAGATTTCATTATCTTGCTCTTCATAGTGTCTCTAAAAAAAAAAAAAAAAGTAAGCCGGCCATAAAAATGGCTGGCTTATGGGGAGAGTAAATCGGCCATAAAATGGCCGGCATGAGCATTTTTGACGAAAACTCAGAATTCTAAACATAAATATTAATTTCTATTAAACTTTGGATATTAATAAAAATCTCGGCAATTCAAGTAACTTTTAACCACCTTTCTTAAAAAAAAAAAAAAAAAACTTTCAACCACCAAAGTTGGAGCATGAGGGCACTTTGGGAGTTTTTTATTTTAGAAAGTCAGATTAAATGTTGCACATATTGAACGGGACAACTGTGTACTGCTAATAGAACTGTTTTAAGTGGAATCGTTCAATTTGACATTTCTAACTATTTTACGACTGCTGATACTGTCATAGTGGTCTCCATGTGTCTGAGTCCGCTAAATGCTAAAATGCCCTGTCTATGATCATTTTTTATTTTTGATGGATGTGTTGATATTGGCACAGTGACGAGATTTGCGAATTCTTCGCCATTAATTCAGATTACGAATGAATCAGCATATCATTCAGTTGACCAAATATTTCTCGAATAATTCACGAATTTTACAATTTTTTTCTGAATTTTCTGAATTTTTTGAATTATTTGTGATTTTTTTTTTTCTCTCTTATGGAACTGAAATCTCCAGGTCAAATTCAATATATAATTTCAAATCATTTCCGAATTATACCTAAAGTATTTCCAAATTACAAATTTTTAACCCTGCCGAACTGATATCATCATTTAAATTCATATTTGATATCATCAGTTAAATATATCATTAATATTTCCAGATTCATATTTGATATCATCATTTAAATTCTGCTAGATACAATTGTGCATTTAATGAAGAATCAGATCCTTTTCAAAATTGACATGCACATACAAATATAGAATATGCTAGCAGATTCATTCATGCATGTTGCTCCATTGTATCCAGTAAGACTGGTACCAGACAGAGAGAGGCTCATGCCCATAAGATTGGTACCAATGTACCAGTAACATTGGAGTGAGAAATTGTTAGAGTTAATAAGACAATTGATTTATAGCCTTCACCTAATCTAATCATACAGTGAGAAATTGATAATATATCCAGCATACATACTGTAAACAAAAACTAAATCTGTTCAATCTAATTGGGTAGAATATTATAGATCAAACAAAGATGCAACATATAGGAGATAACATTTGAAAGTACAATCAATCGATTTCACTCAGCTGCTAGAAGAAAGAAAGAAAGAGCAATTTAAAAGCTAGATAACATTAACAAACGTGGAGGTGGAGGGGAGGCGGAGGTGGAGGACACAAAAAAAACACCCTCTAACATACATAGCTCACACTACCTTCCCTTATTATATATATCAATCACTAAACAGTTCTTACGCCTCCTTCCTTCCTTCATTCATTCCATAATTCTATATATAATCTTTACAACATCCACCAAATTCAATTCAATAATTCATACCTTTTCATTGAAGATCATACACATGCGTGTCAGCTGTGTAGCATCCGAGAATTCTGACAAAAACCGAGAACTTTTCAATCTCCTCAATTACCTCTTGAATCACTGGATCCTCAATTGACCCCTCGCAATCCACATACAACACATGCGGGAAGGTTCTCAGAGATCCTGTTTTATCAAGTATCATCACCGGTGCTTGCCCCGCTCCAGATGAATTAATCACTTCTAATTTTGTCAAATTAATGTTACGACTAGAGAAGGCCGATAAAACCTTAAGCACCACCATCATGGACCCGCCACGATGAGCAATCACCATGCTTGTTTTGGCATTTTGAAACACCCTTTTGGTCGGAGATTTGGAAAGGAGGAGAAACCGGGTGACATTCCATGACTCGTCTTGTAACCCATGAGCCAGAACATCTAAGCCGTAGAGTGAAGCTGTACGTGGGCTAGCAATTGCGGCTGTGTCCAGAAGCTGATTCGCACGAAGCATCTCGACAGCACCAGCTGTGTCTTCCACCGGCTCACGGTCTAGCCCGAGTTGAGCCAGTGCACGGCCACAGTGAGCTAGAGCCATGGGGTGACTAATCACGCGTCTAAGCTGAGTCTGACGTACACCAGGCATGGCAAGTAGGCAGTAATGCACGAACAAATTGATTTCTTGAACAATTCGAAGATCGTGGCGAAGCAACAAATCATAATTCCTTAGTTCGGTTCCTTCCATGGTGCTTTCAACAGGGAGCACAACACGGTCAGCTTGACCGCGTTCCACGGCTGCAATTGCATCTGCAAAAGTGCGGCGAGGAAGAGTGGTGCAGTCGGGGTAAACGGTCTTGGCCGCAAACTCACTGTAAGCACCGAAAGAGCCTTGGAAGGCGACACGTAGGCCTACATCACCGTTGATCCGAGGAAATCCGTTCAAGTGAGGTGAAGTAGAGCCGTTAACTAGTCCAGATCCATTGAATGGTTTAGAGGGTTTGTGGGAGCCGCTGATCTTGGGGATTTCGCTGGAGCCGTTGATTTGAGCTACAACAGAAGCCTTGGCCTTGAAGGAGGCATCGGGGAAAGCTACGAAGGAGGGTTTACGAGATAGAGAGGGTTTGGATAGTTTGATAGTGGTAGAGAGCGAATTAGATAGGTCAAGGGAAGAGGTGCAGGCCATGAATTGGGGAAAGTTTGTGCTTTTCTCAGAGAGAGAGTTGGGATTGATTGATTGGGAATTGGGTATTTGGGTGGAGGAGAGAAGGTTGGAAAAGGAAGGAAAGAGGGAAGGTGGGTTGTTTCTTGTTTGGTGAGAAGAGGAAGAGCCAATTGCTTGTTGACTGGTAGACTCTCTTTTATAAACACACAGAGGACTACAGGAGGAAAGCGAGAACGAGAAGGTATCTTTTGTTAATTTCCTCTTTTGCCCTCGAGGATTAAGTACTCGACTAATTAAAGCTAGTGGATGCCGGATAGGAATTTTGTTCCCCTCCTTTATGAGAATTATATTAAAGTAATTCCACAGAGCTTGTACACCGTCAAACTTTGATCCAACAGTGTGTATTAATTCCACGCCCCACCTATCTGAATCGTCGATCCGTTTATTGTAGATTTGGACGGTCGTGATGTACCTATCATACTCATGATATCCTGAAAGAATAACAGCAAGTAACGGATACGCGGGAACAGTCCTCTGAGATATCTCATATTTTGCGTGACCGACGTGTTCAGTGCCTATACGGGGATAGCGGAGGGGCCAGCATTATTTGAGCTTTGAGATTCGCGTAGAACGTATATGAACAGTTGCGATTTTTTACCAAGAGATGAATCTCTACTGAGTACTGACATACAGCACGTGAGGATCTCGGGGAGCAGCTTGGGTCCGATGGGCATCGGACCCAAAGTGGGTTTGATGGGCTCTAGGACCGTCCGTCGTGCTCAGGTAAGCTTCTAGAAGTGGTAGGAGAATCACTGGCTGCTCCCAATTGTTCGGTGATGGAAAGCTTGTGTTTTGCGTTGGCAGTTTTAAATTAACAAATGCGATGCGATTCATTACTTCTAGTTATATAAGTTTTATATAATTAATTTTTTTTAAAAGAGATAAGTGGTTAGCAACACGGTATTTTGAATAAAGGGTAAAATTGTCAATGTAATTTTTAATTACTATTAATAAGTGTTTTTACTTGATTTAACTAAAATGGGTATATTTATAATATAGTTATATTTAGATGAGAAAATAACTAATTTTGAAGTTTTGATGGGAAAATATCTAATTGAAATTGAAGAAATTATAATAGACATATATCTAAATTTTTTCAAGATTTAAAGTGTTTTATAGCATACGTATAAATAAACAACAGTCTCAACTTAATAACTATTTTATTTTTAGAACCAGCTTTTGCTTTAGTGGCAAAGACAATGCTCTCTGTGTGGAAGGTCGCAAATTCGAAACTCAGAAGGGACAATTTTGTAGATATATTAAATAGTTGGGTGGCTTGACCTCCAACTTTTACTAAAAAAAACTATTTTTTTTAGATTAATTAATTGTAATTATAAAAATAAAATCTACAATTTGTTAATTGGATATCAAACATTATTCCTTTAAAGATGGAATAAATGTAGTGCAAGTAAAGGAAGTGAGAGATCTTTTTACAATAATAATTTGAGGACAAAAAAGTCAAACATAAAATTGATTAGCATAGATTGAATGTATCAGGTCAGTCAAAAGCAGGATTTATTGCTTAAAAATGGCATTAAATCACGACGCTATAATTCAATTTTTCTGCTCATCTGATGTGTATATTCATAAATGTCGCAGCCATGTTTCATATAAGCCAGAGGAGGATTTTTCTCTTTCGTCTATTTCGAATTTTTACAACTTTTAACAAAAATATTTTTCTTAGACAATTCTATGTGTATTTTCTACAGTCACGTGTTTTATATTTCATATTGAACTCAAAATTGACTATCAGGCCAGATTTTATTTAATACCCTCAATAAAATAAAAAATTACACAAGTGCTATTTTTTTTTTTTTTAAACTGCCCCAACTGCTAGGTTACTTGGTGGTTCACTTCTAAAGAGGACTGCCAAGTAATCTGACAGTTTACTGTAGCATCCAACCATGTAGCATCCAACCATGCACAGTGCGTTAATAAAATCTCAGAGATAACCTGGCGGTTCTCTTCAGAAGTGAACCGTCAGGTTACCTGGCAGTTGGGGCAGTTAAAATAAATCTGAGGGCACTTCGTCTAATTTTTTATTTTGATTGAGGGTAATAAAAAAAATCGGTATTGAACGCATGTGTTCAGAAAATAGGCATACTGTTGTCGAACATTTTAAATAATATTATTAATTATTTAAAAAATAGGACATACATGAGGAAAAAATGATAGAACCTGTTATGGACTTATGGTTAGAGTGGAGAAGGGAGAAAATGCATGAGAAATGATATTAATGATTTATGGAAAAGAACAAAAGATGCTTCAAGAATAATTGTCATTTAACATTGCTCAAAACGACTTTATTTGTTTGTCTCTAGTTTTATTTTATTTTGCATCAAGTATCAAATAAAAACTTGACAATTACTAGATTATTTCTGTTAGATCGTGTGCGGTACGTGTGTCACGTGACACCTGATATCAATGATCATGTTTGGATGTGGAGTAAACCCCTTATTTTATACTTAAGCCGTCAAACAGAAGTAAAAGAGGAGTATGAGGTGAGTTAATCCGGAGTAAGTTACTTCATCTCTTCAGGTGGATTAATTTACTCTACAATTACTTAATCTGTGAGTACCACTGTTATAGATAGAGATTTATTTTCCAACATCTTACTCCTCTAGACGGATTAAGTTAAGACATAAATTCAACTTCCAAACAAATATTATTAAAATATAAAAATTAAGGAGTAAACAATTTAATCTATTAACTTTACTTCAAAACCAAACATGACCAATGTGTATAAATACAAAAGATCCCAAACAGAAAAATAATAAAACTAGAGTACATTTTTTTAAGCATGACTAATATAATACACTATATGGACATTTGAGCTAGAAGAACATTGCAAAGCAACTTTTCAGCACATTTAAGGATTGGAGGAGAGATATTTGAAATGTGTAATCGCTGTTCATATATTTGGGATCACCAAAAATGAAAAAGAAAAACTTGCTAGTATACATGTGTAATCACTATTATTCATAGATCTAAGTTCTACTACTGATTTATAAGCACCAACCAAATTGAGAGCTTCTGATAGCATTTATTATTTTCAGGCACCACCAAAAACTATTTTTTTTAAATATATTAATCATCTAATCCTATATATTAACAACAACAACAAAAAATTATCAAATCCTATTGATACTTTTGGCCACTAATCTACATGTGGATGGTTAATGGTAGTGATATTATCTGCTATAGTAGAGGGTGGGGAATGAATTCTGCTGTTATTTTAATAGAAAAGTAGAGTTATGCTTTTCCGATTCCAACTATTTAAAATTTTCTATTCACGTATCTTGATAAAAAAAAAAAATTCATGCACAAATCTCAATAAATTTGGACTTGAGAGTAGGTCCGATGGGCATCGGACCTACCTCGGTTCGATGGGTTTAATCACCATCGATTTGATTTTAGATTCGTGCGGAATTCTTTAAACCCCGTGCGTGTATGTTTCAATTTTCGTGCGCACAAATCTTGTACTAAATCGGACGGTCAGAGTGGCGTTGAACCTAAAAGTAGGTCCGATGGGCATCGGACCTACTCTGTTCTCATAAATTTGATAGTTGGAATCGAAAAGGCAGGACTCTGCTTTTTCATTGAAATAACAGCAGAGTCGTATCCAGAGAGTGGAGGCTAATGATCAAATCTAAATTTGACAATATTTGAAAACCAAATCACTACTGGTACATTTTTAATCACAAAAAAAAAAAAAAAAGTTGGGACCTTAAAACTTGTACCACGTGCATTTTGGGTCATAGAGACGCTTGTCATGTTTTCTTGTGCTGAAAGCGACCAAACATTATTGCGAACAAAAGGGAAGGCTTAATTTTAATTAGTAGGTTTATACCAAATTCTTAAGGGCAAAAGGAAAGGCTTAATTTTAATTAGTAGGTTTATACCAAATTCTTAAGGTATTATATTACAAAAAATCCGTTCCTTTTTCTTTTATGTCACTGATTAGAAACAGGGTATATTGTCTTTAGATCTCTTTGGTTTTTTCTTTTCATAAATATATATAGATATACTTTGATTGGGTCATATATGACATTTTGAAAAGTTGACCAAGACTTTAAAAAGTGCCAAGGTAACGGAAGCTTCGACGTAATTCTTGGCATTCAATTTTAATCCTAAGATTGACTTAGGGGTACAGATAATAGCATGTCATATTTGAATAATTTGAAGTCCTTATTAATTGAATACAAAAAGAAATAGATTGTGACATCGACCCGAAATTTTTATTTATAGCATAAAAGAAAAATCAAATCACTCCGAAAATCAGGGAAATTCAAAAAATACCCGGGCCGCTCAAGTGTTCTGCGGCCCTAAAGACTAGGGGTCCGCCCAATGCCCCTACGATCCCAGTCTAGGGGCCGCCCAATGCCCCTGCGGACCCTGTCCGCCAAACGCCTATGCACCCCCCTGTGCTATATAAAGGGGGCGCTGAAACTCTTTCATTATCCATTTAAGCTTCATTTCGATCCCTTTGAGCTCGGGTAAGTTTTCTTCTTCTTTTCTTGTTTCAATTTTTAATTTAGGGTAGTAATTAGGTTTATATTTAGGGTTTAGGATTAGGTTTAGGGTTTATGAGTTAGGGTTTAGGATTAGATATTAATTTTTACGGTTTAGAGTTTAGAACCAAATTTAATTAGGATAGTACCAAAATTTAACTGTAAAATGACCAAATTTAATATTTTGAGCACCAAAATTAACTGTTTGAGCATAAAAAATTAAATTAGACCAATCCCAAAATGTTTACGACCATAATTAAATTGTTTAGTTCCAAAATTTTGACCAAAATTAACTATTTGACCAAAATTGTTTATGATCAAAATTAGATTATATTAGTGCCAAAGGTCGATTAGATTAGAACTAATTTTAGATTACACTTAAGGTACCAAAATGGCAATACATTTAACCAGACTTTTTATCATATTTGGTCAAAATTTGTACCAATATTAATAGCAAAAAATTATCAAATACAGCATGACATCTAGTAAAGATATACCATCTTCCAGTAGGGATGTACCATCATCTAGTAGAGGTACACAGCATGACCATATACCCACTCCGTATGAGATGTTCCAGTACGTCGATAGGGAGATGATATATGTTCCGAGTATCTAGAGTCACACTGACAGGGTCAACGACTTTCTGTGATACCCGAACGCGGAGCACTCCATTCTAGAGGCTGCTACTGGGGTAAGTTTTAAATTTGTTATATTTAAAAAATAATAATAACATCATTTTTTTTATGAATATTGAATGAAAATCGATGAATTTTTCTATGTATCACTGACAATTCTCATGAGCGGGTACCGAGGCCGAGGGATTGGAGAGGACGGATCCATGGTATTATCCCCGCCAGCGTACCGTTCGCATGTGCAGTATGTTTAATGTTAAATTTCTAATTAAAACTTATAATATTTATATTTGTACAACATTTATATAATGTTTTTTGGCAGGCCTTATATCTGGTCAAGAGTTGCGTCATAGCGGCAATGATGGCCACGATGAGGGGCTGGAAGTGGCTCGGGAAAGTCATACTCAAGCACAATGTCCCATACGCTGGTGACGAGGCATTGTTTGCAACTGTCCATAATGCTGAGACCGTCGGTCAGGCGTTCGACCAAGGTGTAGAGGCATTGAACCGAGCCGCAGACCATGTCATGCCTACTTAGGATGCCGAGGTATAATTGTAATTAAAATACATAACTAATTTGTAAGTTACTGTAGGGTGAGGAGGAGGAGCCGCTAGAGTTCAATATCTCCATAGATTTTAGCACAGAGGGAGATGGACTATATTCTCAGGATTACAGTTCGACCCAGACAGAGCCGCCTGCCTATCAGCCAGGATATGTTCAGACAAAGCCCTTTTCGTAGTTTCCTGGGTCCTCCATACAGCAGACATCATACCCTTCGCTCGATGATGACCCCATAGCTAGACAGGCGTTTTTATTTACGCAGGGTGAGTTTGGACAGACTATGATTTTTGGTCTTAGAGTCCAGCATACATCTGAGATTGAGGAGATTCATGACGAGCTGGTTCAGTAGGAGGATGTCCATGCAGAAGACTCTACAACTCAGCTGATAATGACGAGACGCCACTTTCCAAGTGGGGTCGAGGGTTCAGGAAGAAGAAGCCGAGGACGGTATTTAGTTTTGACCCGTAGGTTTTGATTTATACTTTGTTAGATGTTTTGTCAGATACTGAGACTTATTTGTTAAATACTGTCACTTATATGTTGCTTTGTTATTTATTTTATTTATTTATTTTGTTCATTATATTATTATCTCTTCGTACACAAACGATATTTCAAACAAACGACATTTCCAAAATAAACACTCATAAGGTAGATACGACAAACAAACAACATTTTCGAAATAAACGACATTTACCACAAAATAACAATTACACACAATATATATAAACAACATAATAAAATAAAAACCATAAAACCAAAACAAAAATAAAAATAAAACACTTTCTGCTTAAAAAAAAGGAGGGGTCGCATAGGCGTTTGACGGCCCCTAAACTGGAACCGCAAGGGCATTGGGCGGACCCCAGTCTTTGGAGCCGCAGAACGCCTGAGCAGCCTGGGTATTTTTCAAGTTTCTCCTAAACTGGAGTGATTTGGTTTATTTTTTATTATACTATGAATAAAAATTTCGGGACATCGACGGTACCAGTAAAGATAAGACTAGAATGCATATTATCCTTGAGATAAGTTTTAATATTGGACAAGTAGCAAATAGAAGGTAGGACTGCTATTGGTCCCTACTCTCCTAAGATAAGTTTAAATATTGGAGTGGGGCAAAATGATGAGTAGTAATTTGTCAGTAATAATGCATATACTGAGAATTTACTCAATTTAGTAGTTGGTGTTAACAAGTTTCTTGCTAAATTTCTACTTTTCTCAAAACACTTTTATATTTCATTTTCGTAAATCACTTTTTTTTAGTAAGAAATAGCAGTCGTGCTTCTATTTCTTAACCGCAATTGGTTACTAGAGTTTGAAGAGTTATAAAAAGTAAATTTAAATCTGATCGTCATCAAAACCGTGAACCGTCCGATGCATTTTAAATTCGTACGCATCTCGCCAGAAAATTCATGCTCACATTTTATATCTTATCGGACGGCTCAAATCTCCATAAAACCTAAATTTAATTTACAATTTCAATAAGAGGAGGGTTCAAATGCCTCAATCATGTCTCCGTTTTTAAAAATTTTAATAACTTAAAATTATAAATCATAAATGTCAAAATAAAACCATTAGATGTGATATATATTATTTTCTCTATGTGCTCATAGAAAATTATCAAATTTCGGTTTTGTTTTTATGTGAATCAATAGTTGAAAAATCAATATTTATAAATTATCCACATTAGTATGTTTTTACAAGCTCTTGATGACAACCAAAATAAAGTTGAAATGTCATATTTTTTTACACGTGCATAGATAAAATGATGTAGATCATATTAATAGTTTTATTTTGACATTTAAGTTTTAAATTTTGAGTTATTAAAATTAAAAAAAAAAAAAACATTATGAAAGCACAAAAAATAAACGCATTTTAACCGTACCTGTTTCAATAAAACCTAAACTTTACTCTTATCCGACGACACCGATGTATACCTTCCCTTTAACACCAAATATTTTCAAACACGTGCGCAAGCCATAAATATTATCAAAAGCTCTAATAAAGTATGCTAGGCTGCTTTGCTTTTTCTTTTATTTTTCTTAAATATCCTCGAGTGCTTCTAGAACTTATATTATAATAATACTATATTCGCCAAACCTCATTGTCTACATTACTGTGTTGTCTATATGCATATATCTGTAAAATCTATCTATTATTTTTTTAGCGTTAAGAAATCGCAAAAAGTAAGACTCAATAAATGTTTAGTCGGATACGGATAAAATCGGATATTTATTAAAAAATATATAAATATTTTTAAAAATATGAAAGTTCATAATATTTATCTAATAGTAAATAATATAATTATTTTTTCATATTATAAATTAAACTTATGGTATATATCTATTATTTAGATATAAATAATTAAAATTTAAAACAATATCTGTATTTGTATCTGTATAAATATTCTGATATCAAACATTCGTATTTAATTTTCGAATACAATTATCCGCTCCGTTTTCACCACTAAGTTCACTACAAAATAGCCCAAGCAAGAAGGAAAAAAAAAAAGCACCATTCACCTTACAAAATATTGGTGTCAGCCCAGCCCAGTTAGATAACAGGCCGTGGGCTTCATATAACGTCCAAACTAAACAGATTCGCCTCTGCTGTCAGAACTGAGAAGACCAGAATGGGACACGTGGCACTCCTCTCTTCTTCCTCGCTTGCTCCCCTTCTCCATCGCCGCTCCAGTTCCAGTTCCAGTTCCACTCCCTCCTCTCTCAACAAATATCGCAGATTATGCTCCTCTCCAGTCAGTGAGTCGCTCTCCATCTTTCTTCTCTTCATCTCTCTCTCAACTACCAAGGTAATAATAGAATAGATATTCCGTGTGATTTACATTTACTAGCTTATCTCAATCAACAGTGGCATCTTTGAGTGAAGACCCGATCCGTGAGTGGATTACTACAGAAGGAAAAGCCTCAGTAATTACCAGAATCAGTCCAATTGGAGGTGGTTGCATTAACTTTGCCAATCGCTATGATACTGATGTCGGTTCTTTCTTTGTCAAGACAAATAGGCATGTATCTGCATTATTTATCATTTCTTTTCCTTTTTCTTGGATTTTGTTGACTAATTTCGAGATATAGATTCAGCAAAATTACTTCAAATTATAAATATAAAATGTGTTCCTTATTTCAGAGAAATTGGGCCATCAATGTTTGAGGGAGAAGCCCTTGGTTTACGTGCCATGTACGATACCAAATCCATTCGAGTTCCTTTGCCTTATAAGGTAAAATAACGACTTATCTTTACATTTGCATCAAGAAAGTGATTTGATCATGTAAAATGTTTCTTCTGTGTAATGTAGGTTGGGTCGCTTCCAACTGGTGGTTCATATATAATCATGGAGTTCATTGAATTTGGTCGCAGTAGAGGAGATCAGGTCATACTGTACATACCATTAATGTATATGTAAATTTACCAATCCGTCCCTCGATATTTGATGAAATTGATTTGCTCCTCCAGTCAGTCTTGGGAAAGAAGCTTGCTGAAATGCATAAAGCTGGAAAATCCGACAAAGGTTTTGGTTTCCATGTAGACAATACTATTGGAAGGTGAAAATGCTTCGTACCTTGTTTATTTTAGTTTCATGCATCAAATCCATACAAGTGTTATTTTGTGAATTTCATTCCTGATATGCTTATATATAATTATTTTCCTGTATGTAGTACTCCCCAGATAAACACTTGGAAAGATGACTGGATTGAATTTTTTGCCGAGCATAGATTAGGCTACCAATTGAAATTGGCAAGGAGACAGTTTGATGATTCAATTATATTGGAGTTAGGTACCTAATTGAGCTATATAAGATTCTGATGGTTCAACTTTAAGATAACATGCTGATGGTCTGTTTAATTTTTGAATTTTATATATATCATTTTGATAGGTGAAAGGCTAATAAAGAATATGCATCGGCTTTTCGAAGGTGCTGTTGTTGAGCCGTGCTTGCTTCATGGGGACTTGTGGAGTGGTAATATCAGCTCTGACAAGGATGGCAATCCTGTAATTTTGGACCCTGCATGTTATTGTATGTATATGACAATTTCACTTTCTAAACAATAATTGAACATATTTGCAAAATTTATTTATATTAATCTATAACTAAATGCACAGATGGCCACAATGAGGCAGAGTTTGGGATGTCATGGTGTGCTGGATTTGGTGGTTCCTTTTACAATTCCTATTTTGAGGTACTTATTTTCAACTTTTATCATACTAATGAAAAACATGAGCAAACTAGTAAGGTGTATCTCATTTTTAATCTAGGTCATGCCAAAACAGCCTGGATTTGAGAAAAGAAGGGATTTGTATATGCTGTACCATTACTTGAATCATTACAATCTCTTTGGTAGAGGATACCGGTCATCAGCTATGTCAATAATAGAGGATTACCTAAGGATGCTATCGGTTTCTACTGTATAACAGCAGTTTATACATTGTTTGTCAAATATTGCTATAATGGGTCTTTATATAGCAGTGCTATCAGCATTTAGCATTAACATGTATATTTCGAGCATTATATTTATAGAACTTGCCATTTGGGTGGAAGAAATTTTAGTTGTAAAGTTAGTCTTTGTACAACTCTTCTTTGTTTTTGTTCTGAAAAAAAAAAAATGACATATACAGGTGCTACCTATATCTATTACAAGAAAACAATTTACACTGTTTTATAACACCCTCAAAAGATAAATTCCCTAGGATGGGCTACCCAGCCTAATCACAAAACTTGTCATCCTGTAGATAGAACAGAAAAATGTATCCGAAAAACTTGTCATCTTGTGTGAAATTAACTCCTAAACACCAATCCAAAAATGTATTAGTAAGATAATTAATGCTAATGACTGAAAAATGGACAATACTGATATTGTTAAGGTGTGGTCAATACTGTCTTCAAGCTTTGCTTGGATTGGTTAAAATTGGCATCAGACATACTACCTTATATGCTTGTGTTTAAATAATTATACAATTATACAATTATGCCTTATCCTGGTCCTGAGTCTGATTAAGACAAAGAGTAAGACAATGGGGCTCTTTTTTCAGAAACAAAAGGAAAAAAATATGATGATGAGGGTTGATCATGCTTATATGCACCAACATTCAAAAACTGTTAGTTTCTCAGTATGCTATTAGAATTGAATTGTCAAATGATAATAAAAAAATATAAGAAAATATGTTGAGTTCACTTCTGAAGTGTCCACGTTTGAGTTCATCTCTGGATGCATCTAAAGGTCAGTTAAAGTGCGCGTGTAAACATTTTTTGTGTAAACACTTGGCTATTTCTTTTAACATTTATATAGTTCTTTTAAGACCTATACATTTTAATTTTTAATTAGACTTGAGGATTTACAGGGACATAATATCTGTTAAAGCAAATCAGCTACTGGACATATTTAGAGATAGACGTAAAGATGGATATTTAAGGAGTAGATTGCTCCTATGACAAAAAAATTTTGTGGTATAGAGATATCCTGTTTAATAAGCTTAGAGAAGCCGGACCTTTTTCTTTCTTTTTCATTTTGGGTTGAGGGTTTTGGGCCTTCGGGGAATTAACTTGAAAAATATCAATATATATGGACTTGGTTAGATATATTAGGGGTGTCAATGCCACTTTTTTATCTGTTTATATAGATAAATATTTTTCGTTAATTTATCTGGTATGGATAAGGAATAAGGGTAAGGTTTTTTCAGCTTGTGTGCTGAAATAATTACCTCCGCTCCTGCCTCCGCTCTAACCAAAATCTGACTAAAAGAAAAGGCTTCTCGCTAGAGAGTCAGAGAGCATTCGCTATTCGTTGGGAGCAAAAAAAAAAAACTGCCCTTCGCTACACCAGAACGACCTTCGCTTTGAGTCATGCCAGTTCACCATTTTCCCTCTCCGCCCTCTTCGCTAGAGAGAGGAATCCCGCCAGCACGTCCTAACTTAGTTTCTTAGATTTTTTAGAATTTTTTTACTATCTAAAATTTTTTAGATAGGTAGAAAAACACTTGATCTGAATGGTACAGAATTTTCAGATCAAGTGATTTTCTATCTATCTAAAAAAATAGTAAAAAAATTCTAAAAAATGTAAAATTTGGTTTGCAAGTACATATTCATATGGAGATTATGTTAAACGGTTCAGATCGACCGTTAGAATTTTGAAAACTCAAACATTAAGCCGTAGCATGGAGACCCTACGCGTAGCATATTAACCAGATTCCATATAACATATATAATAAAAAAAAAAGGAATGTGTTAGAATGCATTATAAAAATACAGAATGATATGATAAAATAATGTTTTTACTGATTGAATTTGATATATCATGCATGTGTCATATTTTAATTGACTGGCACCATATATAATTAAAACCCATTGTTCCAAAAAGTTGACCCTGAAATGATATAAAGCACGAAATCCCAACTTAAAATTTAGGTATAACAAGTCAAGACAAAGAGGTAAAACATGAAAGATTCTTAAGTCCACTTAATTATAAAATTATTTCATATAATCGATTGTGAAACCAGCCATTAAACTACTCCAGCCACGTAGACTTTCTCAAACCCCCTGTTAAATAATGATATCTAATCGCACTTGCCTTTTTTTTATTAATTCCATTTTACCAGACTAATCTAGAATAAGTCTACGTGGAATATTCAAGATTCCAATGTATATATCTCTCCCCGCCAAATATACTGAAATTTTTATTAATCCCACTTTAAAAAAATAAAAATTATGGAAAATTCGAAAAATATCAGAGTCTCGAAAAATTGGAGACCCCTCAAAAACTAAAAAATGCACTGTAATATACTAATATTTAGATTTTTGGGGGCCTCCAATTCAATTTGAGGACCCCAAAGAATGGGGCTGCAGATTGAATTGGAGGCTCTGGTATTTTTTTAATTCCTCAATTTTAGTGGTGTTTTGGTTTTTTTTTTTTTTTTTTAAATGTATTAATAAAAATTTCGGCCAAACATAACTCTGTTTAATTTGTAGATGATTTAAATTGTTAAATCCATTTCACTGAGTTTAATGAATTGAAATTACATGATAAATTTATAAATATTTTCTTAGGCCACAAAATTGAGTATTGATTATCTAGTCGTCCTTGATATCAATTATGGATATTAATATTCAAATTTTAACTGAAAGAGAAAGAAGGAAACCACTTTATTTTAAATAAGCTTTGAAACAATAATAAATCTGTAAGTATGATGTCAATATAACATATGACTTTCAATGGTCGTGATGAAAATGACTTATATAATTGGGATGACATCTTTACTTGAATATTTGCTTTGTTTTGCTATTTTTTATTATTCTATCAATCATTGCTATGTATGTTAACTTTTCATTAAATAACAACATAGCTATGTACATCAGTCATTTAATTATATAAATAACCTCAATGAAACGTGTGATCCAAACCGTTTCGATCTTTCTTATTGTCTTTTGTTCCGATCCGTATAATGTTGAGTGAAATGACCTTATTTAGCTAGCAAGGAAATCGTGGCGTCAAGTTCATTTTATCGTGCACTCGAGTGATTTGTAAGTTCTGACGAGCTATGGCCAAGTTCGGTTTGAACTAACAAGTTCATTAGGGTCCTGCATGGAGTTATCAATCACCATTTACGACTAGCCGCTCAGATAATTTTAATTTTATGAATATACGATATTAAGTGTGTCCTTAGAAGTATTTTAGATTTTATTGCAAATTGTAAAAAAGATCGAACTTAGTCTAAAAAATTTGTAAATTTTTTTTTCTTAAAACAAAATCTAGCCAAATCCAGCGAGCTAACTCGCCAACTATCTCAGTCCAGCTTGTGACGATTTCAAGCTTTAATTTTAATTCGGACTTCTTAAATCAGCTTGCTCGTGATTGATACAAACCTGGCTCGTTGCGACCCTACTCATGTTCATAAATAACGCACTGTTTTCCCATAAATAACGCAAACCTAGGTGACACGACATCAAATTGCATTAGTATAATTATTGGAGTTAGAATAATAATATTTACAAATTGAATTGTTGTTTAAGCAGAATAGACTCAAATAGTTAAGTCTATACTAAAATTGTAGAGGAAAGTTGGTTGGGATGATTTTAGAGAAATAAAATGACCGATTGATAGGTGGCAATTGTCAATAAGCCAAACCAGGAGTCAGAACAGAAAGTAATGCAACTTATTATAAGGGGACGCCTCTTTTTACTCTCCAATTAATTAAAAGGTAAGGCAAAGGCAAAGGTGTCTTATTCTGCTTACCAGCTAATTGCTAGCCAGGCTTAATTTATCAAAACGCGTCATGAATGCTTCACCGCTTCTCTTCTCTCCTCCTCTTTCTCTCTCACCATGGGCACCACCATACACTACTCACACTTACTCGATGTCTTCTACCCCGCGCTTTTTTCGCGCCTTTATAATCCATCCCTTACTAGCTACTCTCTCCAACGTACTTAATTATTTCTCTGTCGTCTCACCTCGCTCTCTAAACCAAATTATATATCCATAGCCAACTTGAACAGATAATGAACTGTTTATAAGATAGAGATATATATCATATATATTTCTATGGATGACCAACATTACCTAAACCAAAAGCCGTCCGAAACCAATGACGATGCACCCGTACGACCGGACCAAAACCGAGCTCCAAGCCCTACCGGTGGGCCACACCGTGCAGCTAAATCGCCTCGTGGCAAACATCCGTTATACCATGGTATCCGTTGCAGGAGCGGTAAGTGGGTTACTGAGATCCGTGAACCGGGTAAATCCAGCCGTATCTGGCTCGGTACGTATCCGACAGCTGAGATGGCTGCGGTTGCATACGATGTAGCGGCATTCGCACTTAGAGGAGAAGATGCAACTCTCAATTTTCCATCAGAATCCCGGCCTGTGTTAGCCTCAAGCTCTCCGCAGGATATCCGTGCGGCAGCA
Organism: Carex parvula; assembly: GCA_025461045.1. NCBI lineage: Eukaryota > Viridiplantae > Streptophyta > Magnoliopsida > Poales > Cyperaceae > Carex > Carex parvula. The sequence goes on along the minus strand of JAJGRW010000444.1, from coordinate 71,902 downwards.
GCTCAGGCGGCAATGGCGTTGATGGAGAAACAAAAGGAGGAGAATAATAATGTCAATGTGGGAGGATCATATGTAGATGAGGAGATGCTTTTCGGGATGCCAATGCTTTTAGAGAGCATGGCTGAGGGTTTGATGATGAGCCCGCCTCGATTAAGCCCCACCACATCCGAGGAATCATTTGATGTATCAGAGGGTTCCAGTCTTTGGAGCTATCCGTAAGTACATATATAGGTTTATATATAGAGAGAGAACCGGAGAGGAATAATCAAGGGCTTTATAAACCTTGCTTAGTTTCTTGTGTGCGTACGCAGTATTTATATGTTATTCTCTGGTAGCGAGTATTTAGTTAGCCGCCTGTGGGTTAATTATTTTAGGTTCTTATGATTAGATTAATCAGTCCATTGCTCATATATAGCAAGTACTTGTATGTTTATTTAAAATTTTGATATCTTGTATAAGTTTATTTGCTTCCATTGCTTGCAAATATATATGATTGATCAACTATATATATATACTCCTCTGTGATTGCTCGATCTATATATTATTCTGTCTATAAAACGAAGATTGGTCTTAATTAAGCTCTAGCTAGTTCAATCTTGTAGTTCGTTGTGCATTCACATATAGAGAAATTCATGAAAAGTTTTCTGAAACCATAATTATCATTGCTAGCTATACGTACGAGGCCAATATGCATGCTTTTGCTCTTTCAAGGAAGCCTCCAAGGCAATACATATTGCTTATGCCAACACAATAGATATATATATATATATATATATTCTCCTCTGAAAGAAATAAGACGGTCCATTCCATATATATGGTCGTGCATCAGCATTGCAAGCACACGTCACCTTCCATGTAAAAAGAAGAAGGTGATTAGGTGAAGGTTGTTCCTAGCTAGCTTGTTATAGAGCGGAGAAGGTAGAGAGAAACATGCATAAGCCAAACATATAACATATATTCTTCCATGATGTCCTTTAGTTGAGTTGGTTGGTACTTACACTTTCACAGAATAATTGTGCTACCTAGGAATAAACACAAGCAATACACGTGTAAGGAGGCCGTTGATGCAACATTCTTCAGACAATCTAGTCAAGACAATCTTTCCTGTAGATTTCCCTGTCCCACCCTTCTAGCTTCCATCCCCTTCCCCTACAATTCATACACCTTACAATTTTTCTAAAATCCACATGCATGTTTTATTTTAGCAAAATACTAAAGTACCTTATTATGTTAAGTAATGCAAATTGTTTATATCATTATATGGAATGTGTGTATATATGTGCGCTAGCTTTTGAGTCATATATATATATCAGAAGTCAATAAGCAATAATTATAGTAAAATTAATTAAGGTTATATGAGTTTCGTCATCTCGGAAAAAAAAAATCTCGCTCTTGACTAGTCATCAAAATGGATTAATTAATTACATTAATTAAATTGACTCAATCTACATGGATTACACTTGAATTAATTGACTGATCCAATGAATGTTTATAGATGTTCGGGTTAACTTTCAACTCATTAATTATGTGAAAAGCTTTGTGCTCCCTAATCCACAAGGGACACCGTGCTGCCACTAAGTGTATATGGGACCTAGCTAATTAGTACTATATATATATATATATTTATCCAACGCAGGGTTGATGATAATTCTGCAGGGGTGGGAATGCATATACATAAACATACATACATACATACATACATACATACATACATATGTGTGTGTTTGTGTGTGTATTCAGGGGCAGACAATATACGTGAAAGGAATTAATGAGGGTTAACTAACTCCTAATTTTTCTTCAATTTTGTATTATTCATGTATGATTTTTTATATAATTTAGAGTAAAATTGACATTAATTATTTTCTATAAGAAAATTTTATATGATTAACTCTTTTGTGTGTTTGACCTCTATAATCAAAAGTCTAACTACGCCCTTGCGTGTATACGAATCTGCTTTGGATTATCAAATTTAAAATTGATTATTTAAAGTTAAGCTCATGACCAAGGAACTTAGTGAGTTTAAGAACTCTAGTTCTACCCTAATAATGAGTATAATACACATTTGTAAATTTAAAGTCAAAGATGTCAAAAATGAATAAAAAATTAACACTTTAAAATTAATTTATAAATATTTTTTTACCACATGACTTTATAATAAATTAATTCAAAAATTTATAAATTTTGCATATAAATGCATCATTCGTGATGTATATCGTATTTAAATGGTTTTGATTCATATCGTTTGAAATCATTTTGATAGATTTGGAGTTATGCTCACAAGATACTTGGTGAGTTTAATTAAGAACACCCTAGTTCTATTATTATTATTATTATTATTTATTATTATTACTATTACTATTACTATTACTATTACTATTATTATTTACTACTCTACAATTTATTTTACTATAAATTTATTATGCTATCAATTAACAATATTGCAGTCTCTAGTTATTTATAAAATACTGGAGAGGCTCAAGTTAATTTCTTTATATCCCTTCTTCAGTCCTGCGCTTATAAAGTCCAAGCTGATCGAGGTACCACTACAATTCCTCTAGGCTCTACCATCTTCAATCCCTTCATATTTTGCATTGGAGGATTAATTAGGATGAGCTTAAAGAATTAGAAGCATCTCATGTAGTTTTATACACCAAAAAAATACTAAACTCAGGTATTATAAGTACCTCCTGTAAACATATACTCATGTACAAAAAAGTGAGTAATAATCAGCGGCGAATTCAGCATTTCCGTCAGGGTAGTGTAAATAAAGAATTAATCGGGTTTAAATCTATTAACTAATTGGGTTTAAAGACAAAAAGAGAAAGAAATTAAGTTATTATAACCCTAATTTATCATTTACTAATCAAAATTCAATAGATTAACTTTAATTTTAACACTAATTACCAATCAAATTAAAAAAAATTACCAAATAACAAGAACATTAGCAAGAATTGCACGTACCAACAAACAAAATCAATTAGGGTCATAGTTTTCAAATAAAAAATGAAGTCGGAATCGATAATTTGACTGTAGAATCGCAATCGTGTGAATCGGTAAAAAATTAGCTGAATCGGATCAAAAACTCGAGATTTTTTCTTATGTAACCCTTGTTTTGTATTAAAAGAAATAGATATAAATTGTACAAAAATAATTAATCTAAAATTATGTTGAGTTCACTTACACTAAAATAATCCACTACTAAAATAAAATATGAACATTCAAAACTAAAAATTATATAACCCTTGTTTTCTATAATCTTTCATTATTTGTTGAAATATAAATGACTTTGTAATTAATGATACAAAAAACCTATCCAATGTGAACTTTTGGTCCAAAATAGAAACACATGCTTAATTTTTCCCATTCCCAAAATAAAAAAACAAACAAAAATGAACGTATTAAAGAAAATAAAAGGTTGCATTGGGCAGCCGTATTAAAACTTAATTTTAATATATCTTGTCCGTTGAAACAGTAAGGATTAAACTTAATCAATTTGTCAGATCCATTTTCCTCTTTATCCTCCGACGATCCAGGCCATTTCCTCTTACTTCGTCGCAAAATTTATTTTTTTTTCCAAATTCTTCCAAAATCCGCGACAATTGAACTAGATCGGTCTAAAGTCGTCCAAGTTAGTGTGGATTCTTCTGATTTCAGACCGATTCCGCCAAGTTTCAGACAAAAATCGTCCGGTCATATAAATCAGATAGAAATTGGATCGCCTCTGACCGCTTGGATTGGGCTACGTTAATTAGGAGGCTCAATAGAGTAGGGCAATTTGGTTTTCAGGGCTGGACAAGAGTCCAATAATCTAATAAAAAAACGGAAAACTAGCTTTTGGTTTAGTGACAAAAACAATGCCTTTCGTATGGTAATTTGTATGTTTGAATTCCAGCGGAAATATTTCTACATTAAATATACAAGTTAGAAGACTTGATCTATATCTTTACTAAAAAAAAAAAAAAAAATCTAATATATAGTAATTAGTAAACATATCGGACCAATTTACTGATGATATTCAGATAATCAAGGTTTCAAATTATATTGGTAAATTGATATAGTAAATATGTTAATAAAATTCTCAGAAATTGGGGTCAGAAATATATACCAGCAGATGAAGGCATAAGTTATGCAAATGGTCCCTGGACAGCCAATATAGGTAGAGTGGAAAAAACGTCTCGTGTCGTGTCGTGTTGTGCAGTGATCAAGTTAATTTTTCACGTGTCTTGCCGTGCTGTGCCGTGCCGTGACCAAAATGTCAAGGGGTGGTCACGGCACGTGAATGGTCACGCCACGTGAGTCACACCGTGCCTAAACGTGCTATGATCATACTATTTAATCATAATTTAGGTTAGTTTATTCAAGATTCACTATTAAATCAATATTTAATGGTCCTAATTACACGTGACTTGCATGACTACGTGCTGTGTCGTGCCGTGACTAAATCTTTCACGTACTGTGTCGTGCCGTGCCAAAATTTCAAAAGATGAGCATGACACGCGAATGGTCACGGCATGAGACATACTAATCACGGCACGTAACTGACACGCGTGCCGTGCCGTTCAGTAAAATACCCGTGCCGTTCCGTAACGGAGCCGGCTCCGCCGTGCCATTTTTCCCCTCTAAATATAGGGCATGCAAAAGTAGATCATAAAGTAAAAGACAAGTTGCTTTCTAAAGAAAGTGAAAAAAAGACGTTCTCTTCAATGAACAAATCTTATTAAACTGCACAAGCCTCTTCATATACTACGTGTTCATCAGATTATCCATATGCATATACTTACTCTGGGACCTCTTGTCATGGGACCTACATGTCTCTAAGCAAAGAATTGAGCAGTGTGAAATGGTATTTCCGATATTGAAGCATTTCAATATGTTGATTTTCTCCAATATTGATTTGATGCTGAAAGAAGATATTTGAACACGTGTCATAATTGAGCTTGTCATAATATTTAAGGAAATATGTTGGAAAAATTAAAAAATAAGTTCTTTTAGCCATCTTCCCTTTTTTTCTTTTTTGAAATGAAATTCTCTTAATCATAAATGATAAATCTAATCTGATATGTAGCTAACCAAAGCATTTGGGTAAAATTTTTTGTTAATCACAATTGATTAGTAGTGATTAATATACGCCATCTTTTCTGGCATGTCATTATTAATTGTTTCTCTTAACGCTGCTAATGCCTACACTAAAACAATAAAATCCCACAAAGATGTACCTGACATGCAAGGTTTATTAATTGCATCAAAATCCATATATCCAAAAGCAAAATTGGGTCAAAATACGACTAAAAAGAAACCAAGATACACAAACAAAAATAGCTATTATTTGTCTTATTAGAATAGTCAAATTTCAAAACTCTTAAAACTAATATATTCTAATAAGACAAAAAGTTTGAATTCACTATTCTAGTTATTTTAACTCAACCAAACACCGAATAAACTATTCCAAATAATCTAACCCTAAAAATAGCCTACTTTTCAGTCCAATCAAATATACCAGTGTGGCAATGTGTAATGACAGTGGCGGACATATATCCTCCCAGGTACCTGACTCAAGCAAATTGCAACGGCCGGCCCAGATTAATTCTATCTGGGTCAAACTCAATCCGGTACCTATTGAGACTGTAGGGGGTTTGTTTTGAGATTTGTGCCATGTTAAATGGGCCGTCCGATCGTAATAATTTGCTTGAGTCAGGTAACCTGAGCTGATGTGAATTCCATAGTGGCAGGGCCCAAAACATTTTGGTTTACTTTACAAAAAATGAGATAATTAATTTTTATGTACTATTCAACATGTGTCACCGGCCGAATTTGTCTCTTTTTTTTGGCCCCATTTTAGAAAAAGGTGGTTACAAAATTGGGAGAAAGTCCACCGGAATATCTAATTTATTTTCTGAACTATCAACAGTTGAAAATCTTACATGAAAGAAAAGAAAAGAGAAGGAAAGAGCAACGAAAGAAGGGATGGTGCTATGTATATAGGCCGCCACAGTCACAGGCCGACAAGAGGTCATTTCTACACTTTGTAGTTGTAATCCTCTTTACATTACCTTGCATGGGCCCAGGGGTTTTTCTTTTTTCTATTATGCTGAAATGGACGTATTTGGGTAAGCGTTCATGCATGCTATTGCTATCAGGCTATCAGCTATCATGTGTTAGTGTTAGGGTTGGGCAGGCGGAAGGAACAAAGGTGCCGGAATGCAAATATACCTGATTTGAAACTGATGCACGCGGTTGCTACTCTTTCTCTCTGCTGGGATCTGAATTCACATCACCTCAGGTTACCAGACTCAAGCAAATTACGATCGGACAGCCCATTTAACATGGTACGAATCTCAAAACAGACCCCTTATAGTCTCAATAGGCACCGGATTGAGTTTGGCCCAAATAGAATTAATTTGGGCCGGCCGTTGCAATTTGCTTGAGTCAGGTACCTGGGAGGATATTTGTCCCTGGGATCTAGTCTAATTCATTGATATTTAAGTTTATTTAGGAGATAAAATAATGAGGCAGAATTGGTGTAGGAAAAACTAATGACGGCGGCAATGTCATGAGGGGACGAAGGGTAAAATACTGTTGCAGGGATCGATTCTGTCAGGTTGCCAAAATCAGATGCAACAGACATGAGAGATTAATTGTTTGTCGGTACGTAACTTTGAGCTGAAATCAAGAGCAAATAGTTCTTGGGGAAGAGAGAAGGAGAAGATGAATAAAGTTGTGATGAAAAGCTAGAGAAGTGAAACTAATTAATGGTGATTGGTCTTTTTTTATCGGGGGGGTGGGGGGGTGGGGTGATGGGGGGAAGGGAACTAGGGTTTGTAAATATTTAGTTCGGTGCCAATGTAAGATGCTTGTTGTATTGTGGGGTTATAATATAACTAGAGAAGATATTAATTATTATTTTTTGTTCGGTGCCTATGTAATATTTAGTCGTCCTTGATATCAATTATGGATATTAATATTCAAATTTTAACTGAAAGAGTAGGAAACCACTTTATTTTAAATAAGCTTTGAAACAATAATAAATCTCTAAGTATGATGTCAATATAACATATGACTTTCAATGGTCGTGATGAAAATGACTTATATAATTGGGATGACATCTTTACTTGAATATTTGCTTTGTTTTGCTATTTTTTATTATTCTATCAATCATTGCTATGATTTTAATTTTCAGTAAATAACAACATATAAAGAGCTTAATTATATAAATAACGGGAAGAGAGTGTGTCCGATGGACTCCTCCGCTTTATGATGTTCCTTCGTTTTTTTTTCTTTTTTGTTCGGATCCGCTATAAGATTTGTATGAAACTAAAAAATGAGTCATATTTAGGGCTGGTAAAAAAGCTCATGGCTCATGGTTCGATCGTGACTGATTCGTTCGTTACTAGATCAAGTTAAGGCCTAGCTCGGTCCAGAATTAACGAGTTCAAGTTAGGGTCAAATTGCATTAGTATAATTATTTGAGTTAGAACAATAATATTTACAAATTGAATAGTTGTTTAAGCAGAATAGACTCAAATAGTTAAGTCTATACAAAAATTGTAGAGGAAAGTTTGTTGGGATGATTTTAGAGAAATAAAATGACCGATAGATAGGTGGCAATTGTCAATACGCCAAACCCGGAGTCAGAACAGAAAGTAATGCAACTTAATTATAAGGGGACTCCTCTTTTTACTCTCCAATTAATTAAAAGGCAAAGGGCCAAAGGCAAAGGTGTCTTATTCTGCTTACCAGCTAATTGCTAGGCTTAATTTACCAAAACGCGTCATGAATTCTTCACCGCTTCTCTCCTCCTCTTTCTCTCTCACCATGGGCACCACCATACACTACTCACACTTACTCGATGTCTTCTACCCCGCGCTTTTTTCGCGCCTTTATAATCCATCCCTTACTAGCTACTCTCTCCAACGTACTTAATTATTTCTCTGTCGTCTCACCTCGCTCTCTAAACCAAATTATATATCCATAGCCAACTTGAACAGATATATATCATATATATTTCTATGGATGACCAACATTACCTAAACCAAAAGCCGTCCGAAACCAATGACGATGCACCCGTACGACCGGACCAAAACCGAGCTCCAAGCCCTACCGGTGGGCCACACCGTGCAGCTAAATCGCCTCGTGGCAAACATCCGTTATACCATGGTATCCGTTGCAGGAGCGGTAAGTGGGTTACTGAGATCCGTGAACCGGGTAAATCCAGCCGTATCTGGCTCGGTACCTATCCGACAGCTGAGATGGCTGCGGTTGCATACGATGTAGCGGCATTCGCACTTAGAGGAGAAGATGCAACTCTCAATTTTCCATCAGAATCCCGGCCTGTGTTAGCCTCAAGCTCTCCGCAGGATATCCGTGCGGCAGCAGCTCAGGCGGCAATGGCGTTGATGGAGAAACAAAAGGAGGAGAATAATAATGTCAATGTGGGAGGATCATATGTAGATGAGGAGATGCTTTTCGGGATGCCGATGCTTTTAGAGAGCATGGCTGAGGGTTTGATGATGAGCCCGCCTCGATTAAGCCCCACCACATCCGAGGAATCGTTTGATGCATCAGAGGGTTCCAGCCTTTGGAGCTATTCGTAAGTACATATATAGGTTTATATATAGAGAGAACCGGAGAGGAATAATCAAGGGCTTTATAAACCTTGCTTAGTTTCTTGTGTGCGAGTTTTTAGTTAGCCGCCTGCGGGTTAATTATTTTAGGTTCTTAATTATGATTAGATTTATCAGTCCATTGCTCATATAGTCATATATAGCAAGTACATGTATGTTTATTTAAAATTTTGATATCTTGTATAAGTTTATTTGCTTCCATTGCTTGCAAATATATATATGATTGATCAACTATATATATATACTCCTCTGTGATTGCTCGATCTATATATTATTCTGTCTATAAAACGAAGATTGGTCTTAATTATGCTCTAGTTCAATCTTTTAGTTCGTTATGCATATACCCTGTGTTTGGTTGTGGTCTAAAGGTGGCTTAAAGGCTTTAGGCCACTGTTATTCTACCAAATATGATTTAAACTAATTGGCCTAACATGGAATAGCCTAAAAGTTAGGCCGGCCTAAACGGGCCTAAATTAAACCACCTCTTGAGGTGCCTTAAATTTAGGCTTCAATTTTACGCTACTGGGGCCCACTGTCATTCACCTTCAACCATTTCACCCCTCTCCTCATTAATTAGTAATAATATATTATTAGTATATAATTATATAATTAATATCTTATATTGTTAATATATTAAATAATTATTACAATAATATTATATAATTAGTATTTTTTATTAATAATTATTATTAATATATAATTATATTATTAATATATTAAATAATTATTATAATATATTATAGTTATTATTAATATATTAATATTATATAATTAGTATCTTTTTATTACTAATTATTATTAATATATAATTATATAATAATATGTTATATTGTTAATTATTAAATATTATTAACACTACTATATAATATATTATAGTTATTATTAATATATTAATATTATATAATTAGTATCTTGTTATTAATAATTATTATTAATTATATAATTATATAATTAATATCATATATTGTTAATATATGAAATAATTATTATAATAATATTATAATATATTATAGTTATTATTAATTTATTAATGTTATATAATTAGTATCTTATTATTATATATAATTAATATCTTATATTGTTAATATATTAATATTATATAATTAGTATCTTATTATTAATATATAATTAATATCTTATATTGTTAATATATTAAATAATTATTATAAAAATGTTATAATATATTATAGTTATAATTAATAATTAATATTACATAATTAGTATGTTATTAATAATTAACTAACTCAGGCTTCCAAAACTTTAGTCCTCCACCAACTCTAACTAAACAAGGAATACTTTAAGCCGTGGTCTAACTTTAGACCTCAACTAAACATTAATAATTTAGGCCGGCCTAAGTTAGAATAACAACTTAGACCACCTTAACTTTAGTCAACAACCAAACACCACCATAGAGAAATTCATGAAAAGTTAATTTTCTGAAACCATAATTATCATTGCTATACGTACGAGGCCAATATGCATGCTTTTGCTCTTTCAAGGAAGCCTCCAAGGCAATACATATTGCTTATATATGCCAACACAATATATATATATAGAGAGAGATGGGCTATTGTACTTCGCGAAGTAAAACCCCCGTTTACTTCACGTCATATTTTGTCATTTTAAAAATTCAAACAACCGATCCGAACCGTTCAATATATATATATAGAGAGAGATGGGCTATTGTTCTAAATATTGAAATGTGCTTGGAGACTAAATTTTATATTTTTTGGAATTTTTTTACTATTTATTAAGCCACTTTGAAAATCGCTGATCCGGTGGTCCAGAAAATTTTACTGTTTTTTACTGTTCACAGTGGATCAGCGATTTTCAAAGTGGCTTAACAAATAGTAAAAAAATTCCAAAAAATGTAAAATTTAGTCTCCAAGCACATTTTAATATTTAGAACATGTTGAACGGTTCGGATCGGTTGTTTGGATTTTCAAAATGAAAATATGAGCGTGAAGTAAACGGGGGCTTTACTTCGCGAAGTACAATAGCCCATCTCATATATATATATATATGAGTAGAACTAGGGTGCTCTCGAGTTCACCAAGCCCTTGGTGAACTCAAGTCCAAAACTCATCGGATCGGCTTCAAACGACGAATCCGACCGTTGAAACCTGTCTACCTTACGAGTAATGCGTCTACATGAAAAAAATTTAAATTTTGAAATCAATTTTGCATAGAGTCAAGTGGTCAAAATTAGAAGGTTAATAAATTAATTTTAATGCATTCATTTTTTGACGTTTTTTTGACCACTTGACTCTATGCAAAATTAATTTTAAAATTTAAAATTTTTGCATGTAGACGCATCACTCGTAAGGTAGATGGATTTCAACAGTCGGATTCGTCGTTTGAAGCCGATCCGATGAGTTTTGGACTTGAGTTCACCAAGGGCTTGGTGAACTCGAGAGCACCCTAGTTCTACTCATATATATATATTCTCCTCTGAAAGAAATAAGACGGTCCATATATGGTCGTGCATTGCAAACACACGTCACCTTCCATGTAAAAATTAAGAAGAAGGTGAAAGGTTGTTATAGCTTGTTATAGAGTGGAGAAGGTAGAGAGAAACATGCATAAGCCAAACATATAACATGTATTCTTCCATGATGTCCTTTAGTTGAGTTGGTTGGTACTTACACTTTCACAGAATATATTGTGCTACCTAGGAATAAACACAAGCAATACACGTGTAAGGAGGCCGTTGATGAAACATTCTTCAGACAATCTAGTCAAGACAATCTTTCCTGTAGATTTCCCTGTCCCACCCTTCCTCTACAATTCATACACCTTACAATTTTTCTAAAATCCACATGCATGTTTTATTTTAGCAAAATACTCAAGTACCTTACTATGTTAAGTAATGCAAATTGTTTATATGGAATGTGTGTGTGTGTATATGTGCGCTAGCTTTTGAGTCATATATATCAGAAGTCAATAAGCACTAATTATAGTAAAATTAATTAAGGTTATATGAGTTTCGTCATCTAGACTAGTCATCAAAATGGATTAATTAATTACATTAATTAAATTGACTAAATTTGGCTCTGCTACCGATCTACATGGATTACATTTAAATTAATTGACTGATCCAATGAATGTTTATAGATGTTCGGGTTAACTTTCAACTCATTAATTATGTGAAATTAAAGCTTTGTGCTCCCTAATCCACAAGGGACACCGTGCTGCCACTAAGTGTAATATGGGACCTAGCTAATTAATTATTAGTATATTATATACATTTATCCAGCGCAGGGTTGATGATAATTCTGCAGGGGGGGAATGCATATACATATATATATACATACTACATACATACATACATATATATATATATATATATCTGTGTGTGTGTGTATTCAGGGGCAGACAGTATACGTGAAAGGAATTAATGAGGGTTAACTCACCCCTAATTTTTCTTCAATTTTGTATTATTAATTCATGTATGATTTTTTATATAATTTAGAATAAAATTGACATTATTTTCTATAGGAAAATTTTATATGATTAACTCTATTGTGTGTTTGACCTTTATATCGAAAGTCTAACTACGCCCCTGCGTGTATACGAATCTGCTTTGGATTATCAAATTTAAAATTGATTATTGAAAGTTAAGCTCATGACCAAGGAACTTAGTGAGTTTAAGAACTCTAGTTCTACCCTAATAATGAGTATAATACATGCACATTTGTAAATTTAAAGTCAAATATGTCAAAAATGAATAAAAAATTAACACTTTAAAATTAATTTATAAATATTTTATTATCACTTGACTTTATAATAAATTAATTCGAAAATTTATAAATTTTGCATATAAACGCATCATTCGTTAAGTATATCGGTTTAAATGGTTTTGATTCATATCTTTTGAAATCATTCTGATAGATTCGGAGTTATGCTCACAAGATACTTGGTGAGTTTAAAAACACCCTAGTTCTAATATTATTATTATTATTATTACTACTACTACTATTATTTACTACTCTACAATTATTATTATTATTATGCTATCAATTAACAATATTGCAGTCTCTAGTTATTTATAAAATACTGGAGAGGCTCAAGTTAATTTCTTTATATCCCTTCTTCAGTCCAGAGCTTATAAAGTCCAAGCTGATCGAGGTACCACTACTTCCTCTAGGCTCTACCATCTCCAATACCTTCATATATATTTTGCATTGGAGGATTAATTAGGATGAGCTTAAAGAATTAGAAGCATCTCAAGTAGTTTTATACACCAAAAAATACTAAACCCAGGTATTATAAGTACCTCCCGTAAACATATACTCATGTACAAAAAGTTGAGTAATAATCAGAGGCGGATTCAGCATTTCCGTCAGGGTAGTGTAAATAAATAACTTATCGGGTTTTAATTCATTAACTAATTGGGTTTAAAGACAGAAAGAGAAATAAATTAAGTGATTAATTATAATCCTAATTTATCATTTACTAATCATAATTCAATAGATAACTTTAATTTTAACACTAATTACCAATCAAATTAAAAAAAATACCAAATAACAAGTACATTAGCAAGAATTGCACGTACCAACAAACAAAATCAATTAGGGTCATAGTTTTCAAATAAAAAATGAAGTCGGAATCGATAATTTGACTGTAGAATCGCAATCGTGTGAATCGGTAAAAAATTAACTGAATCGGATCAAAAACTCGAGATTTTTTCTTATGTAACCCTTGTTTTGTATTAAAAGAAATAAGATATAAATTGTACAAAAATAATTAATCTAAAATTATGTTGAGTCCACTTACACTAAAATAATCCACTACTAAAATAAAATATGAACATTCAAAACTAAAAATTATATAACCCTTGTTTTCTATAATCTTTCATTATTTGTTGAAATATAAATGACTTTGTAATTAACGATACAAAAAACCTATCCAATGTGAACTTTTGGTCCAAAATAGAAACACATGCTTAATTTTTCCCATTCCCAAAATAAAAAAAGAAACAAAAATGAACGTATTAAAGAAAATAAAAGGTTGCATTGGGCAGCCGTATTAAAACTTAATTTTAATATATCTTGTCCGTTGAAACAGTAAGGATTAAACTTAATCAATTTGTCAGATCCATTTACCTCTTAATCCTTCGACGTCCAGGCCATTTCCTCTTACTTCGTCGCAATTTTTTTTTTGGTCCAAATTCTTCCAAAATCCACGACAATTGAACTAGATCAGTCTAAAGCAATGTTTTAAATAGCGTTTATAGCGTCATAGCGGGAAGGCTACAAAAAAAGCTATAGCGAATAGCGTAGCTATAGCGGAAGCTATTCCAAATAGCATTTTTTTTTTTTACAAAAATTATATTATATATTTGTACTATATATTAACATTATCTAAAGTTTCATAGAACAATAAATAACACCAAATTAATTAAGAAATTATAATATTCATATTGAACTAGTACAAAAGTCCACAGTTCAAAATATCCATATTAATATCATAAACTATCGATCTTTTTCTATACAAAATATCTTAAGCATCATGATTCATTCTATTTTTTTTTCTATACAAAATAAATTTTATGGATCTTTATTTAAGCCCATAAAAATTGTCTAAAAAAATCTAATATGCATAGCGTGCAAATAGCGCGCTACACGCTATGCGCTATAGCGGACCGCTATTACCGCTATAGCGGCCGTAGCGCAATTAGCGTATTTTCATGCCATAGCTTAGCGTTTAGGGTCCAAAAACGCTATAGCGGCGCTATAGCGCGCTATTTAGAACACTGGTCTAAAGTCATCGTCCGGTCATATAAATCAGGTAGAAATTGGATCGCCTCTGACCGCTTGGGTTGGGCTGCCTTAGGAGGCGCAATAGAGTAGGGCAATTTGGTTTTCAGGGCTGGACAAGAGTCCAATAATCTAATGAAAAAACGGAGAACTAGTTTTTGGTTTAGTGACAAAAACAATGTCTTTCATATGGTAATTTGTATGTTTGAATTTCAGCGAAAATATTTCTACATCAAATATACAAGTTAGAAGACTTGATCTATATCTTTACTTAAAAAAAAAAAAAAGGAATCTAATATATAGTAATTAGTAAACATATCGGACCAATTTACTGATGGTATTCAGATCATCAAGGTTTCAAATTATATTGGTAAATTCATATAGTAAATATGTTCATTTTTAGATAAAATATGGAAATAAATCTGCTGCGATCCTCGGGGATGAGGACCGCAAGGTCCTTGCGATACCAATCTCAACCGTTCACATGTTTTGAGATTCGTGCACAAAAACTGACTTCTCAAAAGAATCCTGAATTTCATCGTTTGAATGGTTGGAATTAGAATCGCAAGACCCTGCGATCCCTTAGAATCCAGCATATTCGCTTCCCAGAAATATAGACTAGCAGATGAAGGCATATGTTACGCAAATCACTACAGCATTCACACCCATCAGCGACCGGTCAAATCGGTCGCTGAAGGATTTTTCGCCGGTCGCTGATGGACTTACCGGTCGCTGATGACCGAAATTGGTAGCAGATGACCCGGACGCATATGCTTCTGTTGGGATTTCACGTGTATGCCTATGTGGTGAGAATTTAAAATTTTTCCATCACCACTTGGCTCAATACACAAAGGATCTTATTTTTACGACAAAAGCGAACAAGATTTTCTTCAACAAACTAATGTGTACTAAATTAAGATAAATTATCTCATCTAATTTATTGCAAGAGAAAAAGGATAAAACATTTACCTAAAGATATTGTCAAATCTCTTGATGGAGAGAAGTCAGTTTCCCTTCTAGATCTCGTGTTCTTCTCGAAAACGCCTCTTAGTTCACCTTGAACCTAAACAACGAACTTGCACACCTCTTAGATAGATGGATGTGAAGTTCAAGGCTTAGATCCAACCACATAATGATCTTCAAATCAACAAGCTATTTGATTTCTTGGTGGCTAAACCTAACAAGAAGATATGAGAGAAAAATATGTAATTTTCAGCCAAGTAAGAAAGCACCTTCTTAGTATTTTGGCTTTGAGAAAAATGGATTGCTCAAGAGGAATTTCGGCCAATAAAGAAGAGCAGAATTTTTCTCTCTTATTTCCTTAATTACACCCCTTAAAATAGGCAAGGGGTTAGGGCTAACATTTGTATAAAGTTTGAACTATTTACACAATTGCCACTAGCCTTATTTAGCCATTTTATCATCTCTAATCTCATCTTGTGATTGGTTTAATAAATTAATTTATGAACAAATAATATTAATCATATTATTCAATTATGCAATATTCTTATTATTCTTATAATGCATTCAAGCATTATACCAAATAATATTTGCATAACTTCACAAATTTATTTATGATCTAAGCATGTCATATTAAGACATTTTATTTTAGTATTTCATCTCATGTATTTTATCTAATACATCATTATGAAATATAAAATACTTGTTATTTCTCTTCAGTTGGTGTGACCGTACAGAGGATCTATGTCATCTTGGCAATAATATAAAACTTTATATTATTGACTATAAGAGGTTCTATCATTACATTATAGTTATTCAAACGATATAGTAATCATTTACTCAATCCACTATTTCCGTGTCTATCCTTGTCACATGATATTATGAATAATATGCAAAATAGGATCGTGTCATTCTTGCATTATATTCTTTTCTTGGTCTCTCAAGTGAATTATAATTATAACTACATCAGTTATATTGCATGCGATATAATTTCACTTTACCAAGGGGCCCAGTAATATCATAACTCAAATTGAGGGACAATGATAATATTAACATATAGATTTCTCCCGCACAAGTTGTACACAACGAACTACTATTTTATTTCTATCATAAGATAGTATTTAAATAGCAATCACATTATATACTTCTCATGTGAAAAACCTACACATCTCATATCTAAGATTTCAAAGACACAATGGAAATATTAATGACACAAAACACAATCCATATAATGTTCCATTCATTTAGGTCATGTTCAATATATAAAATACATATTTATATATTCATGTTATTAAATGATAATGCTTTATCAACATTTATAGAACTACAATGTACTTTAATCAACATGACAATCTTCCTCGGTAATTAATGTTCCTCTTTAATTACCACGATTGCGAACATATTTAGTGATTAAATGTTTCTCATCTTTGGAGTTCTATAGTTCAAGACCAAGAGCATCTTCTTGAACACTTCCAGAGATATAACATATAAATCACAAGGAACATGAATAATAACATTCGTAATAAAATCATGAACAACATATAAATTATTATTAAAAACATAACTTTCAAAACACACATCCTTCAGTCTCCCACTTGTTTTTAAAGTTCTCATATACATAATAAATGCATAAACTCTAAAACTAGAATTTCCTTTTAGTCTTCATGCCACTCTCCATGATCTTGTAGACCCATGGACTCGAAATGAATTTCGCTTTTGGCTTGTGATAAGGGCTTAGTAAAGGGATCAGCTGTGTTGCTGTTGGTGTCAACCCATAACAATGAAATTTTGCCTTCTTCGATAAAATCACGAGTTACAAAGTACTTTCTGTCCATGAACTTTGTCTTGTGATGTGACTTTGGCTCCTTAATTTGCGAAATCCTTTGCTTGCCATTGCGGCCGCCATGACTTCTGCTGCGGTGGTTGAGTCAGCCGTAGTTGATTGCTTCCAACTACGCCAACTCACAGCTCCACCATTCAGAAGAAAGACGTACCCAGACTGAGATCTTCTGTCATCCAAGTCTGTCATAAAACTAGCATCAGTGTAACCTTTTACAATGAGCTCTCTTTGACCACCATAGACAAGAAACTTGTTCTTGGTCCTTTTCAGGTACCTAAGAATATTCTTGACCGCAGTCCAATGATCAGGACCAGGTGAAGCTTGATGACGACTTGTCATGCTTAGAGCATACGCGACATTGGGTCTTGTGCTAATCATAGCATACATGATTGAACCTATAGCTGAAGCATAGGGAACATTCTTCATGTATTCAATGTCTTTGCGTGTCATGGCACACTGCGACTTGCTAAGATGCACAGACATACTCATTGGTACATTTTCATATGGAACCTTTCCAAAATTTTATCAATATATACATTTTGACTTAAACCAATGAGCTTACGAGACCTATCTCTATTTATCTTAATCCCTAAGATATATTGAGCCTCGCCCATGTCTTTCATTGAAAAAATCATTTTCAATGAATTCTTTGTTTGCTTCATCAAATATTTTTCATTACCTATCAGCAATATGTCATTGACATATAAGACCAAGAACATAATGTGGCTCCCACTAACTTTCTTGTATACACAAGGTTCTTCTTTACTTTGAATGAATCCAAGGGTTTTAACCTCTTCCTCAAAGCGCTTGTTCCAACTCCTTGATGCTTGCTTCAAGCCATAAATGGCTCTCTGAAGTTTGCACACTTTGCTACTATTTTTCGGATCTTCAAAACCTTGAGGTTGTACCATGTACACTTCCTCATCCAATTTTCCATTTAGGAAAGCTGTTTTGACATCCAACGCCATATTTCATAATCATGAAATGCAGCAATAGCTAGCAGTATCTGAATAGATTTAAACATGTCATCTGGTGAAAAAGTTTCATCATAGTCAATTCCTTGAATTTGAGTAAAACCTTTTGCTACAAGTCTTGCCTTGTACATTGTCAAGTTACCATTCATGTCGATCTTCCTTTTGAAAATCCATTTATTTCGAATGGCTTTCGATCAGGAAGATCTACCAAGTTCCATACTTGGTTGTCATACATGGATTGTATTTCGGATCCCATGGCTTCTTGCCATGCTTTGGAGTCTTTTCTTTCCATTGCTTCTTCGTAGGTCAAAGGATCGTCGGTATCCATTACGAAGACTTCATGAAGACCCATATATAATTCGGGTCTTCTCCTTTCCCTTGTTGACCTTCTAAGCTCTCTATGTTCTTGTGACTCATCTTGAGTTAAACGAACACTCAGTGGGGAAGTCTGAGTACTCTCACTGATTAAGGAGCTTTGTGTGGTATTTCATGATCATCTTGAATGTTTTCATTCATCTCATGATCATTCACTAGTAGATCATCTTGAGTTTCCTCAAGTGTCACTCTACTCCCACTGCTTTTGATTCTTTCGAGAAACTCCTTCTCTAAGAATGTTGCACCCTTTTTAACGAATATAGTATTCGTTGACTTGTGCCAAAAGCTGTACCCTTTCGTTTCTCTTGGGTATCCAATGAAGAAGCACTTATCCGCTTTGAGTTCAAATTTTGTTGACATCATACGTTTTACGTATGCCTCACAACCCCAAACTTTGAGAAAATATATAATGGGTGGTTTGCCCATCCATAACTCATGTGGTGTTTTCTCAACGAATTTTGATAGGAATATTTATTGTGTGAGCCGCAATTTGGAGTGCATGACCCCAAAAATATAAAGGTAGCTCTGTTTGACACATCATTGAACGAACCATATCAAGTAAGGTTCGATTTCTCCTCTCGGAAACACCATTCCACTGTGGTGTCCCGGGTGGAGTGAGTTGTGGTATGATGCCACACTCTTTTAAGTATGTGTTAAACTCATTACTCAAGTATTCTCCTCCACGATCAGTTCGTAGAGCTTTGATTCTCTTGTCAAGTTGGTTCTCTACTTCATTCTTGTATTCTTTGAATTTCTCAAAGGTTTCACTCTTGTTCTTCATAAGATACACATAGCCATATCGACTGTGATCATCTATGAAGGTAATGAAGTACCTATAACCATCTCTTGCACTAGTACTCATTGGACCACATACATCAGAATGTATTAATTCCAATAAGCCACTTGATCTCTCACCTTTCTTCTTGAATGGTGATTTGGTCATCTTTCCAGTTAAATAAGATTCACATGTTCCAATTGCTTCACCATCAAGCAAATCTAGAAGATTTGCTTGTTGCAATTTCTTTATGCGTTTCTCATTTATGTGACCAAGGCGATAGTGCCACAAGAGTGTCTCATTCGTTTGAGACATCTTGAGTCTCTTGTTACTGATATTCAACATATGTTTATCCTCATTTAAATCAAGCAAATATAATCCATTTGAAATGAAAGCATTTGCATAAAATAAACCATTCTTCTCAATAACCATACAAGAGTTATTTATTACAAAACGAAAGCCTTCTGCATCCAAGCATGATATAGATATAATGTTTCGAAATACTGAAGGAAGATGATAAACATCCTTTAAACTTAAACAAAAACCACTAGATAAATGAAGATCAAGGGTGCCCACAGTGATCGCAGAAACACTTGCACCATTTCCGACCTTCAACACCACTTCTCCTTTTGAGAGAGGTCTCCTATCCCTTAGTGCTTGCACATTAGAAACTAAGTGAGCACATGATCCGGTATCCATTACCCAATCTTGGATAGTTGTGGCTAAATTTAAATTTAGTTCAATAACAAGTATACCTTTAGGGCGCTTGCGTTCAATCTTGCCTTCATCCAAGTCACGCTTGTACTTGAGGCAATTCATTTTGAAATGTCCTTTCTCATGGCAATGGAAGCACTCCGTGGTGGAGTTAGGACCATTTCCTTTCTTGCTTCCCTTGGAGATGCTCGTATGAGCCCCTCCACTCTTGCCCTTGAGTGAGGAATACGCCTTACTTGTCTTGCCTTTATTGTTGGCACTTCTTGCTATTTGACGCGATGAACAAGACAGATTTCTCCTTTGTCTTTCCCATATCAACCTCAGTTGTCTTAAGGGCATTAGCAAGGGGGTGTTTTTCGACCATAGAACGCAGAAAATTAGAAAGTGAAGACAGAACTACAAAAATTCATTTTAGGGGTATATATTAGTGTTCATGAATTTATAAAATTTGTACTAACAAAAATTAAGGTTTGTCCATTTTGTCAGTCATACAAGACTCTCTTTCAAATAAATAGACTCATCTAAATATTTGTCCAAGATAAGTATCATTTACTAATCATAACCTTTAAGTAAAACTTAACTTTATGACTCTTGTCGTTTTCATTAAGAAAGAATGATTCATTTTCTTAATAAAACTCTCTTTTCCAAAACTCAAGCCTAGATCTTGGTGATTTGTTATAAGAAAACTCATTTTATTGGCCAACAAGCATGAACAAGTCATTTCCACATAATGATCGAGAAGATGTGCCTCACACAACTCCCACTCACTTATGGCCTAATAACGAATTTATGCGAGTTCCACGATTTCTAGTAATTTAGATCACACTCATGCTTATTCCTAATTACTAGCTTAAAGTGGATAAAATGAGAAGGAAATATATTTTTAAATTTTTCATGGACATATCAAATATACGATGACTTTAATAATTTTGGTAGGTCATGTATTCATACAACAATACCTATCTTAACCATTTAAGCAATCTCATATATTCATAAACTTCATGGGTTGTATGGCTCCCGCTTGCATTCTTGTAGCTCTATCAATCACATTTATGAAAGATATAATTCTAAACTACAAGCACTCACCCAATTCTCATTCTATTTTTAGAGCTATTCTAAAATAAAATAAAACGAAAATTACATTTAGAATTTCCCAATTCTAAATCCTATGTGACATGCAAGCCATGAATGAATAAATACATAAATGGCAACTTAACAACTTTGCCATAATTTAATTACTCTAATTAATTTTCAATGGCACCTTAGGCCGCATTACAAACATTCATTCACATCATTTACAACACACAAGGCATTGATAATCTTGAGCCATACTAACCCACAATCCTCCTGCATAGCAAAATTAGTACACATGTGCAATCTTGTCGCACTATTTAATCTTATTTAGTTAATCCTATATCTCTCAATTTCTTAATTCATCTAAATCATTTTAAATCCTAAAAATAATTTTATTGAATAAACATTTATTTATTAAATGTCATTCATTGTCAATTAAATGTCATTAATGTCATTTATTGTCAATTAATTATCATTAATGTCATTAATTCATTCTTAATTGCCATTATGGCTAATTAAGACCTTTAATGTCATTAATTCATAATTAATGTCATTTATTGTCAATTAATTATCATTAATTCATTCTTAATTGCCATTATGGCTAATTAAGACCTTTAATGCCATTAATTCATAATTAACTATTCCTTAATCTGTCCTAAATTTGAATGAGATCTAATATTACAGATTTTTCAAAATAACCCTTATGAAAAATTAATATTTCAAGATGATGGGACCGAAAATCATAAAATTTCCAGTTTCGATCTGCTGCACACCTGTCAGTGTTTTCTATACTAAAAATTATATTTTTCGAATTAAGATTCAAGCCATACATTTCTGAAAACTAGACTTAAGCACCTTTCTGGAAATATAAAGAATACAAAAAATTGTTTATTAGTTTGTGAGAAAATTACATTTCAATCTCGGATCCCTTTTCTGGAAAACAGATTGTAGTTGTCTCTGTAATTTTGTAATTTCAGAAAAATCCGTAATATTTTTGTATTGCATAATTTAGTTTTCTGGAAACTAGACTTCATTATCTTCCTATGATAATTTGTATACAAAAATCCATTCATCCAAACTCTAGATATTCAATTTTGAATCTTAATAAAAACAGAAAACTGGAAACAGAAAAATCCAGCGCTGTACCCGTTTTGTTATTTTTGTTTACCTTAATAAAATAATCTAAACTCTATGTTTTATTTTAGAATCTTCATCCTTACATCATAAACTAATGTAGGAATTTTTAGATTCACAAAAATCGTGATCCAAAATTACCAAAATGATTTAATGCCTTAAAAACCAAAATTTGACAGATTTATGAACTAGAAACTTGAGAGATAGTTAACTAAATATTTGTGCACTTAACTTAGCACTAATTAAATATTTTAATTGTCACAAAATCAAGCCTTAGCTCTGATACCACTGTTGGGATTTCACGTGTATGCCTATGTGGTGAGAATATAAAATTTTCCCATCACCACTTGGCTCAATACACAAAGGATCTTATTTCTACGACAAAAGCGAACAAGATTTTCTTCAACAAACTAATGTATACTAAATTAAGATAAATTATCTCATCTAATTTATTGCAAGAGAAAAAAGGATAAAACATTTACCTAAAGAGATTGTCAAATCTCTTGATGGAGAGAAGTCGGTTTCCCTTCTAGATCTCGTGTTCTTCTCGAAAACGCCTCTTAGTTCACCTTGAACCTAAACAACGAACTTGCACACCTCTTAGATAGATGGATGTGAAGTTCAAGGCTTAGATCCAACCACCTAATGATCGTCAAATCAACAAGCTATTTGATTTCTTGGTGGCTAAACCTAACAAGAAGAGATGAGAGAAAAATATGTAATTTTCAGCCAAGTAAGAAAGCACCTTCTAAGTATTTTGGGTTTGAGAAAAATGGGCTGCTCAAGAGGAATTTCGGCCAAGGAAGAAGAGCAAAATTTTTCTCTCTTATTTCCTTAATTACACCCCTTAAAATAGGCAAGGGGTTAGGGCTAACATTTGTATAAAGTTTGAACTATTTACACAATTGCCACTAGTCTTATTTAGCCATTTTATCATCTCTAATCTCATCTTGTGATTGGTTTAATAAATTAATTTATGAACAAATAATATTAATCGTATTATTCAATTATGCAATATTCTTATTATTCTTATAATGCATTCAAGCATTATACCAAATAATATTTGCATAACTTCACAAATTTATTTATGATCTAAGCATGTCATATTAAGACATTTTATTTTAGTATTTCATCTCATGTATTTTATCTAATACATCATTATGAAATATAAAATACTTGTTGTTTCTCTTCAGTTGGTGTGACCGTACAGATGATCTATGTCATCTTGGCAATAATATAAAACTTTATATTATTGACTATAAGAGGTTCTATCATTACATTATAGTTATCCAAACGATATAGTAATTATTTACTCAATCCACTATTTCCGTGTCTATCCTTGTCACATGATATTATGAATAATATGCAAAATAGGATCGTGTCATTCGTGCATTATATTCTTTTCTTGGTCTCTCAAGTGAATTATAATTATAACTACATCAGTTTTATTGCATGCGATATAATTTCACTTTACCAAGGGGCCCAGTAATATCATAACTCAAATTGAGGGACAATGATATTATTAACATATAGATTTCTCCCGCACAAGTTGTACACAACGAACTACTATTTTATTTCTATCATAAGATAGTATTTAAATAGCAATCACATTATATACTTCTCATGTGAAAAACCTACACATCTCATATCTAAGATTCTAAAGACACAATGGAAATATTAATGACACAAAACACAATCCATATAATGTTCCATTCATTTAGGTCATGTTCAATATATAAAATACATATTTATATATTCATGTTATTAAATGATAATGCTTTATCAACATTTATAGAACTACAATGTACTTTAATCAACATGACAATCTTCCTCGGTAATTAATGTTCCTCTTTAATTACCACGATTGCGAACATATTTAGTGATTAAATGTTTCTCATCTTTGGAGTTCTATAGTTCAAGACCAAGAGCATCTTCTTGAACACTTCCAGAGATATAACATATAAATCACAAGGAACATGAATAATAACATTCGTAATAAAATCATGAACACATATAAATTATTATTAAAAACATAACTTTCAAAACACACATCCTTCAGCTTCGTCGCTGATGACCACCTCGCTGACGTCACCGGTCGCTGAAGCTTCAGGCGCCGGTCGCTGATGACCTGTTTAGCGACCGATTAGTTCTGTCGCTGATGCTGCGTGCTGACGTGGTGCAAGATCATCAAAGACCGATTGGCCGGTCTCTGATGGTTCAAAATCGGTAGCAGAAGGTTGTTTTTTTTTTTTGTTTTTTTTCTTTTTCTCAATTGGTACGAAACGTACCAAGCAATGAATACATAATTCACATGCAAATATACAATTTACCGTCGTCGTTTTCAATCAACAAATATATAATTCACATGCAAGCAATTGAACAATATAAAATACTGATACGACATCCAATATCAAATATCCAAGCAAATATCCAATGTCCAACATAAACAAGAAATATGTAAAATACTACATAAACATCCAATATCAAAGTACGATATAAAAATAAAATATCTAAAGTACGACATACAGATCAAAACATCCTAAAACTAGTCATCTCCTAAATCATCACCGCTGTCATTCTGCTCATTGGGACGGTGTGAGCTAGAACCTCCCTGTGAGAATATAACTAAAGTTTTTAGGGTTTACTATTTATAGGGTTTACAATTTTTAAGAGTTTACTGTTCCGTCAATTGGTTTATCATACTTGGTGTTCTTATTGGATTGAAATATACTTTAAAATTGAAATTCGTACCTGATGAGGCGAAGAACGTCCCATGTTATGCCTCATCTCCTCCATGAATTGGTTGATTACGTTGAGCTGTGGTTGAAGCACGCCCAACACCTGACTTGAAATCGCATTTATGTCGTCTTGTCTGAGAGGAGGCGACGCCGAAGAATATGATTGCGTTTGCAATTGCGATTGCGAAGAAGACGTCTGCGACGCACCTGGGCGATACATCGATCTCGTCTTACCTGAAATATTAAATCGAAGATAATTAATTATTACGTTATATAATTTAAATACAAATTTACACTTTTAAGTATGTGTATTTTACCTAGAGCACCGAGACCATAGTTATCGCCGTGAGCATTATTGTCTGTGTTGGCGTACCAGACGTCTGGATCAAAAGCGGGCCAAAGGGCTTGATCAGGCCCATATTTTGCGCTCATATCCCGATCATAGTCTTCCTGTAAAATTTATAAAATAAAACAAAAATAAGGTAAGTACAACAAATAATGAATATTAATATAAGATTGTTATGTTTGATTACCTGTGCCTTTTTCGTCCTCGCGGATATGAATTACCCCGTTTTCTTGCTGGTATGCGTCGGCGTGAACAGCTCGTCAGACCACCTAGGCTCGCGCTGGTTTTCTTGCTCCTATTATGAATAAACATTTCAACACAAATAAAATTATCAAATTTAGTTCGAGTAAATTGAAATTGAATTTAATTGTTTTGATAAAATAAAACATTTTACGAATCTTTGTTTGTGAACCAGCATGTTCATTGAGCCCGTGGTTGCAAAAGAACCCTCCCCAGATGAGGCCCTATTTTGTTGATTTTGTCCGCTCCGCCTAGCGAACTCTTCTGTGCACCAATAGTCGCACAATTTGGGCCAGGTATCCGCTTTTATCCAATCATACGTGCTTGGCACCCCTCGATCCTTCCACTCCAGGATGCCATCTCCATACCTAATTTTTGCTTCTTCTTTGCACTTGTGAAGCAGGTTTTGGAGAGCTCTGTTAGCTATGCTCGCGAATGTCTTCCATGCCGAATCCTCGTCTTCATCTGAGTGAAACTGATAGTGCGTCTGCATGCGTAATTAAAAAGTCGTTGGTTAGCTTAAAAAGAGAAACAATATGTTGTCAATTTTAAAAAGAATATTTTACTCACCAAAAACTCAGCCTTGACCCTTTCTTGTACATTCTCTGGATAGTCATCAAATTTCGTGCACACAGGAATAGTGGGCAATTTAGTTTCCGAAGGATAGTGAAAACGTGCACATTGAGAGATTATTTTGTTGATACCTTTTGTCACATCCACCACATCTCCAGCAAAAGCTCTGCAAATAAAATTAGTTTTGAAACAACTACAAATGGATAACGCTACAAACTCAGAAATGCACAAAAAAAGCTCGTACTTATAAGCGACCCGACGAATCACCAGTCTGTCCTCCAACCTTTGTGGCGGCTTAATATATGCATTTCGACCGCGCAGAGGGTGCCTGAATCTACTGGAGGATGCCTCATTCTCCTTACCCTTTCTGCTCGGCATACCTGCAATAAAGTTTGTTAAGAAATTAGTTTTACATTGGAATGATGAATTTTTTAATCTTGTCCACAACCGTAAAGAAAAAAATTACAATATATATATCTAAGATTATTTGCACACTACCATTCCCTTCTTGATTCCTATATATAACAAACAGTTAATATGCTTTAGTGAAGAATTTCATATGTGGTAATAAATATCGGTAATAATGTTTATTTTAATTAAGGGATATACTAATTAAAGAGCTAAAATTATTGATCTATGTATCAATCATCACCAGTGTACCTAGGACCCATGATTAATGCACACCCATATATCACATTAAATGTGCCCATAACTTCAGCGATGCCCTTTTCTGACGATGCCATGTATTTTGCATTTTTGCGGACTTGGTGCATGACACATCAGTTCTGTTTTTTAGAAGTGATTTTTCTCTATTCTATTTTTGCGCGCGGACTTGGTGCATGACACATCAGTTCTATTCTCAACTGGTTCAAAATCAGTTGAGAATGTCTTCCAAATCAGTTTTCATAGCATATGAATATACTCCAAGCATTCAACATAAAAAAAAATGATTGGTAAGAAACAAGGTACCAACAGGTACCACCTTAAAATGATTGGTAACAATGCACAATTCAATGAAGGAACTAATTAATTCAAGAAAATTAACAATGCACAATGCTAGTGTTCCAATCCCACAGATATATCCCTCTAATTTCAATGAAGGAACTAACAATCCAATCCACAACTAACAATGCACAATTCAATGAAGGAACTAATTAATTCAAGAAAATTAACCTTTTCTAATTACCAGTTTTCTTCTAGGCTACAACCTTTTAAATTTACAATTCACAGGCAAGCAGCAATAATAGTAATAGTATTCAGTTGTAGAAAATAAAGCACCTGAGATCGTTTGTTTGAGGCGGGAGGCTTCAACCACTGCCTCGTCCCGCTTCCGAGCAGTCGCTAAAAGCTTCTTGGAGAGCTCAGTGCTGCAGTTGGAAGAAGGTCCAGCAAGGTCCAGCAAAGGGTCAGCAAGGTCTAGCGGCGGGGTCACTCCGATCTCCAGCGGCGGGGTCACAGCGTCGGGGTCGGGGTCGCTGATCGGGGTCGGGGTCAGAGAGCGGGGTCGGGGTCGCTGATCAGGGTCGGGGTTCCAGCAGGGGGTCGGGCGGAGGGGCTTCGGGCGGCGCGGGGGTTGGCGCGGGGGTCGAGTTTTATTTTTTATCTAACCTAAACCGGCGGGAGACAGGAGACAGAGAGGAAGCGCGCTGGTTTTTTTACATAGACCCTTCAGCGACCGGACCAAATCAGTCGCTGAAGCCTACTTTCGCCGGTCTCTGAAGGGTCATCTCCGAAAACAATTTAATTATTTTTTTATTGCCTGAGAGAGGGTCTTCAGCAACCGGCGACTAAACCGGTCGCTGATGACGGTCGCTGAAGTCTTGTTTTGTTGTAGTGAATGGTCCCTGGACAGCCAATATAGAGCATGCAATTAAAAGTAGATCATAAAGTAAAACACAAGTTGCTTTCTTAAAAAAGTGAAAAAATAAAAAAAGACATTCTCTGCAATGAACAAATCTTATTAAACTGCACAAGCCTCTTGATATGTATATACATACTACGTGTTCATCAGATTATATCCATATGCATATACACTGGGACCTCTTGTCATGGGACCTACATGTCTCTAAGCAAAGAATTGAGCAGTGTGAAATGGTAATTCCGATGTTGAAGCATTTGAATATGTTGATTTTCTCCAATTTTGATTTGATGCTGAAAGGGGATATTTGAACACGTGTCATAATTGAGCTTGTCATAAATATTTAAGGAAATATATGTTGGAAAAAAAAAGTTCTTTTAGCCATCTTCCCTTTTTTTTTTCTTTTTTGAAATGAAATTCTCTTAATCATAAATCTAATCTGATATGTAGCTAACCAAAGCATTTGGGTAAAAAGTTTTGTTAATCACAATTGATTAGTAGTGATTAATATACGCCAGTTTTTCTGGCATGTCATTATTGTTTCTCTTAACGCTGCTAATGCCTACACTAAAACAATAAAAATCCACAAAGATGTACCTGATATATATGCAAGGTTTATTAATTGCATCAAAATCCATATATCCAAAACCAAAATTGGGTCGAAATATGACTAAAAAGAAACCAAGATACATAAACAAGAATAGCTATTATTTATCTTATTAGAATAGTTAAATTTTAAAACTCTTAAAACTAATATATTCTAATAAGACAAAAAGTTTGAATTCACTATTCTAGTTATTCTAACTCAACCAAACACCGAACAAACTATTCCGAATAACCTAAGAGCATCTACATCACTCGTATTATTAGAGTTTCTAATATGATGTAGGAGTTTCTAATCCAGGTTCAGGGATGTGGGAGAGTTTCTTATTTAGAAACTATGCATGCAGTAAAGTTTGTCATTAAGAAACTGTTTATAAACTCCATGTTTGTCAAATGATTGGCTCAAATTATTTCTCCTTTTTAATTTGTTACTACGTGGCTTAATAGAAACCCTAAAATTAATTTCAGGAATGTGAGAGTTAGAAATTTTAGAGATCTTAATTTCTAAAATGTAGTTAATAGTTATTTAAAAATTTATTTAAGTTGCTGGAATGTAGATGCTCTAACTCTAAAAATACACTTGAGAGTAGGTCCGATGGTCCATCGGACCTACTCTGGTTCGATGGGTTTAATCACCATCAATTTGCTTTAAGATTCGTGCAGAACGCTTTAAAATTCATGTGTGATTATTTCAATGTTCGTGCGCACAAACTTAAATTAGATCGGATGGTCATCGTGCTCGTTGAACCTAAAAGTAGATCCGATAGACATCAGACCTACTCCGTTCTCATAAAATAACCTACTCTCAGTACAATCAAATATAATGACATAGTGGCAGGGCCCAAAACATTTTGGTTTACTTTTCAAAAAAATGAGATAATTACTTTTTATGTACTATTCAACATGTGTCACCGGCCGAATTTGTCCTTTTTTGCCCCCATTAGAAAAAGGTGGTTACAAAATCGGGAGAAAGTCCACCGGAATATCTAATTTCTTTTCTGAACTATCAACAGTTGAAAATCTTAGTTGAAAGAAAAGAAAAAGAGAAGGAAAGAGCAACGAAAGAAAGAGGATGAATCGGATATGGACTAAAAAAGGGAAGGTGCTATGTATATAGGCCGACAAGAGGTCATTTCTACACTTGTAGTTGTAATCCTCTTTACATTACATTGCATGGGCCCAGGTTTTTCTTATTTTCTATTATGCTGAAATGGACATATTTGGGTAGCGTTCATGCATGTTATTGCTATCAGGCTATCAGCTATCATGTGTTAGTGTTAGGGTTGGGCAGGCGGAAGGAACAAAGGCGCCGGAATGCAAATATACCTGATTTGAAACTGATGCACGCGGTTGCTACTCTTTCTCTCTGCTGGGGTCTAGTCTAATTCATTGAATTTTTAAGTTTATTTAGGAGATAAAATAATTTAGGAGATTAGTCCTTTAAAATATTATTCTTGGTTCCTACTATTTCAATGTTTCAGTTTTAGTTGCTGGTTTTAAATTGATATGCCCTTTTATATTGATTCTAAATTACATATTTCCCCTCTAAAGTTCATAATATCATATTTAATCTTCTAAAATTTAAAAAATTACCAATTTACTTATTTTATTGTAAAATACTCATTTTATCTTTTATTGAAAAAATAAAAAAATAACCTATCAAGAAAAATGTTAAATTTCTAAGACAAATGGTTAGTTTGTCTACTTTTGGCGCATATACAACTGTATATCTAAATGTCAACGTGTATACATCAAAAGTAGACAAATTAATCATTTGCCCTCAGAAACCAATCAATATTAAAACTGAAAGTTACCTTAAATAGGCTACATATTTTTTTTAATAAAGGGTAAAATGTTTGTTTTACAAATTTGAAATGAGTTTTAATAGAAAGGACAATAAAGTGGGTAACTTTGTGAGTTTTTGAAATTTAGAAGGGTAAATATGATATTATTAACTTTAGAGGAGGAAAACATAATTTCAATTTTTTTAGAGGTATATATGAAATTCCCCCATATTTGTGTGTAAAATATGGTAGGGATGCAAACAGATCAAATACGAATAAGATAGTGGTAGAACCATATATGTATCCGTTTTTATTTTTTGGACACGAATTTCGATTGGATGTTAAACATATACGGATACATATCGAATATTAAACGGATGCGAATACGAATCAGATATTAAACGGATATGGATACAAATATAATTCTGATTCGTATTTAAATTATATTTAAATAACAAAATGAACATATCAATCAATAAATTAATTTTCTCATTAGAAAACAAAAATAACATAAAATATGGATATAATTCGGATATTTCATATTATGGTAAACAAAATAAATTTTTTCATGTTGAACTTGTTATGTCATTATAAAATATATATCTCGTTAATATAAAATTAATCACCAACATAACTATATTTTTAATCAAAAGATACCAATAAAAAAATATTCTTCTCTCTAAACATATATGTGATTGTAAAACAAACTGATATCCGAAAAAGTAAAAAATACGAATATTGATAATTATATTCGTATATGTATCCGCACAAACAAATATCAAAATTAAGAAATACAGATACATATAATTTTTTGTATTTAACTATTTATATCCATATCTGTTTCTTAAAATGAAATTATATTTGTATTCGTATCTGCATAAATCATATCCATATTAAAATCCGTGTCCGCAAACTCATCCATATTCAAATATCTGAATTAACAAAAATTTGAATGGACGGATAATATTCGATCTGTTTGCATCCTTATTTTGCACACAAATAGAAGGGGGAATTTCATGTATACCCTTCAAAAACTTGAAAATTACACATTACCTCCTCTAAAGTTATATCATATTTACCCTTCCAAATTTCAAAAACTCACAAATTTACCCATTTTATTGTCTTTTCTATTAAAAAAACCAATTTTACCATTTACTATTTTTTTTACTCTTTGAAATTTATAAAACACCAATTTGACCCTTTATTAAAAATAAAAAATATGGAGCCTATTTAAGAAAAAATGTTAAGTTTTTAGTTTGATGATTTTCGAGGGCAAATGATTAGTTTCATTATTTGTGTACTTCTGATGTAATACATGGTAACATTTAGGTATACACTTGTTAATGCATCGGAAGTAGACATATTAATTATTTGCTCTCAAAAACTGACCAATTAGAAATTTAACATTTTTTAATGGATAAAATGATTATTTTATAAATTTAAAATGAGTTTTAATAGAAAAGGCAATAAAATTGATAAATTAGTAAATTTAGATGGGTAAGTATGATATTATGAATTTTAGAGGGGGTGTACGTAGTTTTGATGATTTTGAGGGCTATACATGAAACTCCCCCAAATATAATAGTAGAATCAATATAAAAGGGCATAAAAATAAATAAAATCAAACCTTCTAATTTTTATAAGAAATTTCTCAATTGAATTTCAAATTTATAAGATTTCACGCAAAAGACATTGTCTTATTAAATTAAATATAATTTCAATGTCATTTTGACTTTTATAAAACATAATAACAATGTTTCTATTTCAAACAATAACAAAATTATGTTGAAAATATAGATGCGCGCTTTCAAAAATATTAAATAAATGTGTGCATTCATCCATCAAACATAAGAATTACAAAAATATAAAGGTTTGTATCAATTTGAATGCATACATTTCACATATTTTAAATGTTTATTTGTTTATAAATTTTTATTTTTAGTAAATTTTTTAATTATTGTTTTTTTATTTTTTTATTAATATTTTCTTTTTTCATTTGTACCCATTCTAATAAATTTTTTTAGATATGCTGCATCTATTTACTGTTATTATTTAATCTATTTTATTTAATTGTATTATTATAATTTTATTAATAAATAATTTTATAATATCAAATATTTTAGAAAAAATAAGATTTTCTCACAACTAATCTCACGATACATCCGAACACTAATTTAAGCACATTTCCATAATCAATGTCGTACGTACCTTTATCTATGAGTTTCCACTTTTTGAAAAATGAATTTGTGTCCCCGTCAAATCTCATTCTACACAATCCCGTGACAAACAAACATGTCCTGCAAAAAACAAACCTAATTAACCTTACTCAGTTCATTCAATTTGACTTGTGAGTTGCCTGTGAGATCCATACCGAGGAGAATGAATACATCTTTTTAAATTTGACCAATTTGAATTATGGCGTCTTTTGAAAAACCACAGACAAGATATGTTTGTTCTTATGCTGATAATGATAATATTTTATAAATTTATGGGTACGTGTAATTTTTCTTAGTTATAATCCATCAGGGATCGGCATGTGATTGTATATATGTTTATATGTTGGTAAATATATATTGTTGACACTAAATTTACGATTAGTGGATGGTTGCTGCCAATTGGTATAGTCTAGGTCGGATTAGAGATCAAATTTAGTTTCATTTAGGCTCAAAATTAGGTGCTTAATTTGGTTTGTGGCATTTTACAGTTTGTAATATATAAAACTATTTACAAAATTAATATTAACTTTATTAAATTGAATTTTATTTTGAGGATTAATAAAACTATTTCCATCTCGGCCATCTCGGCCACAATCCGATTATTTCCGGGTAAGTCTCTAAATAACTTATTTGATTTATATTTTGTGTCTTGTATTGGCATTGGAACGATTGGTAGAAATTGAATTGTTAATTATCGTGTCTGGGTTGTTGATTTTCCCAACGCGATTGAATTGTTCAAAATTAGGGTTGACAAAATTAGGGTTTATAAATTAGAATTTAGAGTTGACAAAATTAGGGTTTATAAAGTAGGATTTAGGGTCCAAAATTGTCCAAAATTAGGGTTGATAACATTAGGAGTTTATAAATTAGGGTTTATGATTTATAAATTAGGGTTTATAAATTAGGATTTAGGGTTTATAAATTGAGGTTTAGGGTCCAAAATTGTCCAAAATTAGGGTTGATAAAATTAGGGGTTTATAAATTAGGGTTTAGGGTTTATAAATTATAAATTAGGTTTAGGGTCCAAAATTATCAAAAATTAGGGTTGATAAAATTAGGGGTTTATAAATTAGGGTTTAGGGTCCAAAATTGTCGAAAATTAGGGTTGATAAAATTAGGGGTTTATAAATTAGGATTTAGGATTTAGGGTTTATAAATTAGGATTTATAAATTATAAATTATGGTTTAGGGTCCAAAATTATCGGAAATTAGGGTTGATAAAATTAGGAGTTTATAAATTAGGTTTAGGGTTTAGGGTTTATAAATTAGTATTTAGGCTTTATAAATTAGGGTTTAGGGTCCAAAATTAGAGTTGATAAAATTAGGGGTTTATAAATTAGGGTTCAGGGTTTAGGGTTTATAATTTGAAACTATGAAATTGACTTTAAATGTAGTAACCTGGTATTTTCAAATGCAGTATGGCCAGACCTAGACGGGAACATGCACGGGATACTATGGAGACGGGGGAGAGTTCACATGATCCCAGTGCAAAGGCATCCGGTGTAGAGGCTTCCGGTGCAGAGGCTCCCGGTAGAGATTATCCCGCTCATAGTCCTGACACCTTTAATCCTCTTCTGTGGATCCCACATGTCAAGCACCGTGTCGCATACGTAACTATAGAGGTACGTTGGTTTTTTATATGTAATTTAAATAGCACTATTTAATATTATATATAGTCAGTCGTTTATATTGAAATTATTGTAAAATACAGGACGAGATGATGTTGACTGTTAGACATCGCACCCCTGAGATACCGTACGTCCCTCATCCATTGATGGAGCGGTGCATCATGCATCTCGGCTTGTATCAGCTAGCCACCATGCCTCAGAGTAAGATCGACCAGGCTCTCATTTGCGGTCTAGTTGAGAGATGGCAACCGGAGATGCATACATTTCACCTTCTGATTGGGGAGATGACAGTCACCCTAGGTGACGTTAGCGCTTTATGAGATTTACAGATCGATGATAACCCCATAGGCTGTGTCACAGACCATCCAGACCTGACGAGGATGATACCGGAGCTGTTGGGGGCCGATCCGAAGGCGTTGCAGATGAAGAAGAAGAGAGAAGAGAAGGATGAGTTCTGATATTCTGGGTATTGTATTAGTCTTGTGTCGCTCCACACTTACCTCTACCAGCATAGAATCACCCCCGATACCCTGACGAGGAGGTCGTTTGAGGTAATCACAAACAGTTGCAAAGTAAAATATGTTATGGACTCAATAATAATTGTAGTTATTTATGTTGACTATTTTATATTGCAGGTATGTGAGGGCATTTGTCATGGATTTATGTGGCAGCATCATGTTCGTGGATTTCCAGCGGTGACACAGTTCTGATTATGTTCCTCTCTCTGCTGAGGGACATTCAGAGGCCGTCGAGGTGGAACTGGGGTGGAACTGTGATCGCCTACTTATACCGGAGCTTGTGTCATGCTTGTCTGGTAAATTTGTACAAATATTTTAATTTTTTTATTACAAATATTAGAGTTCAATAATTACCAAAAGTGCACCTCATGTCCAAAATTTAGGTGAAGAACAAGCAGATTGCCGGGCCACTTCTTCTACTCCAGCAGAGGTTGTGGTCGCATCTACCGGTATGTCGGTCTGTTCCTCTAGTTCAGCACCGGTTCTGGACGAGGCAAGACCCCGAGAGATGTCCCGCATATATGGGGTAGTAAAACAAACATTGTCTACATGCAGGATGAAGCTGCTGCCACCTGTGACTTCTCTTTGGATGACCTTACTGGAGATGATGCCGGGTATGAGGCACCGAGCCTCCACAGACCACGATACATGGAGACTAGAAAGCACGACGGCGAGGCTAGTGGGAATGGGGCGCAGATTGGAGATGGCTTTGCCTCTGCTATATCTGGCACACCGCCTTCGGCCACGTATCCTTCTACTTGGGAGGCCGATCCATGGGCGTTGCGTACACAGCCGGAGATTCAGGAGGAGTATCCATGAACGGGGGAGGATCCATGGGCGCAGAAGGATGTCCATGATGACGTGCAAGAGGATGAGGATCACTTGAGGCGTGTGTTGCCGCACAAGGACCGCCATCCACCTCCTAAGTTGGATCTCTCCGGTCGTCACCCTCGTCCTCGTCGTTAGGATTTTTATGTTTTTTTAGTTTGATAGATTTCTAGCATTTTATGTTTGGATTATTATATTTCATGTTTGGACTGTTATGTTTCATGTTGTACAATTACTATTTAGATTATCTAGTTTTGTTGTTTATCTAGTCGGAAAAACCTAATTTATAACATTAACCAAATAAATATAAAATATTAAAACATTAAAAACATTAAAACATTAACCAATTTATAACATTAACAAATAAATATAAAATATTAAAACAAATAAATATATACCATATTATAAAACATTAAAACAAATAAAAAACAAATAAATAATTGGCAATTATATAACATATAAAGTTAATTGTCAATTATAAAAATATAATCGTCAACAAATAAATATATAACATATAAATCATTAAAACAAATAAATATAAAACATTAACACAAATAAATATATACCACATTATAAAACATTAAAACAAATAAATATATACCATATTATAAAACATTAAAACAAATTAAATATATACCATAATATTAACTTAAAAAAAAAAGAACAATAAGCGGACCGCCCCACTGGGGGGCGGTCTGGTAAGAATAGTGGACCATCTCAGGAGAGTGGTCTAGTATAGATAGTGGACTGCTCCTATGGAGCAGTCAGGGTATTTTTAATAAAAATTCCTTTTTGAGGGCCGATTTGATTATTTTTTTTTTTTTGGTATTAATAAAAAAAGCGGCTCTCGCTCCTTCCGGAACTTTTCTCTTCAATTAATGCACTTAGACATTTTCTTACTTCTTAATAAATGCTCATGTTTTATTTCAAGGCAATCATATAATACAGTTTTTTTTTATTTTAGAAAAAAATTAAATATTTTTTAAAGAAGCAGGAAAAAATTAACAAACCTAATTCGGTCAGATGGAAGAAATGGTAGCAAAATCTTTCGAACTTTTTTATTTTATGTAATATTTTTGTGCCAAACAACCTCTTCTGCAATGTACAAACTAATTGTAAGGAGTCACAGCTGATTAAGCAATTTTTTAACGAATCCTATTAACTATTAAAGATTAGATATATAGATAGATTTCAAATTTCGTCCATTGTATTTATTCTGGTTTTCGGCGTTAGGTGTAAATCAGACCAAAAGTTGATGGCCGTGCTCGTTTTCGGCTTTCGTTGGTTGGAGCGTGTGTCGACATCCCATCCAAAGAAGCGTTTGTTGGATGATGGGCTAAAATGGGTCTTTCTGAGCTGAGTAGGAAAAGCCCAATACCAAACAGGCCGAGGAATCACTTCCTCAACTGTCGTTGGTATTGACGTGTTACTTACAGCTATCATATGGGCTTTTATTGGGCTCTTATGGCCAGTTACTTATAAACATTGATCTCCCAAGAATTGTAAGGGGAGTAAGCACGGTTCCCACACGCTGGTACAGTATAGTACTTCTGTACCAGTACCGGAGTTAAAACTCAACTGTGGAGATGGTGCTTTCCCACACGCTGGTACAGTATAGTACTTTTGTACCAGTACCGGAGTTAAAACTCAACTGTGGAGATGGTGCTTTAATCCTCATTTATTATTGTGTGTTTCTGAACTGTCTGTATTCGTTTTGGTAAAATTTCATAACTTTCGGGTGATTTAGGCTTTTGTCCGGCGCTTACTGGACTTCCTGTGTATGATACATTCTGGTATTATAAAACTTAGTGTCTTTTTTCATAGTGTGCTTTGTTTTTTCATACTACTGAAGTAATAGAGTATAGATGCAAAGTTTGACCCAGTGCATATCATGAAGTCTTAACCCAAAAAGGTATCTGATTTAATATTTCTAATCTTTTCTTGCAACAAGGGTTATGCAAATCCTTTCTGATCAATAAATTAAGCAACTTCTACTTTTCACTGTTTTTTATGTGTATAATAATTTTACTTAATGACTACTTTTGGTGAGTAATATTTGTTTGAATTAAACCAGGATGTAGATTAGAAGCTTCTCAATGACACTTTCAGTGCTTTTGGAGTTATTGTAACCAATCCAAAGGTGATTTTTCCATCAATACTCTTTATTATTATCATTAATTCTGTAATGTTCTGTCAATTACCTATACATTTGCATTACAACTACTAATGGAATGTTGTATGTGTTGAGTAAATTCATAATATTCATTGTCCGCCTTCATTTCCGACTTGCCAGGTTTATTGTATGGTTAATTACAGTCGTCCTATGACATACACTTTAAACTTTTGCTTTCATCTGCAGATAATGCGTGATCCTGAAACTGGTAACTGGAGAGGATTTGGCTTTGTTAGTTATGATTCCTTTGACTCATCTGATGCCGCAATTGAGGTAATAAATTTCATTTGAAGATCTATAGGTGATAATACAAGGTTAAAATAACCAGGCAACAGCCTTCTTAACTGCAGCCATTTACTCGTTCTTTGTTTTTCTCATCAGCTGAACAGGTAATGTGGCTACTGCTACCAGCTGGTGAGTCTTCCTTCTGTTATGAATTTAGGGTTTGATAACAGATATAGTGAATTAAAAGAAAAGAGCATGAAAAGTATACTTTGCTTCTGGTAATGCAAGTATTGCAATACCACCATGTACCGCCTCTATTCAACATTCTTGCTTGGTCTTGCATGGATCTGTGCTATCTGGTAAATTAAAATATAATAATTGGATATCAGAAATTATTAAAATGAAGTACATTTTATTAAATTAACAAAATAGGATTCATAACCACACACGAGCTCTGCCTGGCACCAGGTACCAGTTCTGTCTGCTGTGTACGGCTTCTGTACCCGTACCAGTCATGACATTCAGTCAGATATTTGTAGTATGTCATCTCACAATAACATGATTATGTTCTCTTTATCTAGAGAGAATACTGGCAGCGAGCAACCCAGCAGTCTAGAAGAGAAGAACCGACCCCACACATTATTTGCTAGCGGGCCTCCAAGTCTGTCTAATGGGCCACCACAACACACCCGCCACCGCCAGCTCAGATGATGCCACCACTCCCTGCTGGAATGAATAAATGAGTGTTGAGAGCCTTCCAGGTCTGAGATGTTTGCTGAGAAGTCTGAATAGGGAAGTTTAAAAAGAGGTTTGTTCAAGTATTTTGTGATTCCTTTTGTGGTGTTTGATCAGGGATTTTGGGACTTGTATTCAGGTTTCACAATAGTGTTGTTTGTAAATCTTTCAGGGTAAGACCAAAGCGGCTGTTCTAAATAAGTAAATCCTATACAAATAATTAGATTCACACTTCCTATGATTTACATTTATCTAAACATATTGTATAGAATCCATATATGTGCTGCTAGCTGCTCTACTGGTAACAAGTGCTGAGGGAAATCGTTCCAATTAGCAAGCCACATTTACAATTAATTAAGTTACCAATTAATCACTATTCTCAGATATCGAACCACTTGAATGTATGATCTGACACGAAGGAATTAACCAAGAAGCAACGCACATGCTTTGTAACATCTGGCACTTGTAAATACAACAGTAAACTAATAAATGTACTGACATGTACAACTGTATACCAATAGCCTGGTACCAGGATACAGCACCTCTCATGCATAAATCTCTAGTTAGGTCATGGGATATAGCAAAAGGAGGCAACTCTAGCAGCTGGATGTACTTTGTTTTAATCACCCATTATGACCCTAATTAAATCTTATCAGGAATTTGTCCTTTTTAATTAAATAACTATTATAAGACACTGCCATCACACTGCAACAACTCCTGCAATATATGCAGCTTAATTATATTTGATTTTAATTAATTTTCTTGACTTTTCTTCTAATTAAGTATGTCAGTGCAAGACCTTCCATGCACCTTCCATGCACATTTTAATTAATACCCACTAAATGTACGCATGGGCGTGGATTTTGGTATCTCTGACCTTGGGACCAGAGTTATTATTATAATTTATTTCTTAGTAATTGATGCCCGTAGGATCGAGGCATATGTATGTAGAGAGTAGAGACCAGAGTCTTGTGGTAAGCTGAGGGGTTGTAATTTTCAAGGTTCAACAATACAACAGTTTATAATTAATTACATAGGCGATTTAGGATCAAACAAAAAAAGCTTCATCACATGGAGGGGCGATTTAATTAATTTGGTAACAACAGATACCCAAAACTAATATTAAATTAGTTAAGTCAATTCGATCTGTCTTGTCTTCACTTTATATATTAAAGATAAAAAAAAAATTAATTTATAACTAGCTAGCAACTAATTATAACCTTGGAGAAATTTTGGTTTAACTGCGCATGCAAGTGCTTTGATTGTGTGGGTTCATGAAAATTAAATTTGTTAAATTGGGGCTGTAATAAAATAAAATCTTTGTTGCACGTTGCGGGCCATATTACTATTACGTGCTCAAATGCCGACAGCAAATAGGGTCACCAAGGGCAAGGAGCAACAAATTCAATTCAACATTAATTGCTTCCTTCATTTCGTCTCTAATGCATGCATGCATGCATATAGAGCCGACATTTTTATTAATATCCAAAGTTTAATACAAATTATTAATTATACTTAGAATCGGACCAATTATCGATATATACCCAAGCCGGCCATTTTCTAGCCGGCTATGTACCCTCCCTAAGCCGGCCATTTTATGGCCGGCTATGTACCTTTTTTTTTTTTTTTTTTTCCCCGCATTTCACCCTTTATATACCCCTTTTTCTCTCTCTCCTCTCACAATTCTCCCATCTTCAACCGAATTCTCTCTTCTTTAAGGTAAATTTTTTTTTTATCTAATTTAATTTTTAATTTATTTATTTTAGGGTTTATGATTTAGGTTTTAGGTGTTATAATTTAGATTATGTTGTTGTAATTTAGTGTAATTAGCTAAGTTAACCAATATTTAGTTTAATTAGCATAATTGACCAATATTTAGGGTATTTTGGCCTTTTTTACCATAATTATGCTGATTAAGCGTAATTTTACCGAAATTAGCACTTTTGACCAATATTTAGGGTATTTTGGTCTTTTTACCATAATTAGGCTAATTAAGCGCAATTTAGTGTAATTAGCACAGATGACCAATATTTAGGGTATTTTGGCCTTTTTTACCATAGTTATGCTTATTAAGCGTAATTTTACCGAAATTAGCACGTTTGACCAATATTTAGGGTATTTTGGCCTTTTTTACCATAGTAATGCTGATTAAGCGTAATTTTACCGAAATTAGCATGTTTGACCAATTTTTAGGGTATTTTGGCCTTTTTTACCATAGTTATGCTGATTAAGCGTAATTTTACCGAAATTAGCACGTTTGACCAATTTTTAGGGTATTTTGGCA
Organism: Carex parvula; assembly: GCA_025461045.1. Classification (NCBI taxonomy): domain Eukaryota; kingdom Viridiplantae; phylum Streptophyta; class Magnoliopsida; order Poales; family Cyperaceae; genus Carex; species Carex parvula. The sequence goes on along the minus strand of JAJGRW010000444.1, from coordinate 30,927 downwards.
TTTTTTACCATAGTTATGCTGATTAAGCGTAATTTTACCGAAATTAGCACGTTTGACCAATTTTTAGGGTATTTTGGTCTTTTTTACCATAATTAGACTGATTAAGCGTAATTTACCGAAATTAGCACGTTTGACCAATTTTTAGGGTATTTTGGTCTTTTTTACCATAATTAGACTGATTAAGCGTAATTTAGTGTAATTAGCACAGATGACCAATTTTTAGGGTATTTTGGTCTTTTTTACCATAATTAGGCTGATTAAGCATAATTTAGTGTAATTAGCACAGATGACTAATATTTAGGGTATTTTGGCCTTTTTTACCATAATTATGCTGATCAAGCGTAATTTCACCGAATTTATGTTATTTTAGATATCAGGATACCTAGAGCACGGCTTACCCAGCGTCCAGTAGTGGACGAGCCGATCAGTACCAGCAGCACGGAGCACATCAGTCCTCTCCTGTGGATTCCCCACAGCGAGCACCGAGTCTCACTGGCTTCTCGTGAGATACGTTCCTTTTCTTATATTTTCATTAAATTTTGTTGGATTTAAATTTTATTATGTTATCACCATGCGGATTACATTTTTCAACGCAGGACACGGATCTTCTAGATGTGAAGTTGAGGTGCGTTCACATGAGGTACTACGAGGTGATGGAGCCGTACCTCATTAACCTGGGTTTCTACCAGGTTGTGGACATCGTGCGGACAGAGAAGAGCATCATCAATGCATCTCTCATCGCTGGACTGGTGGAGCGATGGCGTCCCGAGACGCACACGTTTCACATGCCATTCGAAGAGATGACAGTGACTCTCCAGGATGTGAGTGCTCTCTGGGGTTTGTCTATCCGTGGCACACCCGTCGGCAGCATCTCTGACAGCACCAGCTTCGCAGGTTATGTCGAGGAGTTGTTGGGAGCTGATCCTTCCTATATCATTGGGGACCATGGGAGGTCGAAGTTCCATTTGCGGATGACGAGGTTACGGCAGCACTTCATCGCGGGTCTCTCGGCAGATTCCACCGAGCTGGAGATTCAGAGGTAAATTTTTATTAATATCTACTAATTAATTTATAATACGATGATTCTATTAGAATTTTTATATGTTTTGTATTGCAGATATACACGGGGCTACGTGATGGACCTTTTTGGTTCTGTCATGTTTTCTGATTCCAGCGGTGATCAGATGCCGATGATGTATCTCCCGTTGCTGATGGAGATTGAGCGGCCGACGTCGTACAACTGGGGTGGAGCTGTCCTGGCGTATCTGTACTACCACCTGTGTCGTAGTAGTGAGGTAAGTCACCAACTCTTATTTTAGTGTAAATTATTTAATCAATCAATCCATCAAAATACACTGACGTGTAATGTTATTGAAAATGAAGCCAACGGCGAAGCAAATGTACGGGCCGGTACTCCTGCTTCAGCACTGGTCGTGGTCACGGCTACCGGTGGGCCGTCCTATCCCCAATGAGGCGCCGGATTGGGGAGAGCCAGATGTGTTTCACTGCCCGGCATACGCCAAGAAGTGGTACGGTTTCCACCACTAGCAGGATCGGACCCACGGTGCTACTGTTGGGATCAGGCCAGTCCGGTCAGAGCTTCAGAGTTTGCCTGAGCCTCTTGTTGAGTGGACGCCGTACGATCAGTTGTACAAGGAGTTCCTCTTGCCGGGCAGTGTGACTGACGAGCAGGAGCGGGAGATGTGGTTCTATCGAGGTCCACTCATACATTTCTGGATAGTGGAGCACCACTATCCAGATCGGGTGCTCCGCCAGCTTGGTCGAGCGGCGTTGATTCCCATAGACCCATCTTTGCCGAGTTACACGCACAGAGACCTGCACCGGTAAGTCGTAGTCTATTGTATTTATTAAATAAATCATATTACTTGATAGTTTTTTATTGCAACTAACGTCTTCTTTACAGCGTTACCCACCGAGCGCGACTGGATAAGGACTGGAGCACCCATTACGATGCATACTACATGACGGCCTTGGATCCTCAGTATACAGACTTCTATCACGAGCCAGATGTGCTTCAGCAGACCCAGGGGGATCCCCAGTTGAGGTACGATGTATGGTACACGCAGGTCTGCATGGCGAGTGTCTATCTGCAGGGTGATTACGGTGCCCATCTCCGCGACAGGATCAAAACGGATGATGGTTACCATCCCAACGGTCGTGGATGGGCTCGCCAGGTAAAGCACCTAAAACCACAAGGTTTGATCTAACTTAGTAATACATCAAGGTTTGATCTGACATGCTAAATTTTTTTCAGCTTTTGGCCGCGATCAAGGAGTGCGGGCATGGGATCCGCATGCTGGGAAAGAAGAACTGGAGACGGCTTGGGTACCGCACCCTCAAGAAGAATGCGAATGTGGTTGAGGATGCCGGGCACGGTGGAAAGATCATCGGTATGCTGCGAGACGCCAGAGAGAACATCAACTGGCGTGAGATAGATCCGCAGGAGCCCGATCCGAGCCCGGTTCTGATGGATGATATGCTATCTTCCCCCGATTCACATCCAGAGTGGGACTACCATCGTTGGGTATTGTCCGACATTGGGTGGACGGCATGGTACGACGAGCATGGACGTCCGGTGCAGCCTTATGTATGTCATACTTCAGTATCTGTCAGGTTTTAATAAATTTCTTCATTCAGATCAAATTTAATAATCTATGTGTATGATTGCAGGGTCCAGCAGAGATGCCACCACAGCCACCACCTGCGGAGACCGATACTTCTGAGTACGAGTCCCTCTCGTGCAGTCTCCACGAGTTCGAGGAGATCATGTCGGCACAGACATGGCCCCGATATGGCACAGAGATGCCGCATGATGGAGAGGCTAGTGGTAGCGGGTCTCATACTCAGCCTGCCTTTGGGACTGGGTTTGCCGCATCTATCTTCGCTACACCTCCGCCAGTACCGACAGTCTCCACGGGCGATGCCAGATGGGATACTGCCGAGCAGATACTGAGGTCTGCCGATGCCCCAGATGAGCCCGAGAGAGACGGAGCCTAGCCGTGCTGGCGCCGGGCGAACGCCGGAGTACCGCCTCAGCGATATTCCCCCTCTCCGTTTTAGTTGTATTTTTACTAGTTTTGTACTATTTATATTTGATATACTATTTATATTTGGTATATTTGGATTATCCTATATTTCGGTTCTTGTGTATTGTTGAGTATTTTAGATATAGGAATTTGGTACTCTTTTTGCCTTTAAAATTTATAAACCTTCGTACTCAATGAATAGGTTAGTTGCAAGCGCACAACCTATCGATTGTAGTATTTAGGTGTCGATCCGCATGGAGATAGGGAAATACCAATTTTCAATTAAAGAAAACTACTATTAAAACTAAACAATAAAAGTAAAGTGGGGGTTTTGTTCTAAAATCCTAAGATTGGGTTCAATACCCGAAAGAGAGGAGTTTCAAACAATAAATGTAAATAAAATAAAGGGAAGAAAGATTGGTTTGTTTTCAAGTTTAAGGAGATCTAGGGGCATTCGGTCTACAATTCCTTGCTAATTCTATTTATTCGGTTTGTTTAAATTCATGTTTGATTTGATGAGGTTTCTAACCTATGTTAGCCTTTGGAACAAATATTAATACAAATACTTCGGGTAGATGGATTAATGTGCCTCGAATTCTAAGGCTGTCACTAACCTAGAGGGATATTTAATCTCATGCTTCAAAGCAATATATCAATATTTGTTCTAAGGTGTCCTAATTAGGATTTGCGTTCGCCTTTCGGTCCTTCACCAAAATCCTAACCTTAATTTCTATAGTTCCGGATTGGATATCAAAGTACGGTCGCTTCTAACCCAATCCTAAGGTGTGTCTTTATGGTTTCAATTAGTAGTCTCCTACTTGACCAATGCCGGAATTTAATAAACTTAAAGCGGAAAAACACGATCAACGCGATTTCAAAACTACTTCAATTCAATAAACCCTAACCAGGTGAACTCAAAGGAATAAGTACTAATGAAATTCATAAAGAATAAATCACAGAAATTAACAATCAAATCCGATAACAAAATCATAATAAAAACGAAGATCCGAATAAGCTAGAATTAAACAAGTTCATGCATTGACCTAAACCCCTAGAAAGAGAACTACTCTCTCTTGGAGAGATCCATAACAAAGTTTGGCAAAAACAATAAGAAATAAGATAAAGAAATGATTACACCCTTTCTTAGATCTAAAACCCCGATTTTGCCGACTCCTTGTTTGAATCTTCTTCTTCTCCTTTCTTGAAAAGCCTTCGAGAATTTCTACAGGATCTCTCTCTCAATTTGTGGAAAGATCGATAAAATAATGGATATATGGTAGTGGATGATTTCTCATGTGGTCTCCTTAGCCTTATATAACATTTTCTGAACTTGGAGATCAAGTCATTTTATTTTCGGCGCCCACTAAGCCTACTAACTTCTATATTTCTAATTCTGTGATTCTGAACTTGGAGACCAAGTTATTCTAATTTTGGCACCCACTAAGCCCACTAACTTTCCATATTTAGCAGTTTTTCAAGCTGATACGGCCATTGATACGGATGTACAGAATTATATATTCCGAATTTGGATTTGTTTCCTTCATAAAAGTTGTAGATCTCTTTGTCCTGGTTCCGTCAAGCTTTGAATCACTCAAATCGGAGTTCGTATGACCAAGATATGGCCAAAATACGAACTGTGTGTCGCTGAGTGCGGATCGAGTGCGGCCCGAGTGCGTCCGCACTGCGCTCGGACTTTTCTGTTTTCTGTGTCTGATGGCTGAGTGCGTCCGCACTCTGGGTCAGTGCGTCCGCACTGGGCTCGGTTTCTCCTGTTTTGCTCTGAAATTCAAGCGGGCATAACTCATGATCCGTAACTCCGTTTTCAGTGTTCTACCACTTTTCGGAAAGCTTGCGAGAAGATCTACAATTTGATCCATTTCCTGTAACTTAAATAGACTTTGGCAGTAACTTGATTCTTGGATATATTTCATTCTATTCTCTACTAAAATACAAGATATTTGATGCTATTATGTGATAAAAACTAGATCGAATGTGTATATAATTTAGACCTATCATGTATGTGTGCTTTTATGGTACTATTTTTATATTTTACAGATCAAAATAAATTATCATGATAATGCTAAACAGAAAATATAACAACATTAAAATAGTAGCACAACATAAAACATAGTACCACAATATAGCGTATTTCAATTAATATAGCGTATTATAAAGTAATGTAATGTAATTTAGCGTAATTTAACATAATATAGTGTTATTCAATATAATTTCAATTAATATAGCATAATTTAATATAAATATGCTAATTATATATCAAAAGAAGTAATATAACAAATAATTTAAATAAAAAATTTCAAATTTTCAGTGTTAAATTTCAATACTTTGATCTTCATAGTGTCTTTCTCTAAAATGCGGGGGAAAAAAAAAAAAAAAAAAAGGTACATAGCCGGCCAGAAAATGGCCGGCTTGGGTATATTTCGATAATTGGTCCGATTCTGGGTATAATTAATAATTTGTATTAAACTTTGGATATTAATAAAAATGTCGGCATATAGAGTCTTGTGTAGAAATGACTACAATATTTTTTGTATGATCATCATGAATTATATAATACATTTATGATAGATAGGGTGGTTGTGAAAATCCAAGTCACAGATCAGTGAGAAGTGAGAGAAGAGAAGCAAATGTTAATGTTATGTCACAAACTCACACCCCAAACCCAATACAGAAATTAAGAAAGGTAATTGCGTCTGATCTATGAGAGCAGCTTGGGTCCAAAGGGTTTCGGGACCGTCCGATCTACTTTAAGATTCGTGCGCATAAATTTTAAAGCAAACGTGAAAGTTGCATGTGAGAATCTTAAAGCAGATCGGATGGTCCTGAAACCCATCGGACTCACTTTGAGTCCGATGGGCATCGAACCCAAATTGACCTCCTGATCTATGGCTCACAAATCATCCTTTCGGTTCATTCCTTTTAGTACCGAACCATGTTTATTCAAGAATAATGGGCCGGTAAATGACACAAACCAATACAGAACTATATGTGTTGCCTTCTTTATCCTCTTTGGTCTGTAGTCTGTAGTGACTAGTGTATACTCTCATCTACTACTACTACAGGCTCGACTGCATAGTACAGGGCACAGAGAAAAGTGAGGAGTCACTGACCTCGTTATCTATTATTTTTATTATTTTATAAAGGCCGGTAGGCATAGAGTTCATTACCTATTAAAAATAAAAAAAACAGAGACGGGTCAAAAATGGATGAAAAATAAATGCAATAATGACTAAAAATTTTTTTTGACTGCTTAATTTTGCATCAAATAAATTTATAAATATGCATCACTTATGATTTAGATTGATTTTAACGGTTTGAATTTGTCGTTTGAAGTCATCTTGCAAATTCTAAAAATAAAAAGCTTCTTGATAAGCATAACACACTTCGAAATTTTTATTCATATCCTCCATTAAATAAAAAATTCGACAAATATCCTCAATTTTTTTTTTCAAATATCCCAGCCATCTCGATTATGGGCGGTTCTCTCTCTGTTTTTTTTTTTTAATTCTCAAACAAATATCATATAGGTGGAAGATTAATTGAGGAATAAAATTGTTGATTATTTATTTTTTTAATAATGGATATCACCGTATATAATCCTAAATGACACAACATAACATGAATATTGTATTAGTTCAAGTAAAAAAGGCAAATGATGGTCCTCATCTTTTGTAATATTAATACTCAATTTTAGAACATTTATTATTATAAAATAAAATTTTCTAATTAATAATTAGCGAAGCGACCGCATAATCAGAAACCAACTTTATCGTAAGTTTTGAGGACCTAATGACATTTTTGTTGCAATTCTGATTCTTCTAAGGTCCGATGGCTTTAGCCTTAGACACTAGGCCCTTTGTCTCTTCGCAACCTTTCTGAATTGTGGTCAAAAGCTCAAATCGGAGTTTCCTACCAACATTTATGGTTGTTTAAAGTTTGGAACAATGCATCGGTGTTTTATTGCAAAAGCATCGATGACGCACCGATGCTTTATAACCTGATTAATCCAAGAACAATTGCATCGAGGTTTAATTGCAAGAGCATTGATGACGCACTGATACTTTATACCCTGGTTAATCCCAACACAGTGCATAGACGATTTATTGCAAATGCATCGATGACGCACTGATATTTTATAAATCGCAGCGGTTGCCTATATTTTTTTATAGCATATCCTAGATCTGAGGTTAATATAGCATACAATTGTTGGAACATTCATGTACAATTGGTTTGTTCTATCATTTAGTTAGAATTACATATTGTGAAATTTCATATTAATCATAAAAAATATTAATTTTACTTTTCAATTAATCATTTATCTATATGCTATTTGTTTGAGAATTTAAAAAAATAAAACCGCTCATATTTCACTTTAAAAAAAAATACAACTGTTCAGATTTTGGGCAGTTCACTTCAGAACAGAACCGCCCAAAATTTGAATGATTGGGCAGTTTTAAAAATAAACAAATTGATAATATTTGTGAAATCTTTTGTTTAATGGAGAATATGAAAAAAAAATCCGTAGAACACTGCACAAAATACATACTTATCTATTAATTTTTCTTTTTAAGAGTTTATAAAAAAAAAAAAAAGTGGGCAAAATATTGGGGAACAGAGAATCTGAATAACTATAGTATTTAATATTTTAAAATTCTCCGAGAAGTGATTCCGGCCCCGCCGCCATGATAACTGCGATGTAAATTCGAGCCGAGTCAGCTCACCCCTCGAACAATTTCTTACTAAACTCTCGCCACGTGGCAACCCTACAATTTATTATAGGCAAATTATTCTATAGACATAAGGACCTATTTGTAAAATGAGCATATTTTCATTTTCAAAGTTCAAACAGTCGATCCGACCGTTCAACATTATCTCCATATTAAAATGTACTTGGAGGTCAAATTTTACATTTTTTTGAATTTTTTACTATTTATTAAGATGGGTACAAAATTCAATGATCTGAATTTGACTAGTTTTGTAAAATACTTAATAAATAGTAAAAAAATTCAAAAAAATGTAAAATTTGACCTCCAAGTACATTTTAATATGGAGATAATGTTGAACGGTCGGATCGACTGTTTGAACTTTGAAAATGAAAATATATTCATTTTACAAATAGGTCCTTATGTCCATAGAAACATCCCTTTATTATATTATTCTTTTTCAAATCGACCCTTCTACCCTCTGTTTTCTATTTCTACCCTAAACAAAAACATCTATTACAAAGGGATTAAAATAGCCGTAATTTATCATTGAAGTGACTCTTTGCATGGCGGAGTAAGGATATTTCAATAACATAAATTTATAAAACTTATATCACAATTCAACTTCAATCCAATCATTTAAAAAGATATAAGTGTCATAGAGAACAAATTTTTGATAAAAATATGAAGGTTAATTTGAATTTCCTTTAAGAAATTGTAGTAGTAAAAAAAGAAAATATCACCTGAATAAGCTTATTTAATAAAAAGAAAAATGGAGGTCAATTAAAAAAAATTTAAGTTGAATGTATGATCTTAAAGTTGAATATGCATTTAAGCTCTATTAAAAAAAATTACTATATTTCACATGACTTAAAAGGACAGCTTCATATCATTTATAATAAAGAATTTTAGAAAAAAAAACAAATATGTGAAAATTTTGACCATCATTTTGTTCTAAAAAAATATTCGTCTCATAAAGAATGATATATGTTTGACAGACATAATTAAGTCTAATAAGTCCTTAAAAAAGCTTAACAGTGCTAAAACTTTGGTTGCCAACATATGTAAATATAAAGAGAACGGAGTAGGTCCAATGGGCATCGGACCTACTTTTAGGTTCAACGAGCATGATAACCGTCCGATCTAATTTAAGATTTGTGTGCACGGAAATTAAAACAGACACGCACAAAGTTTAAAGCGTTCCGCACGTTAAAGCAAATCGACGGTGATTAAACCCATCGAACCAAAGTAGGTCCGATGCCCATAGGACCTACTCTCAAGTAAAATACAAAAGGATAGTTCTAGCCTAATTTTTTTTTACCATTTAACTCTATTTTCTGAAAAATTTCATATTTACCAGGACATCAGTTTGAAACTGCAGTACCAGCATTGTGATACCGTAGTGTGAAACTGCGGTATCATCAGTGCATTTAATATGACACTGAGAGCATTAATTTAATATAATTTTTTTAAGAAAATAGTATTAAATGGTTTATTTTTTCTTAAAGATGGCAGATAAAAAAAATTCGGTAGTTCTAGTGTACATCTCTATTTCATGGTATATTCATTTTATAGTTTAAAACATATACATTCATATGATTTAATTCAATTAAAAAGTTAATCAAAATTGTAGATGTGTTTTTCATTATTAAAATACAACATGTGTGAAATTTGAATTCATTATAAAGCTTGAATTTATTAAATGAATCTACCATGAAAGATGAATGTATGATAGACCTACCAAAAAAACAATAATAATGCGATTATGTTGACTCTTTGCAAGGCGGAGTTTGAATTTTTTTTTAATACAAGTCAATAACATAAATTTATATAGAGGAGGGTTCAAATGCCTCCACTTTTCATGCCTCCACCATGCCTTCATATTTTAAAACTTTAATAACTCAAAACTTAAAACTTAAAAGTCAAAATAAAACCGTTGGATATGATCTACTTCATTTTATCTATGTGCTCATAAAAAATTATCACATTTCGATTTTGTTTTTATGTGAATCAATAAGTTGAAAAATCAACGTCTAGAAATTATCCACATTAGTATGTTTTTTACAAGCTCTTGATGACAACCAAAGCAAAATTGAAATATCATAATTTTTTACACGTGTATAGATAAAATGATGTAGACAATATCCAACGGTTTTATTTTTACTTTTAAGTTTTAAATTTTGAGTTATTAAAGTTTTAAAATATGGAGGCATGGTGGAGGCATGAAAAATGGAGGCATTTGAACCCTCCTCATTTATATAATATATACCACCATTCAACTTCAATCCAATAATTTTTAAAATCAATTGAAAGCTAATGATTATGCCTAATGCAAATGGAAACCAAATCACTTAATTGGAAAGGTACAAGTGGCCATTGCCTATAATAGCTATAATACTCTGGTCCAAGAGAAAAAAAAAAAGAAAAAGAAAAAAAAGATAGCTAGGGTACTCTTGGAACTATCTAATTGAAAGCTATCGCCGAACTACACAGATTTTTCTGAAATAAAAGTCTTAACTATTGTTTAAATTATTACACATACATATAACTAGGGCTGCACAAAAAATTCGTAGTTTGTAATTCGATTCGAGTTTGATTCGAAAAAGTTCGAAAAAAGTTCGATTCGAAATTGAGTTCGTTTGAAATTAATTCAAACCAAACTTAGTTCGAAATTAATTCAAACCAAACTCAAACTGGACCTAGTTCGTTCGAAATAGGTTCGCAAACCAAATTTAGTTCGAAATTAACTCAAATGTAAACCGTTAATTTCCGCTGATAACTTATGTTCGCTGATGAAAATATAAGGCTGCCCTCAATTCTGACATTTGAAAATTATTTCTTGAAACAAAAAGCCCAGTCCAACTACAAGCCCAAATAGAAAAATTCAACAACAAAGCTCAAATAGAAAAATTAAACAAAACCAGCCATAATCGCTATAGCCAAGTCCCTAGCCGACTTTCCCTCTGTTGGTTTCGAACTTGGGATACCAAAGTACCAAACCCTAGAGTTTCCCTCTCTTGGTTGCGAATTGCGATACCAAACCCTAGAGGTTGCGATACCTTAGAAATAAGGTCGGACCAAGTGAAAGACCACCCGCTGTTGGTTGCGACTTTCCCTCTGTTGTACTTTGATACTTTGGATATTTGAAAACTTTGTTGGCTATTTGGAAAATTTTGGATATTCGTAAATCGTAACAAAGTTCGAAGAAGTTCGAAATTGAGTTTGATTCGAAATTGAGTTCGTTCGAAATTAATTCAAACCAAACCTAGTTCGAAATTAATTCAAATCAAACTCAAACTGAGGGTAAGTTCGATTCGGTTCGGTTCGTTTGCTGCCCTACATATAACATAACAGAGGAAGGATTTTGAAAATAATTATTTTAACAATTATGACAGTAATTTTTCCAAAGAGAATTTTAAATAAAATTATAAATATAAATAAGAGCATCTACATTTCTGAAACTCTTAGAGTTTCTAAATAACTGTTAACTGCTTTTAAGAAATTATAGACTCTGGAGTTTCTAAATGTTCACATCCCTGAAATTAATTTTAGAATTTTTAATAAGCCACATCATCAGTAAATTAAACTTGATAAGCCACATCAGCAGTAAATTAAACTAAGTTTAGCGAATACAGGCCAATCGTTTTGTCACGTCAGATTTTTTAATAAGAAATTATTGAGCAAAGTTGCTAAATAAGAAATCCATCTACATCTCTGAAACTGGTTTAGTAACTGTCACGTCAGATTAGACACTCTAATAGTTTTAGAGATGCAGATGCTCTAAATTTATAAATATGTTATTAGATATATAAATAATATAACAATTAAAATTCATACAACTTTAGCCATTGTTTGATGGTACACTAAGAATAGTTAATTTGAGATTGTTAAATTTTTAGTCACTAGAGAAGGTATGGTGAAATATATATTATTTTAAGCGAACATCGCATCTATTGATCTATGTGGACCGGTGAGTCGATAGGTTTTCGTTACCATTATTTGTTCCAATTCCGTTGTAGTGATCACAGCGGACAACTTAATGATTCAGGAAAAATTAAACGGGCTAAAAATTTTATGATTCTGGAATATTTCAGATATAATTTGAGAATAATTTAGAATTATAATTGAAAGCAAAAAAAAATTTCCACGAATAATACGCGAATTGATTCACCAACAACTCAAATCTGATTCACGAATCTTGTTACTATGAGAGGCAGAGCCAGACTTTCGAACTATGAGGATCAAATACACAATGAGAATCAATTATATAAAAATTTTCTATAGAAGAATGAGAAAAAATTTACAATACCATAACATTTTACTTTAAATTATATTAAAATTCATACACAAATACAATATTTAAAAAAAAAATTAAGAGTCAGTTGACCCCATTCCTTTGACTTAGGTCCGCCTCTAGTTACTATGGTAGTGATAAGTGAATGGCAAATTGTAGAAAGATATTTTGAAGGGTAGGTGTCCCAAACACAATATTTAATATAAGTAGGGTTTATAATGCAAAAAGACTCCCTTCAACCTTCAGGTTGAGGAAGCATATAAACCCCTGTTTTTGTCCCTTGTTCAGTAAGTGATTCACTATCCGTGCGCTTCAATATCGTCTCTATTTCCTCCTCCCTCTCTCTCTCTCTCTCTCTCTCTCTTCACTGACATCTCCAAGTTAGAATCTCCACTCTCTTCCCAATTCTTTCATTCCTTCACTTAAAAAGTAAAAAGATGGTGCCAGATAAGCCTTTGATGTTGAAAGACTACCTCGCACTTGACACAGAATCCAGCAACGTTGGTTTCCAATGTTATCCACGGATGGCTAATACCGGGCCAACAGTGCGCCACCTGTTAGATGTGGAGCTAGGTGGCAGCGGAACATTGGTTCGTTCAAGGTCGAGAAACAATACCCTCAACAAGATCTCGTCAGCGATTAAATTCAGGTTTTTTCAAAAGCAGGAGAGTTTTCTTTCCAGAAGGTTATCTATAAAACTTAAAGGAAGCTTCTGGCGAAGGAGGTGGCAACAAGAGAAGGAGGATATGGAATTGGAGAGAAGATCGTTTGATTATCCCTCGCCAGTGGTGAGCAGCTTTCAGAGCTGGTTAGAGATGGGAAATGCATCCGATTTCGTATCAGGATCCGGATCCGAATCGCCTCTGCCCAGCAGGAAAGAGATCCGAGAAGATAAAAAGGTTAGTTAGTTGGTTCCTTCATAATTTTTATTAAATCGTTACATATATAATAATTGATGCGACACTTCAAATTTTATTAAATGGTTACTCAAAACAGTGTAAACATTTATGTTTGAATAGTTGGAATTAATGTTTCCTACAGCTGTCTAAAATTGTTCGGGCGCCGCGGGTTGCAGCTTTCTCGTTTGACCACTATTTAATAATTTATTTCAAAATTTAAATTGGTCTTGTTTTTATCAAAAAGAGGGGGGAGAACAGAAATTCAATTATATTATTATTAAGGGTACAGTAACAGTAGTCTACAAGCTCTGATTGCAAGGTAAAAAGGCATCTTTTCAACGGGAATTGGAATTTAAACATACTAATAATTTAAAGGTGAGCTTATCGATTAGGTGGATGATTATTGCAAATGAAAAAGGTGGTTGGAAATATAAATAACACAATAACTTTCAAGTGTTTTGTTTTCTAGTGACAACAAGCTCCGCTTTTATCTGAGAATGTGAACCAGAGTGGTACACGTGGCACATAAATTCAAATGGGTCCAGTTGTCATTCTCCTATTTAAACTTCAGCTTTCTCCAAATTCGATAACTTGTAATTAGAAAATTCATCGCATATTTTTAATTTGTAATCTGTTCAGATAAATCCAAGAGAACCCACTCGTGCTAACAAAAAGTTTATTAACATGCATTATTGAAGCAACTTCACCTTTTAGTACATTATCATTAATTGTATTTTTCTTTTTCTTTTTTGAAGATTGAGGAGAAAGAGTACCCAAATCCAAACCCAATGGAGCAGTGCCTAGATGTAGAGAAGGAACAGTTGAGTCCGGTGTCAGTAATGGATTTCCCATTTGATGAAGAAGAAGAAGAAGAGGAGGAGGATGATGTCACAGTAACAACCAGTAGCTCACCTCCTTTCCACAGGAGCACAGCCAATCATATAGAGAGTGCGTAATCTCCAACCATATCTCTTTTATTATTCACATTTTATATTATCCTAACTAACTACTTAGTTTGAAACTATGAGAATATGTGCTTTCAATTATAGTATAATAATAATAGGTTGCCTTTGCTTCAAGCTAACGGCTCTCATAATGCATATTTCTTCAAAATAAACAGTTGAGGTAGAATGGTAGATGGTATCCTCTCATCTCCTCAACACACAATGATAGTGACATATGAAATAGAAACACGTTGAATTTAACATATATTTATTAATATTTTTCCTTCTGAAAATCAACAATAATGTTGACATTTTGACATAATTTACTCATCCTGACAAAAAAAAAAAAAAAAGTTAGTTGCATCACAAATTCGCAACAAAAGCTGATCAAAATTCTAATATAACACCATTATATTACTATTTATTAATTTAATGTTATTAGATGTATTATTAGAAAAGACTAACTAACAATTAGCTAGTGCAGCATTAATTAGTTACAAAATCTAGCATTAAGGGCGTGTGCATGGGATCTGTTATTTGCATTATGAATTGGGCCGTGGGACCTATATATGGGCCCGAGTGTTGAGGCCCGAATAGTGTATAGATGATAACTGTTTCAACTGCTTTATTCCAGTTGGCCTTCTTAAGCAATTAAGACTTTTGTAGTTTTGTTCCTTTTGGAGGGGAGGGGACCCCAATTAGATTTCTAAATATTTTCTACTAAACCAAACATTTACCTACTCCACTGTTACATGCTTTCTCATAATCACTAAGCTCTCTGAAAATTTTGATATATATAAACTATTTGAGTATAGAGGTGTGCTATCATACTTTGGGAAGTAAAGAGGATATTTTACTTCCCGCTTATAACTTCATTTTCAAAGTTCAAAAAGTTGATTCGAACCTTTCAACATAATCTTCGTATTAAAATGTGCTTGGAGACCAAATTTTACATTTTTTTTAATTCTTTACTATTTTTTTAGAATTTTTGAAAATCACAGCTTTTTATTAAATAAAATAACAATAAAAAATTTAGAAAAACAATTATTTTCAAAAATTCTAAAAAAATAGTAAAAAATTTCCAAAAAATATAAATTTGGTCTCCAAGCACATTTCAATATGAAGATTATGTTGAGAAGTTCGGATCGACTTTTTGAACTTTGAAAATAGAGATATGAGCGGGAAGTAAAACACCCTCTTTACATGCCAAAGCATCGTAGCATCACTCTTGAGTATATATGTATTATTTTATACCAAATTAATGATAGTTTCCCATGCTTTTGTTATCAAAATTAGCTATTCGAGACTATTTATCCCTCTCTTATTTTGGAACACAAGATATTACTTGAGAAATTCATAGAGTTTCTATTTTATTGAGTACATTTATTTTCTTTACCGTTTGAAAAAATATATAACTTGAAATTATTTTTTCTTTAATATTCTTTATTAATTCTTTCTTAAACACTAAATTGTTAAAATGCAGGAACAGATCTACACATAGTGCAGAAAAAGAGTAGGCGATTTGATAACATCGATGAGATCAAACCAGTAGATCTCGAAGAGGAGTTCAGTGCCGTGGAATCTAGATGCTACAGTACTTTATACAACATGGATGAAACTGAAATAGCATGGGATCTACTGGTACAGCTAGGCTCAGTAGAAAATTTCGAAAAACTTCTATTAGATTTTTTTACAGAAGGCCTATCAAGTAATGTGCAGCAGATGAAACTGTTAAATGAGGCGAGGGATTGGGTCAATAACGAGGGATGGCGATGGGAGTTGCGAGGACGTCGTGGGGAGTTGGAATTACGTGAAATGGAAAAGAACGGAAAGTGGAGATGCTTTGAGAGGGAACAACCGGAGGTATGTATCAATTTGGAAAGCATCATTTTGGAAGCACTGGTACAAGAATTGGTAGATGATATTATTGTAGAGTGTTGAGATAATTAATTATCAGAAGGAAGGAGCATGTTAACTGTTAGGTTAACAAAATATATAAATTGTGCCTATATTGATCTGTACATGCATGCAATCGATATCATGAACTCAGAAAATAGTAGGATCACCTTAGTTTATGTAAGAAGAGATTTGTCCAGCATATATAGAGAATCAAATCAAGTTTGCACAATATATAGTAATAGATAAACAATTAAGTTCATCAGAAAGATAAACAAGTTCTTTTTCGGTTATATAATTGGAACATTTGAACTAATGGATGGTTTAAATGAATGATGAAGCAATGCTGCCATCACAATTAATCCAAGTCATTCTTTCCTTTTGTTCTATCCTTTTCTTTGCATTCCAATTATATCTTAAGAGCTGATATTTATGCAACATTTTTTTTAGCAAAGTTAAGATGTGAAGCCCACCCAACTAGTTGGTTATACATAAAAATTCTCATTTGAATTTTAAACCTGCGACCTCTTACACAGAAGATATTGTATTTGTCACTAAACAAAATACCGGTTCTTAAATCATTGTTTGGTTGTTTAATTATCAAATAACACATTGTAACTCTTCATTAATATGCTGATTTAGTTTAGTAAATACTATATCCGATTAACATCAAGAAAGATCTCTCGATGAGATTAGATCTTTTTAAATATTCTTAAATTAAATATTTTCATTTTTAAATTCTACTTTCATAAGCAAGACCTTAATGATATAATCATATACTAAAGTTGAAATATATTTGGAATATAATGATTAAAGTTTATTTTTCATAGCTTTTTTTCCTCTAATTTTAAATTGGAACATTTCTTCAGTTTAATATCAAAATTTGTCAAATTTTACCTATGGAGAAAATAATACTTCTTATTGTTAAACAATCCTAAGGATTATTTAGCCAAATTTTGATTTCGATGATACTCATTAGTGAATGTATTGATGAACTACAAAATTATTTTTTAGTCAAACTCAACTTATCTTATTTGATTCAATGAAAAAACCAGACAAAATCAAACTAAAAAGAAGAGGAGAGTTCAAATGTCTTGTCTTTCATTTTCCATCGTGTTCACATTCATTATCTATCCAAACAGTCGATATGAACCGCTCAATATGATTTTTATACTAAAATGTGCTTGAATCATGTCAAAAAATTCCAAAGAAAAAAAAAAACATAACATTTGGTCTCTGAACACATTTCAATACGAAGATCATATTGAGTGGTTTAGATCGACTGGTTGGACTTTGATAACAAAAATAAAAAAAATGTGAGACAATTAGATATGAAAAATACGAGGCATACTAATGGGTCAAGGCCCATCGATAAATAAACATAGATGATTCTATAACAGGGACACTTGGACGGTTGGACCTGGCCTATTTTGCCTTATTTTGTAACAGGGACAAAGTTCCAGCCCAACATAATCAAATACCATGAAAAATTTAGCACGTGAAGAGAGTGACAATAAAAATAAGAGTTGCATGATATATCATGCATGTTTTGCTTAATCTTTAGTTTATATATTTTATAAATTAGATGAATGATGCTAATTATAATTTGTCTTGTATAGAAATAAATTTAAAAAATAGTTACTAAGAAAATTTATTTTTATCTTTCTAATATAAGTGCATTTGTTAAAGCACATATTTTTTAATATTATAATAAAAAATCAGAGAAAATCAAATATATCTAATATAAATGCATTTGTTAATTCTTTTAAAAAATAAATAAATGCATTTGTTAAGTACATAAATTTGGTTCACTACTGTACAGGATTTCTGATACAAGATCCACTAGCTATCAAAACTCAAAATTTTATACTTTTAAGCAATTTCATTTTATAAAATGGGAATTAAACAGTCCCTTAAGTTGGTTATTTTAATAATAGTAAAAAATAATTTATATTTTTAAAATTGAGGAGGGTTCAAATGCACCATTATTTTTGTGCTCCAATATGCTCCACATCCTTTATCTCCATTTTCAAAGTCCAAACAGTCGATCTGAACCTCTCAACATGATCTTCATAATAAAATATGTTTGGATACCAAATTTTATATTTTTTAGAATTTTTTTAGATAGGTACAAAATCACTTTTTTAAGGAGATTCTGGACCATCCGATAAAGTGATATTGTACCTATCTAAAAAATAGTAAAAAAAATTGAAAAAATATAAAATTTGGTCTCCAAACATATTTTATTGTGAAGATCATGTTGAACGGTTCGGATCGACTATTCGGACTTTAAAAATAGAGATAAAGGATGTGGAGCATATTGGAGCACAAAAATTATGGTGCATTTGAACCCTCCTCTTTAAAATTTTAAGTTGTGAACTTGTGATCTATATATGATATTAATTAAAATTGATGAAACTTTGTTACACGTTTCATCGTTCATTAAACGACTTAAAACTTACAATTGTTATTTATGTTTCATGACATTTGATGGAATATCAAATAATGTAAAACTTGCTGACAACTAATTCAAGTCCAACGATAATTTTTCTTTTTATTTTTGTTTAATTTTTTAAATTGATAGAAATATATTGTTAATAACGCCAAAATATTCATTGTCATTGGTTTCCAATCCTTTATTATATATCTAGCTAAATAATTTCTTTTAAAGAAATATTGCCAATTAAACATAAATGTTTGATCGAATAATACTTTCCGTGACAGATGAAAAAAAAAAAGGTTATTTACTAGAATCAAGGATAACAATTCCATTAGGATATTGGTGAAAAAAATTATCTAATTTTACACACTTACGTAGCTATTTTGCAAATTAATTTTATAATGGTTCGAGTAATGTGTTAGGAAGTTCAAGATAGCGTGTGCTATTTAACTCATATGAAAAATATATTTCGGTTAATATGAGTTTGCATTTTAGCATTTTGATAAATGAGTTTCAAAGTTAAGGTATTTGTAAATAATTATTCAATTGGAACAAATGATCAATTAGTAAAAATTCATTTTGATTCGTACATATTCTAATATAAACGAATGTGTATTAATTCGGTCATAATCCAATTATATGCATTCTAAAAGCATCTACATTCCAGCAACTTAAATAAGTTTCTAAATAACTGTTAACTACTTTTTAGAAATTAAGATCTCTAAAGTTTCTAACTCTCACATTTATGAAATTAATTTTAGAGTTTCTATTAAGCCATGTCAGCAACAAATTAAAAAGGAGAAATAACTTGAGCTAATTATTTGGTCTGCATGGAGTTTATAAATAATTTATTAATAAGAAACTTTACTGCATAGTTTATAAATAAAAAACTCTCTCACATCTCTGAATCTGGATTAAAAATTGCCGCATCAGATTAGAAACTCTATAGTATCAGAGATTTAGATGCTCTAAATGTCAATTTCTTGAAGCCTACATCTTTATCTGAACAGCAAAATGTCAACGGAAAGGTGAAGTGTTTTCATGTCTATATACCACATTCTGCATGTGTATTAATTTGAAATAGTTTTTAAGTCAACGATTCATAATATACCAGCATGTTGCCAATTAATATTTGCATATATAATTAACCAATGACAAACTAACGGTAATTTAGAAATCATTTTTAATTATAATTTAGAGTGGAACTAAGGTGTTCCTAAGTTCGTCAAGTTTATTTGTGAACTCAACTCTAAAAACTATCGGATTGGCTTCAAATGAAGAATCCGAACTGGTGAAATCCGTCTACCTTATAAGTGATGCGTCTGCATGTGAAAATTTTAAATTTTCAAATTAATTTTGTATAGAGTCAAGTGGTCAAAAAGGTCAACAATTCGGATTCATCATTTGAAGCCAATCCGATAGATTTTAGAATTGAGTTCACAAAGAGACTTGGTGAACTTAGGAACACCTAGTTCTAGTCTATAATTTATGCAAATTTGATTGTAAAACATATTTGTGCTTGTTTGTTAACTTTCTGCTTTTTTTATTAATACCCCCAACAAAAAAACAAAATATCAAATCTACCCTCAATACCAATTTTTTACTAAAAGTACCCTGACCGCCCCACTAGGGGGCGGTCCACTGTTTATATCAGACCGCCCCCCGTGGGGCGGTTTGATAGTTTTTTTTTTTTTTTTAGAGACAATATGAATATCAAAATCCTGAATTCTAACAAATTTTTTTTTTGAAATATTTGTTGGATTACTTCTTTTAAGCATATTTATACGAAAATATGCTAAATTACTTGAAATGATGTTAAATTACGTTGAATTACACTAAATCTACTTTAAATTACGCTAAACTCTAAACCCTAAACTCTTATTTTGGACAGTTTCTAAATATCTAAACCCTAAACTCTAAAAATTACCGTAAATTAAATGATTTACAATTTTCACATAACATATTTATAAAAATTAGTGATATTTAAAAGAAACCCTAACCCTAAATCCTAATTTCTAAACCCAAGTTTCTGACATTTTTATTAATAAATATACCCAAGTTAGCTGGGTTTATTGTTAGATTACTTCTTTTGATGTATAATTAGCATATTTATACTAAAATATGCTAAAATTACTTGAAATTATGTTAAATTACGCTGAATAACACTAAATTATGTTAATTACGCTAAATTGCAATAAATTACGATAAATTACGAGAAATTACTCTAAATTACATATGAATAGGGACGATATCTTTACTGAAAAGGCGAAAAACGATGACGAAACTTCAAATGGCCATAAAACGGTGCTCGAGTGTCCGATTTTAGCAAATGACCACTTTTCGGAAAGCTTGCGAAAACACGCACGTGTCTCTGCTAGCAATGCCGGATTTCAAAATTCAGAATTATCAAAAAACAAAGGGAAGAACCTCAAAACTTGAGTTGAAGTTTCCGATTAAGATTTTCGTTTCTATTATTCAATCTAAGTAGCTCAGTAAATTAGTTACATAATGAACTTGTAGAATACCAAATTTTACTATTTTCGGAATTTTTTTACTATTTTTTATGATTCAAGAAAGATGGCACAAAATCGATCTACTTTAGCGTAGTTTTGCGTAATTTACCGTATTCAGCATAATTAGCGAAGTTATTGTAATTTAGCATAATTTAACATAATTTAGTGTAATTCAACGTCATGAAACATAATTTCAAGTAATTTAGCGTATTTTAGTATAAATATGCTAATTATACATCAAAAGAAGTAATCTAACAAATATTTCAAAAGAAATTCAAATTTTTAGCGTTAGAAATCAGCATCTTGATATTCATATTGTCTCTAAAAAAAAACTATCAAACCGCCCCACGAGGGATCGGTCTGGTATAAACAGTGGACCGCCACCCAGTATTTTTAGTAAAAAATTGGGATTGAGGATAGATTTGATATTTTGTTTTTTACTGGGGGTATTAATAAACAAAGCGGAAGCAATTCCATACAATTTTATTTTAATAACAATGTAACTTTTGCTTACTATTCCTTCTATTTATAAAAGCAATTTTTGCTTTAGCCCTTTAAACTATTTTTTTTTTCCAAAATAAAGCTTTCCATATAGGTGTGTCAATGGTACCTTTTTAGCCATTTACCCGACCCGTATCGTATTCGATAAGACGGGTATGGGTAAGTTTTTTTTCGTTAGCTTATTGGGTATGAATATGGATAACAATTTTTTTCGTTAACCAAATGAGTAAGGGTATGAGTAATGACTATTTCGTATCCGTTACCCTATAAGTTAATTATAAAATCTACATATATATTCAATTCAATTTCCAACTCACCTAAATATGTATTCGTATTTTTCAATTTTCTTTCTTTATAAAAAATAATTTAGTTGGAATTGATTGCACATTTATTTTTATTTTTTATTAGAAATATAATTACATATGTGTGAAATGATTGAGTTTTTTATATTTAATTTGTAAAATATAATAAAACTAATTATGATATTAGTATTATTCATTATTCATCCGCTACCGTTTCGTTACCCGGTAATATTAACGGGTAAGGATGGGGTAGGGTAAGGTTAATTTTAATGGGTATGGGTAAGATTAATTTTAATAGGTATGGGTATGAAAATGCCTCCACCCGACCCGTACCGCACCCATTGACACCTCTATTTCCATATAGGAATCGGCTCGGTTAGACCGAATAAAAATGGGATAAAAATATACAAATTAAAGTTTTATTTAGTTTCAAAAATAGAATTGAACCAACCGGATTAAACTTATCAATCAAATAATAACCGAGCTAAAATAACTAAAGTAAATTCCAGTTGAACTGAAATAAGAGATTAATTATAGAAATAAATATTTAAAAAGTGTTTTGTGCCCAAAATAGTGTTATTATTTTTTATTTTCATTTCTTCTATTTCACGGTCGATCCAATTTTTTTCCTTTTCTTCGCCTAAAACCTAAACCGGTTTATTTTACCTCAGCCTATTTGGTGATTTCATCGAAGGGTTGGGGTTCGGTCCAACTAATTTTAAAATTTTTCTAAACCGAATCAAACAAAATAAAGCAAATTAAATAAAAAATGAACCGCAAACTTAGTGCAGTGGCACAAGTCCCGTCTCTCTACGGAGAGGTCGTAGGTTCAATTCTAGAGAATAGCATCTGAGAGATGCTGGAGGTGTACCGGAACCCTTTAATTAAAAAAATAAATAAATCAAACCGATTCATTTAAACTGAAAAATCGAACCGTTTAATTCAGACTATTTAATTAAAAAATAAACAAATCAAACTATTTCTTTTGGGAGGTACAACAGTAGCCCCTGACTCTATTTCTGTCATTTAATTTTAGTATTGTTCATACGGAACAGCTTTGATCAAATTATTTCAATAGTTCCAATAATGCTCTAATCCCAATCATTTCGATCAAATGATGGCATTCTAATAGTGTCGGTGAAGCTACCAGGGTCATAAGATATTTTGAGTTTCGGGAGGCAGCTGCCCCTTCTGGATTTTGAGTTTTAGTTGAGATTTATTGGTTCCGACCGATTTTGCTTCATCTGAAATTTTTTTTGCCCCCTCTAGACGTTTAATTTGTAATTCGGGTTAAATTTAGGGTTAAAATTGAAATAAATATTTTGAATTTTGATTGGTAATTAGAATTATAAGTCAGAGCATCATAAAGTATAAGTTAAAGCATTGTTTTTTATCGAGTTCCTTGTTCATGATTGCTCCTCCTGCAGAAGCATCAAGAGACAACCTATGGTAAGGTTTAGACCATTATAAAAAGTTTGAACAAATCAGCCATCTTTCTAGACCATAGTGTGGACAACACCTTAACATATCCTTATATGTATCTCATGCTTCACGCAATGATTCACTTTCTCTTTGTTCAAAATTAATAATTGCATTTCTGAATCTTGAAGTTTTAGAAGATGAAAAATATTTTGCAATGAACACATTAAACAATTGATCCCAGTTTGAATGGAGTTGGCCGGTAAGGAAAACAACAATACTCTTGCTTTATCTTTTAATGAGAATTGAAATAGCCTTAGCATGATTGCTTCATCGGTGACTCCGTTGATATTTATCGTCTCGCATATTCTAAGGAAAATTGACAAGTGAAGATGTGGATCCTCGCTTGAAAATCCTCCAAATTGTTGTTGTGAAAACATATTTATGAGAGCAGGTTTGATCTCAAACTTACGGTTTGTAATAGTCGGTGGATTTATGCTCGAGTTAGGATCATTCTCGCGCGGTACGCAATAGTCTCGTAGAAGTCTGGGTCTTGCTGATTCTGAACTCCATTATCACCATTGTCTTCTTGTCCATTTCCATTGTTGAATGGTGGATTGTTTTCAATCGTTTCGTTTGGTTGGTTATCCATGTTGATCGAATATGAGTCTCCTTCACTTTTAGAATCACTTGAGGAAGGACTATGATTGGTCCTTATCGATGATATGGAAGCGAATTGTCCTCTCCTACTTGCAATCCTTAGAGATCTCCATAAAGATGATTCGGCCAGCGTGCAGTATCCTAAGAAACAAAAGAAAATCTGAAAATTAAACTAAAAAAACTAAAAAATAAATAAAAATGAAAAGAAAAACAAAATTAAAAATAAAAGTGAAAAGAAGAAAATGGGATAAAAATATACAAATTAAAGTTTTATTTAGTTTCAAAAATAGAACTGAACCAACCGGATTAAACTTATCAATCAAATAATAACCGAGGTAAAATAACTAAAGTAAATTTCAATTGACTGAAATAAGCGATTAATTATAGAAATAAATATTTAAAAAGTGTTTTGTGCCCAAAATAGTGTTATTATTTTTTATTTTCATTATTTTATTTCACGGTCGATCCAATTTTTTTTCCTTTTCTTCGCCTAAAACCTAAACCGGTTTATTTTACCTCAGCCTATTTGGCGATTTCATCGAAGAGTTGGGGTTCGGTCCAACTAATTTTAAAATTTTTCTAAACCGAATCAAACAAAATAAAGCAAATTAAATAAAAATGAACCGCAAACTTAGTGCAGTGGCACAAGTCCCGTCTCTCTACGGAGAAGTCGTAGGTTCAATTCTAAAAAATAGCATCTAAGAGATGATATTGGAGTGTACCGGAACCCTTTAATTAAAAAAAAAAAAAATCAAACCGATTCATTTAAACTTAAAAACCCAACCATTTAATCCAAACTATTTAATTATTTCTTTTGGGAGGTACAACAGTAGCCCCTGACTCTATTTCTGTCATTTAATTTTAGTATTGTTCATACGGAACTGCTTTGATCAAATTATTTCAATAGTTCCAATAATGCTCTAATTCCAATCATTTCGATCAAATGATGGCATGCTAATAGTGTCGGTGTAGCTACCAGGGTCATAAGATATTTTTGTTAATATATCATTCAAATTAACCGTAATGTGATGTCACATTTCCTCTGTATTTAATACATAGAGGTATTTGATTGAATCAAATGTAATACTTTACAAAATTATAATATCATATTTTATGATGAGTGCCTTTTCAATCGAAAAGAAAATAACATATCATGAGGTTCTTTTGAAAATAATAATATATTTTTGTCCCCAAACTAATAATATTTACAATAATACAACCAATCGCGCTATCTCCTGGTCCATATTCGGCTAGGTCCGAATTAGGCAATACGGACTGTAACAGAGACTTAGTCGATGAGCGTCGCTGATCCGATTAACCCGATTCTTGCTCCATTTGGTGTAAAATAGTCCCAAAATCTGTTTTCTGCAATAAAACATAAATAAGGGTGACAGTAGCCTTTTTCTCTAAATAATTAAACATAAGTGTGAAAAAATATGCAAAATCTAAGCCAAAATCCTACGTAATTCATCATTATTTTGACTCTGATCAGTGGATAAGGTTAGGAAGAATAAACCACAAGCGTGCTATAATGACCATGGACCAGACGCAAGGTAGGCGAATGGGACATCAAGCTCGCCGTTCAACTTCTGAAAGGCAGTGAGCAGGTACATTTGATTTTATATTTTTATTTTATATTTTACAATTTCAATATCATACCATGTTTGTTGAACTGGAATGCAATGTAGATGTCATTAACGAAGCCAATGAAAGAGAAAATGCTAGAGTTGTTGCTGAGGCAACCGATAGTAGCCAGCGCACTCATGAAAGCCCAGGAACCGATAGTAGCCATAGAGAGACATTCGGTAGTGTCGCACAACCATCTGCAAGCAGACCCAGAACTCGTCGACTGAGTTTGTTCGAACGTCGTTGCTGATTACCAAGTTTTGTTAAATTATGTTGTGAACTATTTTAGATGTATGTTGTGAATTATTTTAATTGGTAGTTTGTGAACTATTTAATTTTTTATTTACATCAATTATTTTATATGTTTCAGTTTTGTTATTTTCATTACTTAATTACATATACAAAAATTGACAACATAAAATATAAACAAACACAAAATTAATGAAATAAAGTCTACAACATACATTCTTAATAAGTCTACAACATAATTCTTAATAAGTATACAACATAAATTCTTAATAAGTAGTCTACTTCTTACGAAGAAGATGAAACACAACTAGAAGAACATGAAAGAAAACCAGTACATGATGGAAGACAACTAGAAGAAGATGAAAGACAACCGGAAAAAGTTGAAAAATAACAAGAAGATGATGAAATCGAACCAGTAATATAAGTACGCAGAACAAACTCATCGTCTGATTCTGGAGCCTCTGGATCAACATTTTTTTCGAAACATTGCCGTAGAGGTTTTCCACAAAGTCATCGTCTGAAATTTCATACCGAATAGGCTGTCTAAAAATTTCCTTCATCATACATACATGACAGTTCCGGAGATCATGGCATACTTCACAGTTGTTCTTTTTTCTCTCATTTTTTCCTCGACCACTAATTGACCCTCCTCTCGCTACGCCACGATAGGACGACCTACCTCGGTTGCTCTCTTTCTCTCTACTTGATTGTTATTGTTCATCATTCTCGTCCAAAAAAATGAATTTAAATAATGAATTAAAAAGACAAATTAAACTAATCAACTAAAAAAAATAGTGAAGATCTATCTCTAATGTTGCCTGAAATCATCTCAAAATCATCCAAAATCGCCACAAAATTGCCTCTCTTTCTTCATCTTCTTCCTCTTTCTCTTTTAGCTAAGTTAAAATGAATTTGTGATTGGATAGGAGAGAGAAAACTGCCTTAATAGAGGTTTTATAGCGTACCGCCTCATGGGGGCAGTTTGGTACAGGCAGTGGACACTGGGGGGTGGTCTGCTATGAATAGTGGACCGCTCCACAATGGGGCGGTCAAGATAGTTTAATAAAAAATTTGAGGTGAGGCCAGATTTGCTAATATTTTTTTTTTGTATTAATAAAAAAAACGGGGTGGTACTTCTCAATTTAGACTAAATTAACAAATATTATTGACCAGATAAAAATTATAGTTTGCCAGTATGTAAAAGTAAATGTATGATTATGTAATGATTTCTCCATCACCTTTTTGGTCGACAATGGCACGAAAAAATCATCAAAAAATAATTTGATCGTCATTGGATTCTGATTATTTGGGTTTAATTTTTTTTACAATAAAAAGAGAGTAGAACTAAGGTGTTCTTAAGCTCATCAAGTCTCTTTGTCAGCTTAACTAAAAAATCTATCGGATTGACTTCAAACGACATATTCAAACTGTTGAATCCGTTATACTTCACGAGTGATGCATTTACATATCAAATTTATAATTTTTCGATCTAATTTAGTATAAAGTCAAGCAGTCAAAAAATGTTGAAAAATAAACTCATTAAAATTAACTTATAAGTCATTTTTTTTTTACCGTTTGAATTCATACTAAATTAGTTAAAAATCTAAAAATGTGACATGTAAATGCATCACTCATGAAGTAGATCTAACAGTTTAAATATGTCATTTAAAGTCAATCTAATAGATTTTTGAGTTAAATTCACGAAGAGACTTTGGCTTGATGAGCTTAAGAACGGATCTGAATCCGCTAAAATCCAAAGTCGGTACTGTTCACCCTCAAATTTCTATAATCCGAATTCAACTGTTGAACTGTTCGGAGAGACGTGCAATAGAAAACCAGCTGTGGCAAGTCGCCCTCAAGGCCCTCAAGGCCTTAACAAATAAATGAACTTTTGACTAATCCTTTCATGCAAGCGACCACGTGGCAAGGCGCGAGGTAACTCCGGTACTGCTTTTAACCTGCGGGGCCCACAGCTCTTGGACCATTGATTTATTAATTTAAACCGGTCAATGATTTATCAATTGTTAATAATTGTCGATAAATGTAGTTGTAAGTTAAAGAAATAACTTTATAAGCTCATCGTATAATATAATTTTAGAGTGAGACTACAGTACTATGAATAGTGCGGATTTCATATTCATATGTATTATGAATCGTTATTATTGTTTTTAAAATTCAGATAGTTGATCTTAATCGATCAACATAATTTTCGTAATAAAAATATATTTTCAAACTAAAATTTTAGTTTTTATTACCTTTTCAGATATATAGGTAGAAAAATCATTGAATAGTCTAAAAAATTATTATTATTGAATGGTCTAAATCATTATAAAGCAAAGCATTTTATCTTTGAGCAAAAATATATAAGAACTTTCATATTTAATAAGAAAGTTATAAATCAATTCATTTAAAATTAAAGTAATAAGTTTATTAGTTTAGCAAAGATCAGATGACAACAATTGTGTGTGGGGAATTGCTAAATAGTTATCAACACAAAAAGTAAGATTTCCTTTTGGATTATAAAGTAATTGAATTAATATTATCAATTAATATTTTAGTAAGCGATGAAATTTTTTTTTTTTTTGTGAAGAGTGAATATTTCAAATATGTGCTCCTTAGTGTATATCTTCTTTGTTAGAAACTAGAATAGCTCATTTTTTTTCAAATAACTATTTGTTTTTGAAAAGTAATGGAATCAAGGATCACTGTTTTCTGTAAAAATAATTTACCTACAACACCAAATAGGGGTGAAAACGTAATGGATAATATCTAATCCGTATTCGAAAAATTAGATGTGAATATCTAATATCTGTATGGATATGGATACTGATATGTACGACTATTGTTAAAAAAGAAACTTTTATGTAAAAGCAAACGTTTTCTAATTGACACGCTGATAAAAAGACATAAAACTATTCGCTTTTCTCCGTTGCACTCTTTTTTTTTTCTTTATTAATTCGCTGACGTGGCATTAAAAGAATTACAACTAATTTGAAGAATGTAGCCGTATTGAAATTAAAATTTAGTTATTTTTTATTATCTAACGTGGCATAATAGTAATTTTATTATCTTTTGTTGTAAAATTGTCATTCAAAATTTTATTTATATTCATATGTATTTAGTTTGTTAATGAAACTTAGGGGTAAAAATGAAAAGAAAAAGGAAAAGGAAAAGCATGTTGTGCACCGTGCACGCATTAATAGAGATCCAAATCTTACGGTATCATTATATAATTGCAGTGCAACCTTCCTTGATTTTCCCGTTTTACTCCCAACTCTCCTCTCCTCCTCCCTTTCTCAATTCGCATTTCTCAACGCTCGACTGAGAGAAGAGAAGGAAGCGAGAAAATCTACAATTGTTTTTTCTCTTTATATTATTATTATTCATAAGCAACTCTGGCTCTCTTTTCCTATTCCTTTCTGATTCCTTCCTTCTAACATCTCCCCTCCACCTTTTTGGGTTCAATTTTTAGCAAGTTCAAAGTTGTTCCTTTCTTCTTCTTCTTCTTCTTCTTCTCTCTCTTCTCTTCTCTGATCTGAGAGAAGGAGATAATGACTGGAG
This sequence comes from Carex parvula, assembly GCA_025461045.1. Taxonomy (NCBI): domain Eukaryota; kingdom Viridiplantae; phylum Streptophyta; class Magnoliopsida; order Poales; family Cyperaceae; genus Carex; species Carex parvula. The sequence goes on along the minus strand of JAJGRW010000444.1, from coordinate 1,855 downwards.
GAGGGGAAGAACAGAGGAGGTCTCTGTTTGGGATATCTCTGACAGATAGACCCAGGTGGCAACAATTTCTCATTTGCTCCTCAGGCTTCTTCTTCGGCTACCTCGTTAATGGCATCTGTGAGGTATCGCATCTCCTCCCCAATAACACCTTTCTTTATTTCTTTCTTTCTTTCTTTCTTTCATCTAACAATTCCAATTGCAAATGCAGCTGTCCTCACCTATTAATGGCAAAAGAATCAATCTTTATTGCATTGCAATATTGGTTTTATTCCCATTTTGAAATTTGAATTGTTTTAGTTCCCAATTATGCATGCAAATTCTCAAGAATTTGTTTTTTTAATTTTCAGGAATATGTATACAATCGGCTTCAGTTTAGGTAAGACTTAATTATCATTCCTCTTCCCCTTATCTGAATTTATAATATCAAATTAATAACTTTTTAATTGAAGCAACAAAACAGTAAGTAGCAATTCCTTTAATTGTTTTTGTTTAGCTATGGATGGTACTTCACCTTTGTTCAAGGATTGGTATACATTGTGTTGTTACGTCTCCAAGGATTCAGTGATAAGCAGATGGTTAATCCATGGAAAACTTATGTCAAACTCTCCGCTGTTTTAATGGGTTCTCATGGCCTTACTAAGGGCTCTCTTGCCTTCCTTAATTACCCTGCTCAAATCATGTTCAAGTCCACTAAGGTCTTCTACTCTTCTCTTCTCTATTTACCATTTCATTATCTACCTAATTTTTTACTTAATTGAATGTGTTCCTCTTCTTTTGCACTATCGATTCATTAATAGGTGTTACCGGTTATGGTAATGGGATCATTTATTCCTGGTCTTAGAAGGAAATATCCTTGCCATGAGTACTTCTCGGCAGTACTTCTCGTGGTAGGGCTCATTCTATTCACACTCGCTGATGCACAAACGTCGCCGAATTTTAGTGTAATAGGAGTTATTATGGTGTCGGGTGCTCTAGTCATGGATGCCTTTCTCGGCAATCTACAAGAGGCCATTTTCACATTGAACCCTGATACAACACAGGTGATTTGTGCTTGATTGGTGTACGTTAGTATATTTTATTTTGAGGGAGCGATCACATCTAATGCATGATATATATGGTTTGATTATGATCGATCCAGATGGAAATGCTATTTTGTTCAACGGTAGTAGGGTTACCGTTCTTGATCCCTCCAATGGTGCTTACTGGAGAACTTGTTAAGGCATGGAATTCCTGTTTACAGGTAAGCTTTAATTTCTTTCAATTCATCCAAAACATGTGAATTAGCTAAAGCCTAAAGCAGATCACAAAATTGTTGGAGATCGAGGTGCTATTTTGATATAGAAATTGACGGGTAGTTTATAAATTGTTTACGTATAGCATCCGTATGTTTATGCTGTTTTGGTGTTCGAGGCAATGGCGACCTTTGTGGGCCAGGTGTCAGTCCTTTCTCTCATTGCCCTCTTTGGTGCTGCTACAACTGCCATGGTATTTTACTTAATCAACCTTGTTAATTAGTAGTATACCTAATTAATCCATATATATATATATATATATATATGCTTACAAAGATGATCATTAATTTATTTAGGTGACAACTGCACGGAAGGCGGTGACACTTCTATTATCTTATCTGATATTCACAAAGCCATTAACAGAACAGCATGCAACCGGTTTGTTGCTCATTTCAATGGGGATTATAATGAAGCTTCTTCCTGAGAATAAACATCCCCCTCCGAGAAAAGTTCAAATCGTTGCTCGTTTAGATAAACAATCTTTGCATAAAGAAGAGGAAGAAGAGAAGGCGCCTTTGGTTTAAGAGTGCAAAATAGAGAGATGACATGTACTTAGTTTTTGT
>JAJGRW010000443.1:68829-143277 GCA_025461045.1 Carex parvula | reverse complement strand
TTAGTTTTGAAACAGTGGAAGAACTTGCACAGGAGGTTAATTCGAAGCCAGTGGAACTTAACAAACACTAGAGGAATAGCAGCAACAGGTTTCTTTTGTTTTTTATCTTGATAATTATTTTGTTTTTCTCGTTGTATATTTATCATGTTGTCTTTGCAACCCTAAACAAACACTCTAACCAATCGAGGTAATAAAATGTTCTTAGTTCTTACTAAAAAAAAAAAGTTTATATGAGTATTAGTAGGGGTGAAAATGGTATGGATAATATCCAATTGGTATTTCGATCGTATTCAAAAATTAAATGTGCATATCCAATATCCAATATCCAAATATCCTTGAGGATATGGATACATATATCATTTTACGTTTCAATTATTTGTATCTGAATAGTAGATATATACCATATAGTTTAATATATATTAATGAAAGAGTTATGCTAGTTACAATTATAATTAGATAAAGATTATGAACTTCAATAAGTTTTAATAATATTTAATTGTTTTTAATAAATATATCCGATTCCGATCCAATCCGTATTGGGATCTGTCCGAAGATCCGATCCGTATTTGCAAAATTAATATAAGGAATATGAATATATTTTACTACTAGCTCGCTTCGTATCCGGCTCCGTTCTCCAGCCACTAGCGATAAATGACAGGATATTGACAATTATCATCAGTTTCGTAGGTAATATGAACTAATCTAGTAGTACAACTAATGGTTGTGAATAAATAATAACAAAATAATAATTAACAATATAAAATAAAATTAAATAAATTGTAAGATTTATAGAAGAAGGAATGATATATTCTGATAAATAAGAACAACAACACATTATTAATAATAAGAATTAATAATTAAGAACGATTTTTTAATAATGTTGGTGATGATAACAAATTAATAATTTTGAATTATAATAATTGATATTATGAGCATTAATAATTTCTCATATAACGCTACTGGAAACTCTTTAGTTGATAGTTTTTTTTTTTTTTTGAAATTATCGGTAGTAGCTAGAGTGGAAAAAACGTGCCGTGCCGTAACCAAAATATTAAGGAGTGGTCATGACACGGGAATAGTCATGCCACGCGAGGCACGTCATGTCTAAACGTGACTAGATTGACTCGCGTGACTATTTGATCATAATTTAGGTTAGTTTATTCAAAATTCACCATTAAATCAATATCTAATGGTCCTAATTACACGTGGCTTGCGTGACCACGTGTTGTGCCGTGCCGTGATTAGATCTTTCACGTGACGTGCCGTGCCAAAGTTTCAAAAGATGAGCACGACACTCGAATGGTCACGGCACGAGATACGCAAGTCAAGGCACGTAACTGATACGCGTGCCGTGCCGTTCCGTGACGGAGCCGGTTCTGCCGTGCCATTTTTTCCACTTGAGTAGTAGCTACCAATCAGTATTTTATAGTTGACAAGCGGATTTCTACGATAATTTTTTATTTATAGAGATTATTATTAAATAATAAAGGAAAATAAAAGAGTATTGGGCTTTTATTTTGATGATATGGATAGATTTGAAAAAAGTTTCGGATTCAAACTTTGGATCAACTTATCTATTAGCATCCTTTTTTTGGGGGCAGAGGTGGCTAGATTATTTGAAAAAGAAAGAGTAGTTTGTAATAAAAGAAACAGAAAAAAATGAACTTTACCAGCTGAATACAGTCAAGAGTGTTGATATTTTTTTTTTTGAAATAGTGGCTGAAATATTTTGAAACAGAAAAAGTGGCTGGCATTTTGATGATACAAAAAACACTTTGGGTCATAAATTTTTTTGAATTCAAATTTCAAATCCATCCATGCCAATGAAAAACTTCATCACTCTTTATATTTCTTTGTATTAGGTAATAATAATTTCTATAAATAAAAATTCTTGTTTTCTACGGAACAGTACTACTCCTTGTTTCAAGTGTTGCGTTGTGTAATGAATTAAAGATCATGAAAGGAGGCGGAACAATGACCATTGTCTTATATCACATCTCAATCATCGTTCTAATTTTAGCGTTTTGAGTGTTTATACGGAATTTTATTGTCAGTTCTATTAAAACTCATATTATTAAAAAAAGAAAAAAACTATGTAGAATGTTTCAGAAAAATGGCATTCTTTTAGTTGGAAGGTTTACGGGGTAAATGTGTAATTTATCTACTTCTAATACTTAAACAAGCATATACTTAGATGTCATTGTGTAAACGTCAGAAGAAGATAAATTACACGTTTTCTCTTGGACACCGTTCAATTAGAAGACTAGTATTTTTTTGAAACATGCTACATATTTTTTTCTTTTTTAATAAAGAGTAAAATGAGTATTTTATGAATTTAAAATGCATTTTAATTGAAAAGACAATAAAATGGGTAAGTTTGTAAGTTTTTAAATTTAGAAAGGGTAAATATGATATTATGAACTTTTGAGGGGATATACGTAATTTTCATGTTTTTGAGTGGTATACATGAAATTGCCCCCGTTAGAAAAAAAAGGGAAAGTCGGCGCGCTATATCTTCGCTCTCTCTGCTCTCGACTCTCGCACGCATTTTCTTTTCGCTACGCCATTGCTGATATCTTCGCTCTCTCTCTGCTCCCGACTCTCGCACGCATTTTCGCATTTTCTTTTCGCTACGCCAGATAATAGATGGAGAAGGATACGGAGGGGTGGCGCCGTGCATTGAGCGGAGATTACTTGTATATTTTCGATTCCGAAATAGTGAGTCGAATTTATCTTTCCCAATCGACCTTCTGTGTAGTAAAAGCTCTATTTTGTTCACTTTCTTTGTCTTTTCATTTTTTTTAAAACAAAAATACAGGATTTTTATTAGGACGCGAGATTGCATCAATTCTTGGGTCACTTTGCTAAGCAATTTGAGAATTGCACCACGTTGTCAGCAAGTTTTTATTTTCTACATGATTTAAGACGAAGAGACCTCAATTCATAATTAGCCATTTGACCCATTTATATTAAATCTCAAAGAATTGGTTGTTTTGTTTCATATTAATGAGCTTTTGTGCGATTGCCTTGGAATTTCGAAGTTTTCTACCAGCAGAGCTGAGACATCCTTCGGTTCTAGCATTAGAAACGGCCTCACATTCAGCTTCTCTACAAACCAGGGGCCAGCTGGTATGTAGCACTAGTTCTTTTTAATTAATTTTTTCATCCTTTTCTGAACTTTTAGAACCTTGATCTCTACCTGAGGCAATAATTGAAGACATAAAGAACAAACACATAAGAATTCCCACTGTTGTTTCCTATCTGATGAGCTAACTCAAACCTTAAATTTACAGGCTGTTTGCGATTTTGTCATCTGTTTTAACATTGAAACTGGTACCAGGCTGTACAATGCTCAGGATGTTTCTCAGGACAATTGGTTTGAACTGGATTCCCAATATTGGTACACATGCAAACCAATTAGTAAAAGGTATTCTGTAGGTAACACCAATGTGGTCTGCTTCTTACATCTGTAACATTGTTCATGTCGTGATTTTCTGTTCTTTATTTGTTTATATACTTGTTTATATGATGGACCCTGAACTGCTGCTTATCAGATCCAGGGAAATGCTATGCACAACACTGTTGACCAGTGTGCCAGACCAGTGTCACGACCATCCCGTGACATTAAACAGGTAAATCTTCACGCTTGCTTTTTTGTTTTCCGATTTTGATTTGTATGACATGCGTTGAATGAAGGTTGGAGCTATTTTCCAAATGCAGAATGTGTTTCACAGGCCTCCTCTTGCCCCAAGACAAGGGTGTGTTGGAAAGCCAAATCCAGAGAACATACAGGATAAGAGCAAGTGTGTCCAGATCTCCGGTAAAAGGATAAGAGAAGACAAGGGGGTTGGCCCTTACCTTAAGAAAAGCAACATGGGAGACTATTCTTTCTCTGGTTTACACCAGATCCCACCTGGTTTCTTACCGTCCCCTTCTCATGCTTGCATCAAGCCTGAGACTAGGGATGGCAGACAAATAAAGTCATGCATTCTTGTCCCCAGTAAGAAGCGAGTGATGGATATAGCACCCTGCACTCCAAAGGATAACAAAGAACAGAAGGTGCAATTTGTCACAGTTGATAATATTTTGAGGCCGGAAGAGATGCAAGGTAAGCTAAAACAAGCAATGGCTATTCATAAAGAAGCAGAGGACTTGGAGCAGAGAGCATATCGTTTCAAGGTTTGAATATTTTCTTTTGTTTTCTGGATAATAGTCTTTTTGAATTGTCATGCATTTAGCTTGTACAGAACACTTATGGTTTATATACTGGTAGGGTTTTACTTTTCCCAGGTTTTGTTTTTGTTGGTTGTTCTTGTCTTTTATTTTGCATTTCTCTTTGCTTCTTCTAGTTTCGGTCAATAACTCTTTCTGGCTGAGTGAAGCCCCAGAAAGCAGACCCTACAGGTTTGGTCAGTAGCACTGCGGCATTCCTGTGTTATCTTTGTGTAGAGTAGTGTTACAGTGGAGCTAACTATATATTCTATTTTAGAAAACTGGTCAAGTGGTCAGGACAAACTTAGTGCTGAGCTTTATTTCGAAGCAGCAATCAAGTTCCTGCATGCTGCATACATCTTCGAACCAGTTAACTTGAACAATATAAAGCCTGGAGATGCAGATGAGTCCGTGAAACTGTACATCCATGCAGGCAAGATGTGCAAGTACAATCTTTTTCATGAAGACCTCGTCTTTTAATGCAAATATAGTATTTTCTAAGAGTTGGTACAAAACCAGGAATATTGTCCCTGCAAAACAAGAATATGACGAGTTCCCTTCAAAGAACACCTAACTACTGATAGATTCCCCATTAATAGAAAATTTTACTTGCATTTCTGCTCTTTGCATAGGCCAATAAGTTCTGTTAATTTAAGACAGCTCGTAGCATCCTTTCAACATATTGTTGCTTGCGAGGGTATTTGTGATATTATGGTGGTTTTACTGGTTAAATTCATGATGTTTTACATTTTGTAAGGTCTACATGGAAAAATGATATGTTGAGGATCTGAAGGGGAATATGTATAATTCAGCCGAATGTATTATAAAATGAACACCTCATCCCTACTAAGACAACATTACAATAAATCAAAACCCCAAAATTGCGCACACAAATTTATCATAGATGACACATATATGGTTCTAGTAATCAAACTATGTATGTGGTGGTAAAGTAGTTGATATATTTAGCCTTTCCATGACTAAGTCCTGCAAAGGTTTTGGGTGGCAAGTTGACCTTGTTGTCTTTTTCTAAAAAGGGAGGACTATGCTATTGGCATCTTATGTATTGTGATCTAAATTCTATTTTCTATGAAAACAGATATGTAGCACCTATATTTCAGCATTGGATGCATGTTGTGCTGGCCGGACTTGCTTACAAATGTATGGAAGTGGCTTTCATGAAGGCTGGCTTTTACAAAAACTTAGGCACATCCAAAGACAATCACAACCTTAATATTGCTCTCCGAAACCAACCTCCTGGTATTTCTTTATTTGTTTATTTCGTCAACCTTACTTTGTTGTTTATTAACCAATAATTGTTATGTGCCTGGATTATTACTTTGTCAAGGGCTGTCATAGTACCATAGTTTATATAAAATTAATAGACAAATCCAGAACAATGGAAAAATATGTTAAACAAAACGAGCTAAAACAACCCCATTAGTGGTGATAGGCAGTAAGGATTGTCAAGTGAATATGAAGGGTACTCAGCTCCTGGAAGCAAACTTCTCACATGTCCAATCACACTGGTAATAGGCAAATTTATTCCTTAATTAATTGTGACATGTTATTCTTATTTTCTTCTCCTTTATGTATTGTTTTATTATTCAGGGGAGTTCCTCTCTGTGTTGGGTTCATCTCCCTCCTCCAACATCCCTCCATTATGTAGAGTACTCGATTATGTAAGTTATTCTTCATCCCAACTTTTGGTCATGATAACAAGGACTTTTGGTTATTATGCTGATAAATTCATTAAAGCTTCTTTAATTCTGGTTCGGGTAGAAATTTCAATTGTATTATTGCAATGACTTTATAATGCTTTTGTTTTTCCCAAATCTTGTGAAAATTAATTGGTCATTACAATAAATTTAGTTGAGTATTTAATTTCTCAGATGTATAAAACTGAATTATTTGATTTATCCAGTTAATCTTTTCAATTTAATAAATTAACTTATTGGCACATACACATCTTTACTTCAAGGTGTCTGTAGGTATGCAACTTAGTGGTTAATACCGGGTCAAACTGTATATTTATGTTTAGTTCAGCCTTTTTACAATTTGGGGATGTCGGGTTGCCAATAGGGCTATTGGTCAGGTCAGGACAAAGAATTGGATTGTGTCACATAGAAAGCACATGATGGTTCTAATTGGTAGGAGGTGTCTAAATTACATAAAGTCAAGGTCTGACATAAGTCAAGCTAAGTTAAGTACATACGTAATATATATATTAATAATTTACATAAGTCAAGGTCGGTACGTCAATTTGAAAATCAGTATAACATGACCTGAGTAGGTCCGACATCCAACATCTCATGGTCAACTTGACTGTAAGTGTCTAAGTGTAGCGGTTGAGTACAAATCGACATCAAGTTTAATTTTTTTTCATCTATCTTATATTCCCAGGTCAATATTATGAACTCTGCATTTGAGGGAACAAGAGGTTATGAGAGAGCTTTTCGTGATGCTGAAAATGGTACCAAGGATATTTCACTTTTGAAAAAAGCATTAAACCTTGGTTGTCAAAATATGGAGTTCCTGTTGCATACCGTGCGGCGGGCATTAGCATCTAGCTCATGCTGATAGGTGGTCAGCTGAAGTACATATGTGGTATGTATAAGAATTACCCTTTTCCTTCATTTTTTTGTGCCAATTTACCTGATGTCATACAGAAGTTGATCATATACCCCAATGTTTCTCTTTCATATATGCAAGAGAAGGGTTCGGGTGCCACAAGCACAATCTCTCTTTGGAGTTAATACTTTAAAATTTAAATTGTAACCTGAAGTTGATATTTTCCTTGAAATGTGCATCCACATAAAACTTAATAATTTTCGAGTTTGTTTGGCATATGATCAGGAGGGACATAAAATGAGTGGACCAAGTAAATTTTAATAGATGAAATTTAGTGTATTCATCTTTATTCTGGTTGGACAATTAATGTCATGTTCCATTCATGGGGCGACTTAGGTATTGTGAAGCTTCTGTGAACTTCAGCTCCTGACTTCAGTTCTTGTTTTGGCAAGACTGATTTGGTTTAAGCCAAATTATTATCTGAGATTATAGTTGGAGAGGATTTGGTTTAAGATTTTTCTTTTTGGAAATGAATTAAACCTGATTGCTTGTCATAAAGACGTCGATTGATATGGGATTAATTAGGTTAGATTGCATGTCAAGTAGGGTCAGAATTTACTGATCCAATAAAAAGATGGCGGTATGGCCTAAAGTTGTAATAAAGAAACACATCATATACCTGATTGGAATGCAAGCTTATGTTATTTTTGTTTATTTATTTCAGGTCTTACAGATAGCGACACACATTGGAAGGAGTTGTGCTGGTTTTTTAGCCGTGGTAGATTATTTATAGAATTCATGACTTGGTTATTCTAGTTTGCAAGGGAACCTTTATCCTTGCGTATATAATTAAAACTTCTTATTCTTGGTTATTCTTGGTTAGTTTCATAAAACTTTTTATATTTGTCTATTTTGTAGTCCTTATGATAAGAACTTTGTATGGGCTTTTATATTATTGTTTTCTACTCTTTTGTTGCTAGGAGAACGTTGATCTCATACTAGTTGTGTAAGCCTGACAAAACTTTTATTTTTTTGTGTAACTTTATTAGTTTCGAAATGATACGGGCTTAGCAGTTTTTTTTTCAAAAAAAAAAAGAAAATCCTAATTTCATTGAACGGATCTTGCTAATCAGTCCATCTCAGCATCCATGTCAGCATCCATGTCAACATTCTTCAACAGCTTCTTTCTTTATAGTTTCCAGTTCACGCGCGTGAGGGATCTCTCCATTCCGACAGGTGGGTTCGCTGCAAAGTGATTCAGTCCTTTAATTAATTCCTTCGGTCAACGAATTAATCGCGGGGCCCTCTTGCAGCGCCATCAATTTAAATTGGTGCCTGACCGGACCCTTGCCCACCATGCCCGTTCTTTCGTTCTTCTCTACCCTGACCATTGACTTTCCCAAATCAAATTCAATCGTGCTGGGAAGTGGGATCGCGACACAATAATTCTTTTGTTTTTTTCTCTCAAATATTGTATGAGTTTCTGAGGCAAAATTTATTAAGTGAAGGCAGGATGTTTTGAGTATAGCTTATTGGAATAATAGCCAAATGTTTTGAGCAAATAGGAAAATAACAGGAATTATTCCTAATCTTGCCTTTGGATATATCAAATTTGACTCGCGAAAGGCAAGATTCTTGTGACCTAGGGATGCCAATGGTATCCTTTTATCCGTTTACCTGACCTATACCGTATTAAATAAGACAGATATGAATAAAATTTTTTTTTTTCGTAAATTTATCGGGTACGGGTAAATATTATTTTTCGTTATCTAAACGGGTAGGAGTAAAGTCTATTTTGTACCTGTTTCCGATCGGGTAATTAAAAAAATTATATATATTATATATATTAATAAGCAATGAATATTATATATTCTCCAACTTAGAGCTGCCAAAAAAGCTCGTAGTTCGTGATTCGATTGACTTCGATTCGAAAAAAATCGCAATTAAATCGTTCGATTGAAGTTCGTTCTGAAACAAATCAAACCAGTTCGGTTCGAATCTTATTCAAACTCAAACTCAAACTAGAGTAAGTTTGATTTGGTTTGATTTGTTTGCAGCGCTACTCCAACTATACTCTTGATAATTGTGTTATACTTAATTAACTATTAAAACACGTAAATAAATTTCAGCAAATTCCAATAAAATTTAGACCTTCGAAACACGTATATATGTGTGAAATGAATGTGTTTTATTGTTTTTATTAGTAAATTATAAAAATAATTATTATATTAGCATTAACCGTTATTTACTCGTTACCGTTTCGTTATCCGACAAACATAACGGGTAAGCGTATACTGGTAAGATAATTCTTAACTGATAATAGTAGAATATGAGTAAAAATGCTTCCACCCGACTCTTATCGTACCGGTTAACAACCCTATTCTTGTCTCCTCAGATACAAAAACACCTGGAAAGGAGAAGCTCCCATTCAGAGGGCCCTATATATGACTTAGATCCAAAGGACCTCTCTGATTATCACAGAGATATGGATGGATGAAATCATGAAATAGCTACTAGCTAGGTGAATCATATGATATTAATCCTGAATCTACCAGCCAAAGCCAGATCATCATAAAAGACAAACTACAGTATGCAGTGCCAAAGAAAAGAGCCGGTACTTCTAGGATTTATGAAAAAAAGACGGGGAAGGAGATTTGCAAATCCATCCACAATATTTAAGAATTATTTTACATATCCTTTGGACAAAATCTAATTCAAAGCCGGGTCCAAACTGTTCGATCTGCTTTGAGATTCATGCAAACAATTTATAACTAAATAAATTTAACTGATTCTATAAATCTCAACCGTTCGTGAATATTTTGACACCGATCGAACGATTTATAACCGACTTTGAATAAGACTTTGTCCAAAGCTGTTTGGACAAAAAACTCCACCCATTAATGTATCTCATAGCTAAATAAAAATAATATAATTAACAGAATAAACACCACCATGCGAAATGTGATATTAGGAACTTTTTATTTAAAATTATTTTTACCACTATATTCCTTTTGTTTTAACTTTTAAAAAACTTTTGGGCGAAGCTTCTAAATTTTATATCTGAATAGGGTCGTTTATCAGTTCAGTTCGGTTCAAACTGATTTAAAATGGACAAATTAAAGTTTTATTTGGTTTTCAAAAATTAAACCGAACTGAATCGAACAAACCGAAGTATATTTCAATTTGTTCAGTTGAATCAAAATAGAATATTGATTATGAAAATAAACATTTGTTTGTTAATTTTTTTGAATTTTTTTAAAGAAGAATTTAAAAATTTTGTTTGGTCCGGTTTAACCGATTTTAAACCGTACCAAACAATATACATTATATCGTAATTTTTAATTTTTTTAAAAAATGTTTGGTTCCGATGGATGATGGGTTTTAAAATTTCGGTCGGTTTGGTCTAACCGATTTTAAAATTTCTAAACAGAACCGAACTGAAATATTAAACTGGTTTTAAAAAATGAACCGAACCGATTAATTTAACAGAAAAAACCGAACTGTTTAAATCAATTAAATTGGACCCGATAAACACCCCTATAACTGAAGGTCTAAGTTTTCTATTATTATAAAGAAGCTTCATAAAAATTATCAAATAATTATGAAATAGAAACTTCAAAAATTTAAGGCGTTCCATAATTAGAGTATATGCAAATAAGGAAAAAATTTAGATATAAGAAATAAGCACGGTAGATATTAGGAACTTTAAAATAATTATTACTACTACATTCATTTTTGTTTTAACTTTTAAAAAAAAATCGCCGAAGCTGCTAAATTTTATAACTGAAGGTCTAAGTTTTCTATTTTTATAAAGAAACTTCATAAAAATTATCAAATAATTATGAAATAGAAATTTCAAAAATTTGAGTTGTTCCATAATTAGAGTATCTGCATACAAGGAGAAAAGTTAGATGTAAGAAATAAACACCAGTACCGTGCGAAACGTAATATTAGAAATTTTTATTTAAATAAAAACTATGAACCGAAGATGCTAAATTTTATAAGTGAAGGTCTAAGTTCTCTATTATTATAAAGAAGCTTCATAAAAATTATCAAATAAGAGGGTTCAAATGCCTCCATTTTTTGTGTCTTCATTATGCCTCTATTTTTAAAAACTTTAATAACTCAAAATTTGAAACTTAAAAGTCAAAATAAAACCGTTGGATATGATATACATCATTTTATCTATGCACATGTAAAAAATTACGACATTTCAACTTTGTTTTGGTTGTCATCAAGAGCTTTTAAAAACTGTACTAATGTGGATAATTTCTAGACATTGATTTTTCAACTTATTGATTCACATAAAAACAAAATTGAATGTGATAATTTTTTATGAGTACATAAAGAAAATAACATAGATCATATCTAACGGTTTTATTTTGACGTTTATAATTTAAATTTTGAGTTTCTAAAAATAAAGGCATAGTGGAGGCAAAAAAATGAAGGCATTTAAACTCTAATTATGAAATAGAAACTTCAAAAATTTGAGGTGTTCCACTATTAGAGTATATGCAAATATGGAGAATATTTAGATATAATTCAGGATTACCTTTAGAGAATATGGATTTAGGGATGTAAAGTATTTATATGGTGATTTTTTTTAATAATACATTTATTCCAAATAATAATAAAAATTTCGGAGGTTAATTTATTTTTTTCACACATAATTTTTTTTACAACATTGTTTCTTTATTTTAATTTTTTTTTATAATTTTTCACATTTTTGACATTTTTACTGATTTTGTTCACACTTAAATAAACTTAAAATTCAAAAAAATAGTTAATCCTGATTAAACGTTACAAGTCACGTCACGTTTGATCATTATTGTTGTGACTAACATGCTGTAATTATTTGCGTAAATAATCATTTTTCACCATTTTGATCACAACACGACACGTCACATGAAAACATGACTTAATGACGGCACGACACGATACATAATTCAAATCACGGTGTGGCTAGTCATGCCACGACATTAATGAATATGGCTAGTATAACATTAGTATCATTTCAGCCAATATAACACCCAACTCCAAAACTTATCGACTTGACTTCAAATGGTGAATCCAAACTATTCAAACCGTTTACATGCAAAATTTATAATTTTTGAATTTATTTAGTATCAAATCAAGCGGTCAAAAGTGGGAGTTTTTAAGTTAATTTTAATATATTTATTTTTAAACATTTTTTACCGTTTGACTTGATACTAAAATAACTCGATTTTTTTTTTTTTGCATGTAAACACATCACTTATAAAGTAAATTGATTTTAACGGTTTAAATTAGTTGTTTGACATCTATCCAATAACTTTTAAAATTGATGTCATCTAACATTGGTACTAACCGGACTTGACATTAATATACATCCCACCCATTATGCATTATGGATCGTTGTTATGCCTTACACTGAGCATCCTACTTTTATCATTTTATATTTTTAGGCTCTGTTATGTACTAATATTGCAAGTATTATTAAATAATAAAGGAAAATAGAAAGAATGCTGGATTTTTTTATGGTATCGATATATTTAAAAAAAAAATTCAGATTCTAATTTTGGAACCATTTTTTTTTTTTTTTTGCATCCAAAGTGGTTTTTTTTCTAAAAAAGTGATTGGATTTTTTTGAAAAAGAAAGAGTAACTAGGTTTAATTTGAAATAAAAAGAATGTTAAGATTTTTTCTAAAATAATGGTTATAATATTTTTTCTTTCTGAAACAGAAATACTGATGAATTTTTTTCTGAAACAGAAAACACATTGGCTAGGGAATTATAATATTAACATCTTGAGGGTTGATATACGGAATTCTGCCTCATTAAAAAACAAGTACGGCTGATAAAAGGTTTTGCCTCAAACGAGCGCGCTCGATCAAACGCAAACCAAAACCTTTGTTTTTGCCGATATCTTCTCGCTCTCTCTCGGTGCTCTCGACTCTCGCTCGCATTTTGGCTGCGCTAACAGATGGAGAAGGATAGAAAACCGGAGGCGAGGGAGCGTCATGCGTTGAGCGGAGGGTTTTTGGAAAATTTTGATTCTGATATTGTGAGTCAAATTTCTCTTTCCATTGAAACGACCTTATGTTTAGATAACTAATCTATTATTTTCGATTTTGGTGGTTGAATCAAATTTCTTTAAGTCTAACTCTAATCTATGGTTATCAAATTTTGTTCGAGATTGCATAAAATCTTCGGTTTCTCTGTCTTTTCATTTTTTTTAACAAGAATTACTGTACTTTTATTAGGATACGAGATTGCATCAAATCTTGGGTCACTACGCTAAGCCATTTGAGCATTGCACTGAGTTGTCAGAAAGGAATTTAGGTAGTTGCTTTCCATAGCACAAGACGTTTTGAAGTTTTTCTTTTTCTACATGACTAATTTAAGAAGGCAAAATAGGGTTAGGGTTTAAGTCTCAGCAGAAGAGAAAATCAGGATAAGACATGATACTTGTCTTTCCTTGATTTGTACCTCACAAGTAAATACAAATAGACCCCAAAAATATGGCAACCTTCCCAAATGACATAAGATGTATTACTAAGCCAAATGGGTTTAATTTCGTAAGCTAGCTTTAAAGTTTAAACATTGTTGGCCAATTTATAATTAGCCATTTGACACACTTATACTTAATCTCAAAAAATCTGTTGCTTCTGCCTTTGATTAACATACGTTTTGACCATTTTGTATCTTCTTTGGTCCTGAAATTGTGATTGTCAGGACCCATGTTTGGTCCTTGGGGAAGTTTTATACCAGCAGAGCTAAGACCTCCTTTGGCTTCTCTAGAAACTCCCTGCCAACTGGTATGTATAGCACTAGCTCTTTTTAATTTTCTTTTTTCATCCTTTTCTAAACTTTTCACAATAACTGGATATATGCCCTTCAACGAAATCTTGATCCCTAAATGAGGCATTAATTAAAGACAAAGAGTAAAGACATAAGTGTTATCATGCTCCTACCTAATAAGTGTTATCTACTGTACGTCATAGTAAGTAATTAGTAGTAGTACAGATAATACTTCTTCTTGGAGGTATTCAATCAATTTACTGCTATGCCTCTATACCCTATGAGCATTGTATCTGACTTCCTAGTATTTGAGATCTTAATGTCAAAAGCTGTACATTATCCCACTGTTGTTTGTATAATTCCATTCATCAATAAGCTCTTTGCCTATCTGATGAGCTAACTCAAACTTAAATTAACAGGTTGTTTGCGATTTTGTCGAGTACTTATTTTACCATTGAAACTAGTAGTAGACTATACGAAGCTTAGGAACATTTCCAGGGAAAATTGGTTTGAACTTTGAACTGAATTCCCATTATTGGTACACATGCAAATCAATTAGTAAAAGTTATTTATGTAGGTAACACCTATGTAGTATGTTTCTTACATCTGTAACATTGTTCATATCGTGATTTTCTTTCTTTACCTATTTATATATAGGTAATTATTATAGACTCTGAACTTCTTATCAAATCCAGGGAAATGTTGTGCAGAATACTGTTGACCAGCATGCTAGACCAGTGTCTCTACCATCGTGTGACATTAAGCGGGTAATTCTTCATGTTTTATTCTACCCTTTTCTGTTTTCAAATTTAATTTATATGACACACATTGATTGAAGGTTGGAGCTATTTTCCAAATACAGAATGCGTCTCAAAGGCCAAATCTAGAGAACATACAGGATCGTACTGATTTGGAGAGCAGCTTTGATAGCAAGTGTGTCAAGATCATCTCTGGTAAAAGGATAAGAGAAGACAAGGAGGTTGGCCCTTACCCTAAGAAAAACAACATGGGAGACTATTCATTCTCTGGTTTGCACCAGATGCCACCGGGTTTCTTACCCTCCCCTTCTCATGCTTGCATCAAGCCTGAGACTAGAGATGGCGAACAAATTAAGTACTGCATTACATTTTCCCCGAGTGCATCACGAAGATACAGCTCGAGCTCGAACGAGTACAACTCGACTTTGTCTAGGTATAGCCCATCTTTGTTTGGGTACAACCTGACTTCTCGCAGGTACAGCTCGACTTCGTCTTGGTACAGCCCGTCTTCGTATGGGTACAGCCCGACTTCGCCCGGGTACAGCCCGACTTCGCCCGGGTACAGCCCGACCTCGCCCGGGTACAGCCCGACCTCGCCCGGGTACAGCCCGACCTCGCCCGGGTACAGCCCGACCTCGCCCGGGTACAGCCCGACCTCGTCCGGGTACAACCCGACTTCACCCGGGTACAGTCCTAGCTCACCGGGCTATTCACCAACTAGCCCGGCATATTCTCTGACGTCAAGTCCATCATACAGCCCTCATTCGTCCAGGTTCAGCTCATCTTCTTATGAGTACAACCCAACTTCGCTCAGTTACAACCCGACTTTGTCTGAGTACATCCCGACTTCACCCGGGTACAGTCCTAGCTCACCTGGATATTCACCAACTAGCCCGGCATATTCTCCAACGTCAAGTCCTTCATACAACCCCACTTCTCCCAATTACAACCCCAAAAGCCTTAGTTACAGCCCAAGGTCGCCAAGCTATTATTCTCCTACCTCACTGGTGTACTACTTGACATCACCAGCATACTCCCCAACATCTCCAACATACTCACCAACATCACCGCTATCACCGGTGTACTACCCGACATCTACAACATACTCATCCACATCACCATTATCACCGGTGTACTCCCCAACATCTCCAACACACTCACCCACTTCACCATCATACTCACCAATGAGCCCAAGTTACAGTCCTGCAACTCCCAGTTACAGCCCTACAAGCCCATGTTACAGCCCTAAAAGTCCTAGTTACAACGATGGGTGGTAGAATCAGGACCACAACCCCATTTCTCCAGAGTACAGGTAAAGTCTCTTATGTACATCTGTTATATATGAATGCACCACCACTTAACAGTAATATGCTGGTTAATTATTGATGTTTCCTCGTGCTTACTTCGTGCTAACTTGTTTAATTACCTTGTGTCTCTTATTTTTTTTTGTTGGTGGCTTTATATTTTTATGTTGTTGACACATACCAGGCTCCAGTACCGACCATATATATACATATATTTTTATTTTACAAGTTCTCAGTACGAATACTGTTAAGACATGGCCTATTAGAGGAATTTGTATATGTTTATGTTATTATATGGCTATTTGATAAATTTTTTTAAAATTTAAAATAGAAAACAGTCCAAGCAGAAGTTATTCACTAACTGAACAGGGATACTCACCGCAATCTAGTCAGTTCTCTCCTCAAATGCCATTCTTTCTCGCTACACTGAGGGTGCATGGATTTTTTTTTTTTTGTTTATTTGAAGGCTGGCTTAGGAACGATGGAGCCTTAGGTTATTAAGATAATATTTTATCATGTTTAATATGGTTGAGTGTTATTTGTTAAGTTTGCTTTGATAATTTGTAACTATTGATGATTGGGATTTTTCGCTTCAATGAAGATGTTAATTAAATGGCAATCACATTGATTGGGATATGGATTTTTTTTAGGTTGATTCTGTTGTTTACGTTGCTTAAGTTAGCATTATGTCATAGACTCTGGAAATACGTAAGTGCGGGTTTAAGAAATTAAGGGTTTAAGTAATAGTCTCCCACACACACACATATATATATATAGAGTATGGCTAACATGCTTCCTCTAGCATTTCGGTCTCGTGCTTCCGGGGGCATATCTTAGTGTTTGATGTTCAAACAACAAATTCAAACCGTTAGATGTTCAATCTATATTAAAATGTACTTGGAGACCAAATTTTACATTTTTTGGAATTTTTTTACTATTTATTAAGCCACTTTGAAAATTGCTGATCATATGGTCCAGACTGTTTTTACTGTTCATCCGGATTAGCAATTTTTAAAGTGGCTTAATAAATAGTAAAAAAATTTCAAAAAATGTAAAATTTGGTCTCCAAGCAGATTTTAATATAGATTGAACATCTAATGGTTTGGATCGACTATTTGGACTTTGAAAATCCGAAAACGACTTGGTTACACGAGGGCCTTGGTGCAAACGTTTTGATATTAGCCACTCTCTCTCTCTCTCTCTCTCTATATATATATATATATATATATATATAGCTCCCATAAGTGCCTTAATTGTTGTGTCAAGGTAATTTATCAAGGGCTTTTAAATAGTATTCAAGTTCCGTCAAAGTTGCCATTTAGTCTTCAAGTCTCTTGACCAGTACCACTAAGTTCCAAACTACTGTCACCATGGAATAATCTTTCTTTGCAAATGAACAACTGGTAAAACAAGTATGCTTACAACATTATTAGGAAAGCAAGCAACACATCATAACAGAAGATATATAACAGATTAAGAATGATTTGAAAAATGAACTCAACTGAGCTCTAATGAGGAAACAGCACATGAAGCAACAAAATTGACAATTACACAGCATACCAGAAAGCAACACAGTCAACTGAACTCAACATAGCTCAAAACAGTATTTGAAAAATGACAACAGGATTTTTACGACGTATTTTTCTATAATTTTTTTCCTATAATTTGATAATAATAATAAACAATGTGGAATTTACTCGCATATTTTTAACAACATATAATCGCGCACGAGTTGTTTCAGATCTCAATTTCCAAAATGCATGAATCCTTTCCTAGCGATATAATGCAACAATCAGCATAGAGCATCCTAAGATCCGCAATAAAACAATGACATTGTAAATGAATTCTCATGACCCAAATTATTATTCATGCACAAATTCATTTTTTATAGCACATCAATATATTCATATGCATAAGTTAATCATCATGATAAAAATCAATAAAAATTGAACTAAAATATAAATTTATAAAAGATAATTTCGAATCCCCTATATACTAATTAACTCAAAATATGAGTTTGAATATGGATCGTCTGATCAGAATCTGCATGAATATTAAAGAGTCCCATGAATTCTACTTAGACAGTCAGTATCCAAACTCTAATTTTTACTTCAGGGGATCCAGACCGAGCAAAACTTTCTCCCGTCTTGTTTCCCCGATTGTTTTTATTTTTTTTTTCATTTTTTTTTGCCTTGTTCTATCGGCCAAACTAGTGTTGTTAAATGCGGCCTCATGGATCGCATATGCGGCCGCATATGTTTATGCAGTCGGAAACTGCATGAAGATCTTCATGCAGTCTCATATATACGGTTTTGCATATACAGCCACATATGCAGTCCATACAAACTGCATACATACCGCATTATACCATGTAGGCCATACAAATATTTATTTTAATTAATTAAAAAAAATTCAAGTTCTGATCAAACATTTATTAATAAAAAAAAGATCGGATATGCAGTAAAACCTGGACTCAATTCTTTATATTCATCCGAACACAAGTCCAGTTAAGTAAAGCTTCACATAGTCCATGCAGCTTCTTTTATAGGCTCTCAAAAAGTTTCTTTCTTTTATTTTTAAGAGTTGGGACTAAAGAAATGCTATTATACCGGTTACTCCAGACGAATGCTCTGGGTGAAATTCACGTGAATTCAGTGTTTACATTATTTTATTACTAATTTGGGCCAAAAGGATTTTAGCAGCTAAATTTATGACCCATTATTGGCTATTGGTTACAAAAGACTTTGAATTAAAACAGTTGCATTTATGTTCTATTAGTCATTTTCGAATTAAAGCCGCTGTTGGACATTTATTTATTATACTTGTAAACATGCGCTAGGCTGGACTTCCATATGAAGATAAATACTACATATAAGGAGCTCTATATATACTACATATATATGTTTAAGTGAAGTTTCTCATATACTACATATACATGTAGTATAAAATACACGCAAATGAATATATATATCTGAATTCTCATTTTAAAATCTGCATATATAAGTCCGTATGAAAATTTATATATGCGGTATGCAGTGACTTTCCGCATGGATGAACAAAACCGCATTTAACAACATTGGGAAACCCGGAAAAGAACCAAAAAAGGAATAAGTGCCTAAGAAAAGAAAAGAGTGGGCACTGCTAACTGCTAAGGTATAAGGTTTATGGAAAAGAAGGAAGAGGAGACTTGCATGTCAATCCACAATACTTTAGAATTACTGACAAGTCACCACTTTTACTTAATTAATTAATATATACCATAATAGAATAAACACCACCGTGCCAAAAAATTTGGGAGTATAGGCGAGGCAGTAAAAGTGGTCAATTAATTCCGAGGTTAGTTCCTCGGACACAGACAACTAGGAGGAGTAAGACCTCCAGAAAATAGCCCCGTAGCGAATAATATTATCGCCGAGGATTCCTCGTGGATTAGTATATGCGAGGTTAAACCAAACTTTTTGCCAAGCATTACATATGCAAGGCTAAACACAATTTTTTTATTTGAATTTAAACACAATAATTTTTAAGCACTAACAGCTTCGTTATATATAATTCTTTTGTATAAAGAGCTAGCATCCCTATTATTTCATTAGTTTTGCACTTACATTTATGTTTTTTCCCCAATGTTAGGAGGTAAAGTGCTTAGTAACAAAGTCTTAAAGAAAAAAAAAAAAAAAAAGGAAAATGACCAAAGCAATGAGACTAAAACGAGTAAATACAACCTCTAGCTAGCTTTCCCTGCAATGGAGCTTCCTACACTAAAATTTCAATAATTAGAATCTTCAGTTGCCAAGCTTGCAAGAATTCAAACAAATACATTCTGTTCATTTTTCTCAACCTAATGTCGTAAATGAACAATATCGCCTCGCAGTAAGAATGGATATCCAATTCCTCTTCGCCGGGATGGAAACAAAACAAACAACATGCTCACCACAAAACCCACCACCAGCGGGGCACTGTTTATCACTTTTCTCGGAGCACTTGTGTAATAACATGCCACCACATTATGGTGACATGCTGCGAATGTCCCAAATGCTACTAGAGACAACACCACATGGAACAGATCCATCCACCTCAACCTGTAATCCACCAAATTTGCAATCCTTCTTCTTCGGAGCCTGGCATTGAAAGTCCAAATGCCGTCCCATGTGGCAATTCCGTAGTATATACGCCGTCCCGTGGGGGAACGAAAGCTGTCTGTCAGTGTAAAGAAGACACAGGAGGCAGCACAAAGCGAGATGAAAACAATTGTCATCCATTTATTCATGGTTTTGCAATGGCCGTCATTTGTGAACAGAGGGGCGAAGATTGTAAAGCCGAGGATGGTGGCGGTAGGGAGGAGTATATTGAGTCGCGCGGTGCCACTAAGAACTAGGTTTAGGATGGACATAAGCCTCGACTCATCAGTACAGTTATCTGAGTCGATGTCAGAATCAGAGCCAGAGTCAATTTGGGGTTCAATTAGGAGCTTTGTTTCTTTATCATTGTTAGCCATTGAAAATTAAGATTTGATCAACTTGGAGGAGAAGATGCAAAGCGTTACTGCCTTAACAAAGCTGTATTTGTATTGTGTAATAGAGAATGTGATGAAGGGGTTACATTATAACTTTTGGTAGCTTCTTGCTTTTGATAGGAAACAAAGAATTGCCTCATTTTTGTGGTATGTAAAAGAATTTTTATTTTAAAAACCCAAATTAAGAGAGAAAGGTTTCCGGGGTCTGAAGCCAACCGACGTACGTACATCCAGGGTCAAGTGTTAAGCATCTACGGAGGTGATATTGAAGGTAGGGGTGTTGATTGGTTCGGTTCGGTTCGGTTTCTACAATAGAATCAAACTAGACAAACCAAAGTAATAATTCGGCTTCTACAATAGAACAAAACCGAACCGAACCGAACTGAACCGGAATATTAAGAAATAAACCGAAGTATTTAAAGCAATTGATTAAGAAATAAACCGGGACGGTCCAGACCAAATTCATAATATATAAAAGTTCGATCGGTTCGGTTTTTTCAGTTTTGAAAATTTTCAAATCGATCCGAACCGAAATTATAATTCGGTTTTAAAAAGTAAACAGAATAACCGAACCGTTTAATCCAAACTAATTCGGTTTGGTTCAAAACCGACTAACCGGACCCACTGAACACCCCTAATTGAAGGGGATTCATATTATAAACAAAACAAAATCACAGTTGTATGTCATTTTATTTATACTTTGGGCCAATTGTAGATCCGGATGGAACTTGCTGGCTCGGCCTTGATCTCCACCTCTAGTTCAAGAAACTCAATCACAGTGCTCATTTGTTTCCATATATCTACTATGTTACACTTCTAGGAGACCTAAGAGGAATAGGGGTGTCAATGTATCCTTTTAACCATTTACCCGATCCGATCCGTATTGTATTCATTAAAGCAGGTATGAGTAAGGTTTTCTTTCATTAGCTTATTTAGTATGAATATGAATAAGGATTTTTTTCATTAATTAAACAGGTAACGGTATGGGTAAATGTCATTTCGTACCCGTTATCCTATAGGGGAATTACAAAAAAAAAAACATATATAGTGTATATGTTGAAACCTAAATTTTTGAAAACTCAAAATTTTATTAGCATTTGTAATATTTGCACATATGAGGGCTAAACTAAATTTATAATATTTAATTTGTTTCAGTTTAATTCTTATAAGAATCTTCATCTCTTACAAAGTACAAAAATAAATTAAAAAACATGTTTGTATTTAGTTCTTATAAGAATCTTCATCCCTTAAAGAGTAAAAATTTAATTAAAAGAATTTTTTTTATTTTTTCCCTTACGTGCACACGTGCACATGCATCCCTCAATTAATTATCTCTCTCTCTTTTGTTTTTTAAGAAACTTCCTTTATTAAAAGGAATAACCTTGTGATGAAAAAGCTCTCTTTCATATATATTTTGTATCCGCAAAAAAGAAAATGAATAATTGTTTTATTATTTTTCCACTCTCTCTTCAAAGATAAAATTAAACATAAACATACGTTTCTTATTCTTCTAATTAATCTTCCAATTCCAATTGATATATGACCGGATATTACGGAGTTATCGTCAGTTGCTTCCATTGCCGTATCTAAGGAGCAGTTTTGGGATACATTAGTCGATACAGTCATCGGAAAATTTACTCTTAACTACTCTTTCGGTCGATACACTCATCGGAAAATCAGGCTGAAGCTACGGCGGTTTTGGAGGGCTATAGGCTTATGCAGGAACACAAGTGTGCAGAAGGAATTGTTCTTTCTGACTGGATATCTTTAATTAGCACATGATTATCCATCTATTCATGACTGGAGATCTTTCCATAAATAATATTTGGTCAGCATGCATGGTTACTTAATTCAGGGGCAGATGATTGGAGTTTTTAAAACTTTTCAATGTAATAGGGGTGAGTAGGGGATTAGGATAGTGTTAAAAATATCAAATCCTGTCACACCCCAAACCAGGATTTCTGGATTAGGATATGATCAATCCCCGCCTCGTGTCTAATAATCAATAAACACGCAAGGCTAAACAAATACAATAATCAAGCAACAGCGGAAGCAGTAATAAAACAAACAAGCAATAGTCATAAATATCAAATAAACATACATATACACATATCCATACAATCCACCTCGAGATAAAGTAAAAACAAAACTAGTCAAAAGGGATACATGATCTATAGAGTCCAATATATATAACAAAATATTGGACTCGCAAAATCCTAAACAAAACCCCTAATCTACCTCAAGTGATGTGACCGTCGGGGACAGCTCCTGACGCCTCCTGCTGCGGACCGTCAGACCCTGTACCTGCCCACATCCATAAAAAGGAGGGGATGAGCGAATGATCGCCCAGTATGTGACCCAGTATTATCCCTTCAGGTATCCTCTTAAGTCAAAGCACATTTTAATTCGAAATCTACGTAAAGTCGGTAATTCACTTTTAATGCATATGCTGCGAAATTAAACCTATCATAGTACTACAAAAGAAAAATATACATATAATAGATGAAATGATGTGATTATCCTATTATGCCAAAATGCCAAAGTTTCCCTAAATAAAATATGAGGATCAATATTATACTCAACCGAAGTCCAGTACAATAGGTACTGTGTGTACAAATTGATATAGTAATAGTACGGATAATTTTATCACCCCGTGCCGTGCCAAGTTCAATCAAATTGAATTTGTATCTCAAAAGTGACATAACACAAGGACTGCGATCAGAGGGGCAAAGATACCCGATGCCTAATGACATCGAACTTCGCCCACACAAGCTTCAACCCGTAGGCAAGTGCACGCTAGCCGATGGTTATATCGAAATTCGTGTAATATCCAAGGACTGCGATCAGAGGGGCAAAGATACCCGATGCCTAATGACATCGAACTTCGCCCACACAAGCTTCAACCCGTAGGCAAGTGCACGCTAGCCGATGGTTACACTTAATTCCATGTGTTTTCCTTCTCTAAGACGATTCATCACCAAACATATAAAATAGGAGAAAACTACAAGCAATGCGTAAGAATAAGTCAATTCGTCCCCTCATGAGCAGAGACAAAACTCCACCATCCGGCCAGATCAATGGGACATCATAACAACAAAATAATAAAATCTGCCACCGCATCCTCGGCAGCCGTCCTAGGCAAGTAGCTCCTAATGTAGGGGGGATAGCTCCCGAATCGTCTCCGGACTCGTGATCGGTCCGCACAAAATGTAAAATGATCGAAAATGATATACTACCAAGCTCATGCATATAATAATAATAATCCTAGTAAGACCTCTAAGGGATCAAGTGATCCCTCAGCCCAATGACCCACGAACCGCCTCGCATCCCATACTACGAGGACGGAAAGCGATCATTCAGTCTTCTATCTCACGCTCACCAATGCACATGCTTAACTACAATAATATGTTGTCCTCTACGAGAAGATGACAACTAGTATCCTAATATATTATTAATTAAATTACACTACTCCTAAGAAAGCATTAAATTTTCAATTTAGAAGGGGTTATGCAAATCCTAAATTACAGTTCAGAAAGAATTAAACATGCTCTAATGCAACTACAAAATATAAGGTACGAATGACAGGTCAAGTGGACGACTGGTGAGAGTACGCCATGAAAGAAAAATACAGATATCCCACACCTGATAACTGTAGGGGTAGAACGTGCTAATAATCTCCGGGATCCACGTAATCCTCGCCTGCTCCTGCACCAGCGTCAGCGGGATCAAACCACGGATCGAACTCGGTGTAGGTCGGATGACCTGTAATTTAGTCGTAACTTAATTAGAGTCTATACTAAGTATTCGTGACCCTTATTACCCCGTTTGCTTAATTTCACTAAGTGTTCGAATCTGCTCAACCGGTTCGATCGATTTTATTCGATTCCGATTGAGCGTACCATTAGGTCAAGGTTGGTTTAATTTAATTTAATGTAATTTTAAATGTTCATAACTTTTAACTTAAGGCTATTACATATTTTTACAATAAAAATCAGTAATGTATAACCTACGTAATTTAAATTGCTATTATAAATTTTCTATTTAATCACTTGTAAAATAACGTATTTTCCTAATTAATTAAACTACAAGAATTTTTTTGATCTTAAGTACGAAATTTGTAAGTGTTAATTATTTAGTTAGAATAATTCTAAAGTTTTACGAATTTACTCTAATAATTTGTACAAGTCAATAACTTATAAATATAAAATAATATGTGATTATCTACTTATTTAATTTAATCTAATATGTGCTTAACATTTAAAAATCCTAACTACTCAACTTTTAATTAATTAAAATCCTAATTAATCTACATGTGTTGAAATATTTTTATTGGGTGTGTTTCGGGATCATACAGGTGTCCATATAGGGTTGTATAGTATCTGTTCAAATTATGTTATGAACTCTCACTGAGGCATCAAGACCCGGACGGTATAATCATTTCCCGAATTAATTTAAGTTTACATAAGCATCCGGTTTTATTCGGTTACTTTATTAAAACCTAAATTTATTTTAATTCAAAGGCACAAGTCAAATTCCTCTCTTTAAAATTCGGCCCAACATCCATTACTCAAATTCCAATAAATAAAAAGGCCCAAAGCTCTTTTTCCAATTAATCAAAGGCCTAAGCCTTCTTTTAAATAATCAAAAGGCCCAAATTCCATTCAACAAAATAATCTCAATATATATAAGGCCGGCCCATATTACTTAAATGCCATTTTTGCAATTTAGCCCTTCAAGTAATTTATTTCATACCAAGGTCCAACAATTCTCAATTCAACCCTCATATTTAAACCTTTTTACGATTTGGTCCCTGTCATTTCAAACCAATTTTGAGTCTTGGTACCAGTGGCAACACTGGGCTGGTACCAACTGGTACCAGCGTAGCATCACAACAATTATCGCTAAGGTATGTCAGAACACAAGAAAAGGCCGCAAGTCACACAAAAGAATCGGACTACTCATCCAGAGCACAAAACAAAGCACAGAAAAAGGGGTATAGTGCCAGTCTCAATCACCAGCCAACGAACCAGGTACAGCAAACAATCAAGAACAAAAAGGGTTTTAGTATCAACACCAGACAACAGTCGAGAAGGCAATCGAATCACATGGCACGATGGCCGCAATCACAGAAACAAGGCACAAGCCAAAATAGAAAGATTAAGTTTAGGGTTACCCGAAGAGAGGCAAGCCACCACAAGCACCGAATCAGCACAAAGCACCCAAAATCGCAGCACGACAATATTTCGGGTTTTTCTGGTAAAATTGCAGCACAACGAGTGACAGCACCAAGCACCACAACACAAATCGCAGAACACCACAAATCACAGCACCACAGAACAAAAATCGCAGCACCTCACAAATCAGAACCCGAATTAGAAGAAAGAGAGATGGTAGAGAGTAAAGAGAGAGATTGAGAGGAGGGGGTGTTCAGCGATGAAATCAAAGAGAGAGAGAGATATGTGCTCAGCGAAAAAAATCAAGGAGAGAGGGAGAGAGTGAAATAGAGAGGATGAGAGAGTGGAGATGAGAGACACTAGGGTTGCGGTTTTAACCGAGATAGCGAGAGAGAGAGGAGCCGCTAGACAATTCAAAGAGAGGAGAGGGGGGGGGGCAACCTCTGTCGCCAGCAGGAGAGAAAACAAAAACCTTTGGTGAGGTGTTCTGATTTCGCAGAGGAAGAAGGAAGGGTGCTGGAAGCCGTCTGGCCTCAGCGAAGGAAACAAAAGGCGGTTTGAATGGAATGGTGACTTTGAGATTCGTGCAGAACAATTTGAACGGTTCAGTTTATTCTCAAATTAAAAAGGACTTCATATTTACTTGTATTCTATGAATCAATTACATCAATTTGCACATTTGAATAAAAA
This sequence comes from Carex parvula, assembly GCA_025461045.1. Classification (NCBI taxonomy): domain Eukaryota; kingdom Viridiplantae; phylum Streptophyta; class Magnoliopsida; order Poales; family Cyperaceae; genus Carex; species Carex parvula. The sequence continues at coordinate 117,274 of JAJGRW010000443.1, read as the reverse complement.
CTGGCGTTTAAGACTTGATACGAAAATTTAGATTGTTCTATGATGAATCTTATCAATTTATTCGTCCTTTCATTAACTATTTAAAATTATAATGGTTATTAATATTTTGCATTTCTTCCTTAAAATTTTATATTTGTACAAATAAATTCTAAAATTTATAAAATTCACTAATTAGTTAAATGAATCATTTTTTTTTTATATAAGTTAGTTTATTTATTTCATTTATTAACCTTTATTTTCCTTGATTAATCAATTAAGGTTTTAATTCGTTGTCAATTTTAAATATCAAACTAATTAATTATCTTTGAATTTATGGATTATAACAAATCCAATCTGATTCAATTAGAATCCTGACAGCTCTCACTTTACAATTATAACACTGTAAATTAGGCAATTCCAGCTGGTGTAAATCTATTGTAATCAAGCAATACAAACAGCAAGAAATTAGATTAGGAAATTCTAACGGCTAGTTGGCCTATATATACTCATGTAAAGCTTGTAAATAAAACATACTCAATACAAGCAATTTATTTTATTTACTGTAATTTGAAATATGGTATCAGAGCAATAAGAATTCTAGCAATACCGGATCTGCTCAGAGAGAAGTCAAAATCGTCGCGATGAGTGAAAACCAAACCACAATTGTTGGCGAGGCGACATCTGAGATGTCTGGCAACACAGGGGCAGTAGTCCAAAACCTCACCAGTAAGCCCAATGTCAATCAAACAACCTCTAATGGCGGCCTGAGTGCTGACAGCAGGGGGAGAGAAAAATTTGGAGCAAATTCGGGTGTCAGGTGCGATCACTGCCACCGAAAGGGACACGCTAAAAAATCCTGTTGGTTCCTGTACCCTGACCTGCGACCAACGAAGAAGGAGAAGACGGGAGGCATTCTGCACGCGACTACTGCGCAAGCGAGCGGATCGGGACAGGAGGCATCCAGTTCTCTCCTTCTCCAACAAATCGGGCAGCTGATTCAAGCGTTCGGTGCAAACTCAAGTGGTGGACAGGAGATGAGCGGCGATCACCGCGCAGCAGGTAATTTCAAATCGGACATTAGTTATTGGGGAAGAAGGGATAATGCTGAACTCATGGATGGGAAATGTTCTAAAAAAAACCCCTGAAATTGAGCCAAATAACAGCGAACTCAATAAACCCAATAAAATTTATAGTTCGGACCAAGAAGTTATCCAATATATTGGCACCCTGCCAGAACAGAGGGAATTTTGTAAATCAGACCCTGAAACTGTCCAAAATCTTGTTCCAGAGCAAAATATACATAATTCCAGCACATATTTAGCTATAAACAAAGATAAATGGATCATAGATTCGGGAGCAACTGATCATATGTCTGGAAATATTAGAAATATTCAAAATCTAGTTAAAAATGAAATATCACCACATGTTTGTGTTGCTAATGGAAATGAGGTACAAATTAAAGGCATAGGACAAACCACGTGACAATAATATTTCAAATGTGTTGTACATGCCCACATTCACCTCAAATTTACTTTCTGTTAGTAAAATAACTAATGAATTAAATTGCAATGTAACTTTCTCACCAAATAATGTTATATTTCAAGACCGATTAACTGGAAAAAAAATTGGTGAAGGGAAATTAGAAAATGGACTTTATGTTTTCGAGTCAACCAACCATGCTTTTCTCAGTAGTAACAATAATGAATTATGGCATCATAGATTAGGTCATCCTTCAGACGGAACCTTAAAGAAACTTATGCCATCTTTGAATTTAAATTCTAATAATTGTGATACGTGTCGATATGCTAAACAAATTAGAAAACCATTTAGTATTTCAACTAGCAAAACTCTTGAACATTTTGAAATTATTCATTCTGACGTATGGGGCCCTGCTCCCATAGAGTCTTTTAATGGTTATAAGTATTTTGTAACATTTATTGACGATTTTTCACGTACTACATGGTTATATTTACTTAAATCTAAAAGTGAAGTTTTTTCAACATTCAAGGAATTTTCAAATATGATTTCAAATCAATTCAACTCAAAAATTAAAATCCTAAGATCCGACAATGGTACCGAATATGTTAATAAGGAATTTTCAAATTTTCTCAAAGAATATGGAATTTTACATCAAACATCTTGTGTTGGAACACCTCAACAAAACGGAATTTCAGAAAGAAAAAAAAGACACTTACTTGAAGTCACAAGAGCATTATTATTTCAAACAAATGTACCTAAACATTTTTGGTCTGAAGCGGTTCTCACTGCAACATATTTAATTAATAGGACTCCTAGCTACATCTTAGAAGATAAATCACCATTGGAAGTTTTAAATAATAAAAAGATAAACTTAGATCACTTAAGAGTATTTGGGTGTACCTGCTTTGTACATGTACAAGAAAAATATAGGGATAAATTAGAAAAAAGAGCAATTAAAGGGATTTTCTTAGGATATTCATCACTAAAAAAGGGGTATAAATGTTATGACTTTAGTAAAAGAAAAATGCATATATCTAGAGATGTAACTTTTCATGAAATGGAACCATACTTTAAAGAAATTAATTCTGAGACCAGAGTTGAAAGTCAGTATGGTAGTACTCAAATAGAACAACCACGTCCTATGCTAACCATTACAGGACAAAATGAACTTCTTGAAAGGAGTCATGATCAACAACCTGGTACGGAAGGTACTTCTCAAAATGACACAAGTCATGCCACAGGTGATACAAATCAGACCTACATACGCAGGTCAGTTCGTTCCACTAGACCACCTAGTAGGTTACAAGATTTTGTTACATATCATACTTCATTATACCCTATCCAAAACCATCTTACTTATGAAAATGTTTCCCCACATTACCAAGCCTTTCTAAGCTCTATATCAAATAAAACCGAACCATCAACCTATCAAGAAGCCCAAACAAATCCTGTATGGAAAAAGGCAATGAATGAAGAACTTCAAGCCCTCGAGAAAAATAAAACTTGGACCATTGTAGATCTACCTAACGGAAAAAAACCCGTAGGATGCAAATGGATCTATAAGATCAAGTATAATAGTGATGGTACTATTGAAAGGTATAAAGCTAGATTGGTGGCCAAAGGTTTTACCCAAACATATGGCATAGATTACACCGAAACTTTTGCACCAGTAGCCAAGATGAGTACTGTTAGAGTTTTATTATCAATAGCAGTAAACAAAGGTTGGAATTTATTTCAAATGGATGTCAAAAATGCATTCCTCCAAGGAAACTTAGAGGAAGAAGTATATATGGACTTACCACCTGGTCATCCTAGTGAGTTTAATAAAACTCTTGCATGTCGTTTGCATAAATCTATCTATGGTTTAAAACAATCACCTCGTGCATGGTATTCCAAACTAAGTTGGGCCTTGTCAAAACTTGAATTTACAAAAAGCTCTGCAGACTCATCCATGTTCACTAAACAATCAAATAATTCAACAATCATTGTATTGGTGTATGTAGATGACATAATCATTACTAGAAACATGAATCATGAAATTCGGGTAATACAAAATCACTTAAAAGAAAAGTTTGATATCAAAGATTTAGGAAGATTAAAATATTTTCTTGGAATTGAGGTTGCACACTCAAGTAAAGGTCTCTTTTTATGCCAAAGAAAATATACCTTAGATCTACTAAATGAAACAGATAAACTAGGTTCCAAACCGGTTACCACACCAATGGAGATGAATTGCAAATTAAACCCTACAGACGGTGAACCCTTAAAAGACATAGGCCAATTTCAAAGACTTGTTGGTAAACTAATCTACCTAACTGTTACAAGACCCGACATTACATATGCAGTTAGTGTAGTTAGTCAATTCATGCATAGTCCTAGAACAAGTCACTTAAATGCAGTCAATCGAATTCTATGTTATTTAAAAGGTTCACCTGGAATAGGAATTTGCATGACAAAAAACAATGATAACACTATTCTTGGTTACTCTGATGCAGACTGGGCAGGCAGTACTGATAGAAGGTCTACAACTGGATATTGCACGTTTGTTGGAGGCAACTTAGTAACCTGGAAGAGCAAGAAACAAAATGTTGTGGCACGATCCAGCGCAGAAGCTGAATATCGAGCGATGGCATCCACAGCAAGCGAACTCACATGGTTGAAGCAATTGTTGCAAGACATGGGAATACAAGTCAAGCGCCCCATGAAAATGCATTGTGATAACAATGCGGCAAGGCACATTGCATCAAACCCAGTTTTTCATGAAAGAACAAAACACATAGAAGTTGACTGCCATTTTATACGGGAGAAGGTTCAATCAAAGGAAATCGAAACCCCGTATGTAAATAGCAAAGACCAACTTGCAGACATCTTCACCAAAGCACTCAATGGAAATACTTTTTACGCGATTACAAGCAAGTTGGGTTCTTTCAACTTATTCGAACCCAACTTGAGGGGGAATGTTAAAAATATCAAATCCAATCTGATTCAATTAGAATCCTGACAGCTCTCACTTTACAATTATAACACTGTAAATTAGGCAATTCCAGCTGGTGTAAATCTATTGTAATCAAGCAATACAAACAGCAAGAAATTAGATTAGGAAATTCTAACGGCTAGTTGGCCTATATATACTCATGTAAAGCTTGTAAATAAAACATACTCAATACAAGCAATTTATTTTATTTACTGTAATTTGAAATAGATAGCACATGAATTAGCTAAACAGGGCAGGTGTTGCGGTTGGCACACGGAAGGATCAAATCATCCTATTTCTGATATTGAGTAATGTAGGCCTAAGGGCCATGTAAGAACACAAAAAATGATAAGAAAAGAGGGTCTTAGCACCTCTTTCATTGTACAGAGATCATAAGATGGTCCCAGGCAAATTTGAGCCATTCATTTCGGATCAGACATGCCAGACCTGATATGCCAAATAGCTGTCTACTACCTGCCCATACAGCCTGATTAAATTTCTTAGTAAGAATCAAATCGGATCAGGACCGTCCACTATGAAATGGACAGCCCAGATCTGCCTGGAATTCCTATGATCTTTGTGCAACTGCAGGGCAGCCTAACCCAAAAAAAAAAAAGAAGAATGCTTCTTCTTAAGTGCCACAAATTTCTCCATATGAAAAGATTGATAAGAGTGACTGAATAACTGAAATTGCCTTTTCATCCCAGTACTAGTCACCTCATACTGGTACTCGAGGTGTCATGTCCTGACATGTCACTAGTGGAGAATCAAACATTAGGAACGGACCTCCAGGCGATACTGATTCAGGCGTTACTGATAGCACCACTATCAGGAACGGTCATATAGCCGACCCTGATTGTACAATCAAGGACAGTCGTTTATATATAGCCGTTCCTAATTGTACAATCAAGGACGGTCGTTTACAAATAGCCGTTCCTGATTGTTGCTATCAAGATCGGTCATTTAATAAACAGCCGTTCCTGATTCTATTTTTTTTTTTTGCGATTATTTTTGTAATGTGGCCGCCACAAATTTGTTGGCCAATAATATTCAACACAAGAATTACAATTAATCATACTATATTATATTAAAATATTACTAAATAACACACTAATCAAAGTATCTCACTATTATTCAACATGCACAAGAACATATCTAAAGAATTAAGCAAATACTAACCTAAGAACAGATTGATCTTGCACAAAACCCCAATCCACTATCAGACCTATCTACTCAGACAAGCAATCTACACGATCAAGCTCTCTCACCTCTGATCCTCCAAGTGAGCTGGATATCTTTAGGCTTAAATCACACAGAGATTTGTATCCTCAAACCAAGTACTAGTACTGCTTCGGCTGCCTCCAATTGTATTATTGAATCTTCATTTTCCTGTCCGAAAAAATATTGAAAAAAAACTGAACTTATTTGTACATCTGTGAAAAAATTCAGAAGTCACTCACATTTATCGCTTCGACAAACACATTCATATTTATAAGAAAATTTGATATATTCATCAATATCTAAATGAAGACTCCCACATTAAAAGCACATTTTTAAAAATACAAATATGTAACAAAAAATATACCTTCAAAGAAATTTGTTGTATTTCTACGCATGAAATTTAGAGGTAACAAATAATTACAAAACAAAAGGAAAAGAAAAGGTTGCCATACTTTATCAAGTAAGTGCTGGTTCAGCCGGCCTATCTCTTGCAGAGCCTTGTCTTTTTCCTTGCTAGATCTAAATTTTTCTCTAACAAAGCTATTGAAGATTTCATCTCTTCTACAAACTTCAGAGTATATAATGTTAAAGAAGCATTACTAAAACTGAAGTTTCGAAATCCAAAAATGTACAAAGGAGCTCAAATCAAGAAAACATTTATCGTACCCATATTGTATTCAATAAATCAGGTATGAATAAGATTTTCTTTCATTAGCTTATTTAGTATGAATATGGATAAAAAAAAATATCATTAATTAAACGGGTAACGGTGTGGGTAAATGCTCGTACCCGTTACCGAATTACAAAAAAAAAAAAAAAAAAAACATATATAGTGTATATGTTGAAACCTAAATATTTTAACGGATACACCATCAATTCTTCATTTTTTTTAAATATGGATGCTTGAATTATTGTGTTCTACATCAAAAAATAATTACACTTTTATCCAAGTGCATGAAAATGTTCAAAATGTAAGTGAAATAATAAAAGTAGTTTTTTAAGGTAGACAAAAATGTCAGGTTTCAAATGTATATACAAATTATTATTTTTTATTTACGGTTAAATTGGCAATAGTGGACATTCAGAACTCTGAATCTCCATTGCAAAGTGCAAACTGACTAATTAATGTACAATTAACTAACTTCAGCAAACGTTAAGTCGGAGGATTGGAATTAGGGGAAATTATTGGAATTTCTGGTCAATGGGGCCAATATTAATTCCTAATGGGTGTTCGAATATTATATAAGCTATCATTTCCTATAAAATTCCTCACTGTGGGACTAAACTAGTACAACCGTCCGGACATAGTTTTTTCATTTTCAGTTTCGATCTAGTAGCGGTAGATAATTAGACATGTGGTTTGTCTTCTGGAGAACTAACCCTGACGTTCTGTGAAGATAATATTGCATGTATTAATCAATTAAAGGAATGATACATTAAAGGAGATAAAACAAAATATATTTCACCAAAGTTCTTTTTCACACATGATCTTCAGAAGAATAATGTTATTATTGTTCAACAAATCCGTTCAAGTGAAAATCTAGCAGATTAATTCACTAAGGCACTCCCTACTACTGCAATATTCGAAAAGTTAGTTCGTAATATTGGAGTTCGTCGAATTTAAGATCTTGATTAATATTGTCATGAGGGGAGTTAATATGCACTATATTTTCCTTAACCATGGTTTTTCCCACTGGGTTTTTCTGGTAAGGTTGTAGTTGCGTATTTAGAAGAATATTGTACTTTTTTTTTCCTTCGCTAGATTTTTATTCCATATGATTTTTTCTAGTAAAGTTTTAATGAGACATATTCTTATGGACATCCAAGGGGGAGTGTTATGAATAAATTATTAAATGTGGATGTCCAACTATTTTGTAACTCTCAATATTAATCACCTCATTCCCCACTACTATTGGAATTCATTTCCCACTACTATTGTAATTAATTATAGATGGTTTTTCATTTACAATTGTAGCCTATAAATATAGGATTTGTAATCTTGTATTGTACACACGAAAAATGTATGAATAATATTAAAATAATTTATTATAAAAATAATAAATTTGATAAATTTGTGAGTTTAGGAAGTTTAGAAGGCGAAATACATAATTTTGAAATTTAGAGGGGAAAATATGTATTTTGAAGTTTTTGAGGGGTACATGTGAAATTTCCCCGATTTTAATCTTCTCTCTAAAAATCATGACAAAATACTAATTAATATTGTATATGAAGGACTTATAATTTTAGGTTAATTTCAATCGAATAAGGAGTTACATGAGATATATATTATTTTAATGAACTAAATTTGTGAAATTTTCCCGATTTTAATCTTCTCTCTAAAAATCAAGACAAATTATTAATTAATATTGTACATGAAAGACTTATAATTTTAGGTTAATTTCAATCGAATAAGGAATTACATGATATATATATTTATTTTAATGAAATAAATTTGTGAAATTTCCCAGATTTCAATCTTCTCTCTAAAAATCAAGACAAATTACTAATTAATATTGTATATGAAAGACTTATAATTTAGGTTAATTTTAGATTATGTTACAGATGCTAATTGTTTTTTTTTCCCTATAATTTACTTCTTTTAAATGTTAGTTACAGATATATTATTTTAAATTTGACCCATTTAGATTTATTATGCAACTTGATCAACTTTCTAACTTGGATGTATAGATCAATTTCTAAATGGTAATTGTTTTATTTTTATAATTACTTGTCTCAAATATACCCGCTTTTTTATTAATAAAAAAAAAATATCAAATATGCCCTCAATCTCAATTTTTTACTAAAAATACCCTGACCGCCCCACTGGAGGGTGGTCCACTATCCATACAAGACCGCCCCCCATGGGGCGGTTTGGTATTTTATTTTTTTATTTATATATATATATATATATTTTAGAGACAATATGAATAGCAAGATTCTGAAATCTAACGCTTAAAATACGAATTTTTTTAGAAATATTTGTTAGATTACTTCTTTTAAGCATATTTATACTAAAATACGCTAAATTACTTGAAATTATATTCAATTACGTTGAAAAATTACACTAAATTACTTTAAATTATGCTAAACTCTAAACCCTAAACTCTTATTTTGGACAATTTCTAAAACCCTAAACCCTAAACCCAAAAATTACCGTACATTAAATGATTTATAATTTTTCACATAACATATTTATAAAAATTAGTGATATTTAAAAGAAACCCTAAACCCTAATTTCTAAACCCTAGTTTCCGACATTTTTATTGATAAATATACCCACGTTAGCTGGGTTTTTTGCTAGATTACTTCTTTTGATGTATAATTAGCATATTTATACTATAATTAGCATATTTTTGTTAGATTACTTCTTTTGATGTATAATTAGCATATTTAGTAATTTACCGTATTTCAGCATAATTAGCGAAGTTATTGTAATTTAGCGTAATTTAACGTAACTTAGTGTAATTCAACGTAATTTAACATAATTTCAAGTAATTTAACATATTTTAGTATAAATATGCTAATTATACATCAAAAGAAGTAATCTAACAAATATTTAAAAAAAATCCAAATTTTTAGCGTTAGAATTCAGCATCTTGATATTCATATTGTCTCTAAAAAAAAAAAAAAGACCAAACCGTCCCATGGGGAACGTCCTGGTATGGATAGTGGACCGCCCCCTAATGGGGTAGTCAGGGTATTTTTAGTAAAAAATTGAAATTGAGGACAGATTTGATATTTTTTTTTTGGGTATTAATAAAAAAGCGGCAAATATACTGAGTCCGGCTACTATAACACTAGTGTCATTCCAAACTAAATAACACCACATCTTAAACCATTGGATCTACTTTAATATTCGTGCACAAGATAGGGCTGGAATGACACTAGTGTCTTGCACGAATATTAAAGTAGATCCAATGGTTTAAGATGTGGTGTTATTTAGTTTGGAATGACACTAGTATTATAGTAGCCGGACTCAAATATACTATAGTCCAAACATTATTATTTTAAATTTAACAAACCAAAATTACAACAATTAGTCTATTCTAATACTGTTTCAGATTCATTGAAATAATTACAACTTTACCATTCATTATTATTTCGAACGAATTACATGCACACTGAAATATTCTCATTAGCACGATTAAAATTCATATTAAATCACTGATTACACACTTGTACTTGTTTGTTATTAATTTCCTTTATTCACTATTTTCGCCATTTTAGGATCTAATGTCTCTCTGGTCCTTTTTGTACGGAGAATTATTGGTATACCTACTGAAACATTTTAAATAGTATACTTATCTATTAAAACACTTAAATATTTTATTTTTCTACTTTAAATTAAAATGTTGTCTTATTTCCTCTTATGTTCATTAAATCTAAATTTTTAAATTTAATTAATCATTTAGTTCTGTATACTGATTGAAGTATAGTATCCATTTTGTTCTATTTTTAAATGGACATGTCCATTTAAGTTGCAACACTTTGTCTTTTTCTCTATGATTATGTCTAATGACAATCGTGCAATCTATGTCCCTCTCTCTGTTATTATTTTTAGTATTAATTAATTAAGCTTGCATCTAAGATAATGCTTATGAGTTGATATTGTTCTAATGCTGATGACATTTTGTGCTTTCCTACTCGAAGCTCATTATTCTTCCAACAGAGAATCAAAGAGTCAAGAGACAGACGAGATGACAGCTTGAAATCAGATCGACAAATAAACCAACAACAAAATTGATTAAGCGATTGATCGAGCAATGTCGGCGCGAGGCCGGGCGTCGATGTGGGATGGCATCCTGCCAGGTCCAGCGACCAGGAGCAACGGCGGTTGCTCCGACTGCAGCCCCGGCGGTTCATTGGTCGCTTACGGCGCTGGAAGTTGTGTTGTGGTCGTCGATCCTCGCTCCATGCAACTCGTCTGCGTCCTCCCCATGCCCCCTGCCTCCTCCTCCTCCTCCTCCTCCTCCTCCTCTCAGCTGCTCCAGCAACAGCTCCCTCTTCTCCTCCTCTCCCCTTTCCCCGCTGCATCCGCCTCCGCCTCCTTCGTCACCGCCGTGCGTTGGTCGCCGCAGCCCCTTTCCCACGACCTCTCCTCTTACGAAGACCCCTCCAGTTCTCACCTCCGCTTAGCTGTTGGAGATCGCCAAGGCCGGATTGCCTTATGGGACCTGCGTTCCCGCCAAGTCGTTCTTTGGTTTGACCTTGACTCCGGTTCCCGACAGGGCATTCAAGATCTGTGCTGGATCCGGTCCGATTCCTGGCTCCTTGCTTCCATTCATGGTCCCTCTCTCTTGGTATTGTGGGATGCTGCCACTGGACGGTGCATCTGGAAGTACGACGCTGCACCTGAGTACCTCTGTTGCATCAGGCGGGACCCATTTGACTCCCGACACTTTTGCGCTCTCAGTCTCCATGGTTTCTTGCTCTCAGCAATTGCATTGGGAGGGGAGGGCGATGTTTCTTTGCAAGAGCACAGAATCAACGGCATCAGTGATCCGTTGGAGGGTTTTCAACGGTCTGAGAAGGAATCTGCAAATTCGCCAGCCCTGGTTGCATACCCTCTATTCTTTGCTAGCCTCAGCTTCTCACCACTCTGGAGGAATGTTTTGCTTGTTACCTTCCCAAGAGAGCTCCTCTCCTTTGACCTTCAGTATGGGGCCTCACTCTCATTGAACCAGCTGCCTCGTAGTTGTGGCAAGTTTTTGGATCTGATTCCAGATCCTGAGCTAGACCTGCTTTATTGTGCTCATCTTGACGGGAAAATTAGCATCTGGAAGCGCAAATCGTAAGTTTGTTTACTCTCCCTTTCGCCATTGTACATGTCCAATTCAAAACATGCACCCTTTGAGAACTGGTTTAAGTCAATATGCATGGTATCTAGGGCAGAAAGTACTGTTAAATATTAACATATAAAACAAGGGAAATCCTTTGCTTTTGATCGCCAACTTATAAAAACTACTTGAAGAGCTCAGGAATTAACATCTAAAACAAGGGGCAATACTTTGCTTTTGATCACCAAATTATAAGAACTACTTGAATAGCTTGGAACTTCCTGTTGCAGAATTAGGTTTTGCACTTTAAATTCAGACATGTTAGACCACCAAAAGGTAAATTTGAATCCAAATTATTCCCAATCTATGAACTACAAAACCTGTTTGACTTCAAAATTGACAAACCTATATTGTAGGAATTGGGAAAATCCAAATAACGAAAAGAAAGTATAGTTTCCGCGTGTTATAGCATCTACCCAATTGGCTCCACAAATTATCAAAGTGGATCTTGGGTCTTTTGATTCCTGAACTTTACAGGTGTCCTTCATTAAGACATGCATACCTGTCTCATGAATGTCTAAGGTTCCTCCTCATTCTATGTATTTTAGAGGAGAACAGGCACATGTACTATGTACAATGGAAGAACTGATGCCGTCAATTGGAAGCACCGTTCCCTCGCCTTCAATGCTCGCTATTGCTCTCTGTCAGTCAGAGTCTTCTCTCAGAACAGTGAGAGATGATGATATGAGTTTTTTTCCATCTGACGATGTTGACACTAGTAGTGGCAGTAAAATCGCAAGAAATAAGTACATCATGGTTATTTCTGATGATGGCAAGATCTGGCAGTGGTCATTAGATTTTGATGAGGATACAGATACTGGGAGCTCTCAAAAAGTTGCAAATCGAAATCAATCCCCTAGTCAGATTGCCGAAGAGTCAGCTTTAGATGCAAAAGTTAGATCAGCAGATAATGGTACTTCTACCTCTATCTCTGTTATAGGATCAGCTCCTACTCCAAGAGGCAATCCTACTAGAGGCACCAAATCTCTCTCTAAAGGAAGTGGTTTCTCCTCAAAGGTTTGTGAAAAAAATTCTTTTAGTGCATGGTGTAAAGTAATCTAAGAACCAGCAGAGGTATACGCCAAGTCTGTTTTAGGCAGGGGTGGATCTACGTATAGCCCAGGGGGTGCTTAGCCATCCCCATGATTTCTAAAATTGTAATCATGTATTAATTGAATTTTTATTTTTCTTGGAAGTTTTTATATAGTTCAGCCCTCATAAATTATTACATTTGTGCTTGTAGCCTAGTGGTTAGAACTTCAATTTGTTATTGTGGAGGCTTGGGTTCAAGTCCCGGTCTTTTATTATGCATTTTGAATTTTGGCCTCCCCTATCTAATTTTTCTAGTTCCGGCCCTGGTTTTAGGGACATAATACACAACTTGTGCATCTGTTCACACACAAACACAAGTCATTTTGTTACTATTGAAATATTCTTGGTATAATTGATATTGGCTTATAGTCAGTACTGTGTGCAGATGAATTTGATCGGGCAGCTACATCTTCTTTCTTCAACTGTCACCACACTTGCTGTACCTTCTCCATCTTTACTTGCTACTTTGGCTCGTAATACCTCTATTGCCATCATCTTTTTCCTTTATTAGTTCTCAATTTCTTTGGTAAATATTGTTTGCTGGAAAACTATAGTCTAACAATTAATAATGCCATGAAGGAGGTGGGAACAATCCAGCGCCAGCAGTACCATTGGTAGCGGTAGGAACACAGAGTGGTGCTATTGATATCATTGATATAATTGCAAATGCGGTCACTGTCAGTTTCTCTGTCCACAACTCTGCTGTCAAAGGGTTGAGATGGCTGGGCAACTCTCGTCTTGTTTCTTTCTCTTACAGTCAGGTATGTTGCTTTTCTCTTCTTTGTTTATTCCAATTATGCAATTTCTGGGCACATTAACATTTATTCCCTAGCAATTGATCTCACCATGCCTCTATTAATCTCATGTACTTTTCAGATAAACATATCTTTTTCTTATTATATCGTAATCCTGTACATTTTTGTTTCATTCTGTATTCGTTTCATTTTTTTATCCAGCTAACTTGTTTAGAATGAAATGCTGGATTTCTAATTGACAAGAACATGATTGAGTTTCAGGTAAATGACAAAGGAGGTGGCTATACAAATCGACTTACTGTGACTTGTGTCAGAAGTGGGCTTAATCGGCCTTTTCGGGTGCTCCAAAAGCCAGAACGTGCACCAATCAGGGCTCTAAGGGCATCATCATCAGGAAGGTCAGTCATCCAGAGCTGATATGCATTAATAAGTAGGCATTAATATGCATTTTTTGTTTCTGTTCATTAATTTCCTTTAGCCAACTTGTGTATTAAGTTTGAACATTCACTAAGTTCATTTCAAAACTGAACTGAAATCAGGCAACCGAATTTGTTTATTGGTTTGCGAAGCTGTGAGACTGCACTGTACAAATGAAGTTACAACTGGATGAAATCCAAACTGGTTAAACTTGTTGAGAGTTTGGTTTTTGTTTAACAGCATAGGAAATACAGTTATGCACGATAATACCATCAACCCTGTATTTAGATAGTGCTGTTTTTGACTTCAGATAATTAGATAGTACTAATTTAAGCATATAATTTCAGAGCCTTTAGTATCACAAGTACTATAGTATATTTAACTAATGCATTAGTTTTGTCAGTTGGTTTTAGTTTATCTAACTTTCAATTACCAAAAACAGACACCAACCTTGAAACTGGAATTCTTAAAAACATGACTATTTTGAATTTTTCAACTAACCAAAAGTGAATTAACAAGAAACTGAACTGCTCTGATAAAGAAACAAGTCAATTTGTCTAAAAAACAAAATAAAAAACAAAATGTCAGATCTATTATGTAAGGACTAACATATCTCCAGTCTACAATATAACAAAGTTCACCACACTGGCACTGCAGATATCTTGTTATTCTGTTTCGTGATGCTCCTGTGGAGGTGTGGGCCATGACGAAGAACCCTATTATGGTACTAATTTCTTTCTACTTCTGTTATGGATTCATTGAACCATTATAGTTCTTTTTATTTCTTAAACTTTTGGTGATATGAATTCTTTATTGGTCCGAAGCTGAGGTCTTTGGCTCTACCATTTACGGTACTTGAGTGGACTCTTCCTGCTGTCCCTCGACCTACTCCAACACAGAATGGAGGTTCTGCCAGACAACCTTCTCCTGCACCTTCTGCTGATTCAAGTAACAATTTGTTCTGTCAGAATATTTCTGTTTAAATATGGAAAAGAGCATGTTGTAGAATTGGCACCTAAAGTATCCTCCGTTTTCCATCATGTTCCCGGAAGTTCCAAAGGACCTAAAACTTCCATTCTGTTGACTTTGAGCAAACCATTGTTGGGATATCCATCAGCGAAATATCGACTTGTATTTTTTCTACCAGAAGATGTACAGACCCAGTTGGCAACTCTCAAATTCCTGCACCAAACCGTGAAATGGATACTACACTTTGTGAATTTCTGTTAAGAGAAATACCTTGCTTTAGTTCATTGATAGTGCTCCTGATGTCATAATTAATTAATGGTTTTATATATTAATTGTTTTTCTGTATACAGGGATGGCAAGCTCTGACCAGTCATCAGATGACACATCAGAAAGCTTTGCTTTTGCACTGGTAAATGGTGCTCTTGGCGTATTTGAAGTACATGGCCGAAGGATAAGAGACTTTAGGTACTAGAATTTGGGGCTCTCTCTCTCTCGGTCAAACATGCACACATAAACACTTGAATCAGAGACAGCATATACTTCAATAAATTCTTACTGTTTGGAAAGTGCTCATATCGATCTCTAGCTGCTGTTGTTTTGCTTTTGGAATAGTAGATCATTTTCAACTTGGTTTGTATCGGATGCATCATTGCACTCACAGATGTATGCCCTTCTTATCAAAGAAATCTAGAAGCACTCATTTCTAAAAATGATTTTGTTTGCCTTTATTTATTTTGCAGACCAAAGTGGCCTTCTTCTACATTTGCACCCTCTGATGGGTTAGTTACTGCTATGGCATATCGACTGCCTCATGTTGTATGTATGAACAATTCAAATTGACAATTCCTTGATTATTGTAATAAAATTTGAATGATGTGTGATTGAATCGGTCAGGTAATGGGGGACAGATTGGGGAACATAAGGTGGTGGGATGTAACAACAGGGCTATCATCATCATTTAACACTCACAAGGAGGGTATCAGAAGGATCAAGTTCTCTCCTGTTGTCACTGGAGATCGTAGCCGAGGCCGCATTACGGTGCTCTTCCATGACAACACCTTCTCCATTTTTGATCTTGTAAGCATAGTTCCTTTTGTTTTAATCAATTGCAGAAATGGTACCTAACTATATGCCCCTTTTGGTACCTGAATTAGGGATAGTTTATTATGGTCCTTGAATATTGTAATTTTTCATTAGGCTGTATTTAGTTTCCATAAAAAGTTCACTGTGAACAAAGGGGCATGCATTGTAATGCCTAAGGGTGCCATGATAGTACTTCCAAGTTTTACATTTCAAAATGAAAAATGCGATGATACTTTAGGGCCATTAATGTAGTAACCCTTCAGTAATTCAATTTGTAAATTTGTCTTTTTTTTCTTGGTTGTATATAGTTGATATCATGACATGATTTTTCTAAACAAACCATATGCCTCAGGATACACCAGATCCAATGGCAAATTCACTTCTACAGCCTCAATCACCTGGTACATTGGTTCTTGAATTGGATTGGCTGCCGATGCGCACTAACAAGGGCGAGCCGCTAGTTTTATGCATTGCAGGGGCTGACAGCAGCTTTCGTCTTGTTGAAATTAGCATGTAAAAGATTTTTACTTGTCTATTCTCATAGTCTGTTTGGTTGCATCATCTTTTCCTTTAATTTTCCCATCTTCTGAGTTAATATTTCTATTTTGTCATCTGCCAACAGTGATTCCAGAAGAAATTCTGCTTCCTCCACGGAAAAAATTACTGCGAAGGAGATATATCGCCCAGTGCCACTTTGCACACCTGTACTATTTCCAACTGCACATGCTTTGGTAAAGCTTATGTTCATATATTATTTTAAGTTGTCCTTTAGATAACATTTTTACCACATGATAAATCATTGATTTTTCTCATGTGTGCAGGCTCTAAGGATGATTCTACAAATGGGGGTGAAAACATCTTGGTTCAACTACAATGACTCATATAGCAGCATGGAGATGTCTCCATCAAAGAATTCTCCTGTGGAAGGAGATCTACGCAGTTACATGATTGAGACAGGACTACCAACCATTGGTGATCCTGTCGTGGCTGAGTTGCTCCTGAAAGTTCTCGAGCCATATAGGAAGGAAGGTTGCATCATTGACGAGGAAAGAGCAAGGGAGTATGAAAAGGTGGTGAAAAGAGGGGCCACAGATCGGTTTGCTTTTGCTGCTGCCATATTTGGAGAATTGTCAGAAGCACTCTTTTGGCTACAGCTACCTCGTGCTCTTTTCCATTTCCTTGAGAAATCTTCTCCTTCAGTTGCAAATCCTAGAAACTTGGTTTTGCAGCCAACTTCTCATGCCGATAATGGAACTTCTCTGGATCATATCCCTTCATTTGAAATGTCTGCTCAAACCAGCAAGAAGGTATATACTGTTATGATTCTGTGTTATATCATTATTCGTTTATCATTAATTTTGGCTAAATGATATGTGTCTTGCAGAGTTCTGGACAACTGAGCGGGTTGGCCTTCAAGAAAGAAGAATTGTGGTTAAATGCGAAAGAGAGGATATCATGGCATGACAAGCTGGATAGCGAAGAGGCAATACAGAAACGTGTTCATGAGTTCGTCATTAAAACCTTTAGTGCACCATTTGCTGCTTAAATTGTTATTTTGACATAAACTCAGGTCAATTTGTTTTATGATAAATGTAATGCAGGTTGGTATCAGTAGGGAACCTAGAAGGTGCAGTTTCATTGCTACTATCAACACCACCAGAAGGTGCTCATTTTTACCCCAATGCCTTAAGAGCTGTTGTTCTTTCCTCTGCTGTATCCAGATCATTGCATGAGCTTGCTGTTAAGGTAAGTATATCATTATAAATATCTTATTCTGAATCTCTGATATAATTTCT
The DNA here is from genome assembly GCA_025461045.1 of Carex parvula. Classification (NCBI taxonomy): domain Eukaryota; kingdom Viridiplantae; phylum Streptophyta; class Magnoliopsida; order Poales; family Cyperaceae; genus Carex; species Carex parvula. The sequence goes on along the minus strand of JAJGRW010000443.1, from coordinate 99,672 downwards.
CTTTTATATGTTTGATTTTGAGTTCATGCGAACATGGATCCAACGAATAGCTAAGGTCTTTCCTGGGGCATCATAAAAGCCGCTACTCCTACTTTTTCTACTTCGCATATGGCTTTTAATTATTTAAGGCTCAACCATAAGTTTTCAAACATCGCTAAAGTTTGATCTGGGAAGTGAACTATGTTTTGCTATTCCTTCTCGAGCTTCTATAATAAGATGATGGATGTAGGTTGTTGCAGCCAATATGGTGAGAACAGACAAGTCACTGTCAGGAATTCATCTGCTCTGTGCTGTAGGAAGATATCAAGAAGCCTGCTCTCAGGTTTGGTCATACTTGTTTGATCCTTATCTAGAAAATTCTTGTTGTGTTGTCAAATAGCAACTGCAATTCTCATAATGTATGACAGAAAGATGTGTTCCATTTAATGTTGACAATTTTATCTGTCCCCCTTGTAAGCAATCTTCTATAAGATCAAATTGAACTAAAGTACAAAGCGAAGCAGATATATACGTTCGGGTTCTAAGTTTGAAACAGTAATGAAGACGGTACAATAGACATAAGCAAATGGTTGTAGTTTTGCAATTGATTGTTTCGTATAATTTGCAAATAACCCAAAAAAAAAAAATGAATTGCCAATAGTATTTTGGGCATACATACACTTTTGTTGCTGTGGCAAGAGTAATTTGCAAAAAGAACTTAGTTATTTTCTGTTTTTTCATATATACATGAAATTCCATTCCATGCATGTGAAATTTATCTTCTAAAACTTAAAAGGGAAATTTTGAACTTCTCAGCTGCAAGATGCTGGGTGCTGGACAGACGCTGCAACTCTGGCTGCAACCCATTTGCATGGATCTGATTATTTTAGGTAACAATATTATGCTATTTAACATGTACTCTTGGTGACCCTAGGGAATTGGAAATAGTAGTTTGGCTAGGTGCTTCTCATACTTCTGATTAAAAGGTTCTCATTTCTGAAGAGCTACTTCAATTTTAGTGGATTATCATCAGAGGTGGCAACCTCTGACCTAGGGCTACAAGTTTAGTTCGTTTCGTACCTCGCTCGTGTTTGACTCGGTATAGAACTCAGTACCAGATCAGCTGTTTGAATTTTGATCTAAATTTAAATTGAGCTAATGAGCTCAAATTAAACCCAGGCTCAAGGTGGGCTCAGCTCTCTCGATATAAGCTTGGAATTACTAATTATGGACTTTAGGTATCTGTTTGGTCCTTAATGACTGAAGCCAATTAGGCCTAGTAGAGCAATCAATAGTATCACCTACTCCCTGTCCCATGTTGATCTTGGAGTGCGGATGCCTCCTTTACCCATTTCCTTTCTCTTTTACCTAGCCGTTTTTCCTCTCTTACTCTAAATTCTAATCATCTCCAAACAGAGCAATACTGTGCGCATTCCACAGCAGAAGAGACCTTTGTCTTTCCTAAATCTAGACAATGTGCAGCCTCTATCCAAACCAGTGTAATAAAATGCGGTCTATGCGGCCGCATATGCGTATTTGGTTGTAATCCGCATAGAAATCTGTATGCGGCCGCATATTCGACCGTATATTATTACCGCATATTTGGCCGCATATTTTTACCGCATATTCGGCCGCATATTACCGCATATTACCGCATACTTGTTTGTATGATACTGAATATTACCGCATATTACCGAATATTACCGCATATTACCGCATACTTGTTTATATATATGTGAATTCTCATTTTAAAATCCGCATAAAAATCCGCATATGTGGCCGCATACCTCATATGCGATATGCGGTGGCCTTCTGCATACCTCATAGAAACTGCATTTTAAAACATTGATCCAAACAGAGCTATCCTGTTCTTCTGTCCTCCCCAACTGTTCAATCTTCAAATATGTGATTGTTGAATGAGTTGAATTTACTAGATAACTCATCAAGCTCTATTTGCTGCACTAATCTGACTCAGACCTGACCTGATCTTTCTGAAAAATCCAAACTGAAACCTGACCCAGCCTCAACCCGGCAATCTGCTAGCAAAACCTCACTAGATTCAAAACCAAGCTGATTTGATATCTGAGTTGACCGGAACACGACAAGACTGATTTTGACCTACCTAACATGACGTCATGACCTGATTATGGCCCAGTTTGACCTGGTTCAAATGCTACTCTAGAATCAATTCTATAAGGGTGATTACTTGAAATGGCCCAAAACTTTCAACCCATTTCATCTGGTGTCTGACCCACCTAACTTGAAACTGACTGACCTGAACCCAAACAGGAATAACCAAAAACTTGAAACAGGTTATTACCACCTCTAATATGTTACGGAAAGTATATTATGTTAAAGATGGAAATGACCAAAGACCTGAAATAAGCAATTACTACCTCTAATATGTTATGTAAATTACTATTATGTTAAGTGTGGAATGACAAAAAATCTGAACCCAAGTTAACACCTCTTGGTTTAGTGATGCCTGTGCTTATACCATTATGTTAATGATGGAAATGCTTATACTGAATTTATTTCAGTCTCGGACTCTCGGTTCAGAGCTTCATGTGAGATACTATACCATTTAAGTCGTAGAAAGATGACTTCTTACCATTGCTAGATTAGTAGTGACAACATCTAAATAGAAGCATTAATTATTGTTCGATGCACTTTCTCTTCAATAATAAAAATAAACATGGCAGAGTACTACAGAGATGGGCTGATTATGTTCTTCACTACGAACACAACATTTGGAGGTAAAATCAACATTTCCAATTCATTTTTTTTTATTCAAAACCTGACTCAGATGGTAAGGTAGATAAAAATAATATATTTTGTCCATGAACATAGAGCTCTTATACTTTATGTGGCGGCGGGAGCAATGACAGAAGCACTAGCAGCACTAAGAAAAAGCAAGCAGCCTGACACGGCTGCCTTGTTTTTGCTTGCATGCCATGAGATCTACACAAAGCAGCTCTCCAGTACCAGCTCACCAGAAACTGAGCCAGAAGTTGTAGATGGATCTGAAGAAGAAAATGCAGAGTCTGAAGAGCAGGAGGTGAAAATGAAAATTAATTTCCCTGGAAAGAATGTGGAGGAGGAGGACATAGCTACTGTCAGTGAATTTTTTGGGCAGTACCAGCGGGAACTAATCCATCTTTGCATGGACACGGTTCACTCAATTGAGTGAGACTAGTTCTTTGCAGAATGGGTACATTTTTTTTTGGATGTGTAGTTAGTGTTCCAATGAGGAATTTTTTTTCCTCTGTTTTCTTGGTTGGAGTTGTTTATGTAGGTCATTTTTTGTTAGTGTATTTGGGTGGACATATCTGAACACAAGTTGGTCCAGTGTTGTTGTTTTATCACTCATAGAAATATAATTTATAGCTTGATTTAAGCGATACTTATGTTCAGCAAGGCTTGTATTAATTCTTTAACAATTATTATGAAAGGTTATAATTTTGTACTTGAGGATATATTTTCAATATCTCTCTCTTTTATTTTGGAAGCTTATTTTAATTGTAAGTTTTCCTCCGGAAGAAAAAAAGAGATTGATGGAGCACTTTATTATATAATTGCATTCTTATTGCCAGGCATCACTGTTGCTTATTTAGAAATAAGAGTCTAGATTAAGGCTTTCCAAATTCTCAGTTTCTCCAGAGATACTTGCAAATCAAGTTGCAACACAAATATCTCACATGTAGTATGTAGTAAGCAAAGGAGTTCACAGAATAAATACCTCTGTGTTGGTGCTATCATCTACCATGCATTCTATCCGAATGCACAAGAAAGCTGCAGCGATCAAAACGAACTTATTCCCCAATGTTTGTACTTTGAAATTTACTAGTAATAGTAATAATCTATGCATATGCTATATTGCTATCCTAACAGTTGTACTTCTCTAGAACAGCATCGGGCACTGTTCTGTTGAGAACCACATCCATCTTCTTCACACAAAAGAGAATTCCAACCTAATCCAATTACACAACACTAAACTTATCCCCTCAATATTCCTCTTTTAGTGGGCTCATAATTCTTATGGAAAAATGTGTCGTAATTGAGATAGATGAGAGAAATCATGTGACCCAAGCAAGGGTGTTTGGTAAAATACTAAACCCTGAAAATAAATTTAGGAAATATAAAATTTACTGAGCTGCCTGCCTGGTTGAAGCTTAAAATAATTCCAATAAATTCAACCTTTCAAATCATAATAGTTTCTAGGAATTTTTCATTTTCAGATTTACTTGTATTTTCTACCAAATTTAGAGGTACTCAACTAATTATACTTTTGGATCAATTAAAATAAAATTTTGGGCCATGTTTTTAACTTCAAAGAAACAATTTTTCCTCTCCTCTTCATATCTTTTTCTTTATTTTTTTATTTGTCAACGTTCTAGTCTGAAAATACTAGCTACAACGTTTATCCTAACTGTAAATCCTGTCCTTGAAAACATTCTTGTTTGTTTGTCCCATATAGTTAATCAGGGAAGGAAATAAAATTAAAATGGAGGAGGGGTCCGAATAAATTATTATAGTGTAATTTTATTTTATAAGGACTAAAGGTATATATACTTGTACAATTATAAATTATAAAGGACAAAACTGCTAATTTTTAATTTATAGGGGTGGCTAAGCCACCCCTATCCACATAGATCTGCCTGTTGGTTAATGACAGATGTTCACTACTATTATTGCACCTTTAGTTCATTGTCAATGGCCGGTCGTCGAAGCAAGGGCACCGGAGATCTCGAATCCGAATAAGTCTATGTACCTACAAACAAAAACAAAGGGAAAAGAAAACCTCTCAATGTCACTTCCTTTTTACCAGTAAATGTTCTGCTTTAGGCAGAGTTTTCAAATCTCTTTCTGACCACCAATTAATTATCACAATTAATGATGGAATTAGAATTTTTTTTTGGGTTAAAGTTCATCAAATTGTTCCAGATATAGTTATTCAGAAGAGGTAGGCAAAGAAAATGCCTCTACAAATGGATGCTTTTTGCCGGACATGGTTTTCAAGGAAAGCAATAATGAGGAGAAATCACCAAATTTGCTTTTAAGAATATAATTAAGATAAAATGAAAGAATTGTGATATATTCTTTACTCTTGCTGAAAAGAAGCTTGTTTGATGTTCATATTTGAACCAATAATTGTAATGTCGACAGCCTCTTAACTACATATATAGTCAATTGTTATTGCCCGAAAAATGAAACAAATTGATTCTCAACTCAAATCTTAAATTCAAACACAGAACAAACACGCGCACATGTTAATGCCCTTATGATTTTAAAATAGAATAGTAGTAGTTAGAAATTAGAATTCCACTTTGTGATTTTTGAATTCAAGTCCCTGGACATATAATATGCACACATCAATAACTTATTAGTGATAAATAAAGATACCTTGAAAATAATGCAAGTTTTGCTGACTATAATAAACCTATATGTTTAGACGGTTATATTCATTCAAACTATGCTCAAATTATGTAAACATCGTCCTTGCTTTCCAAAAAGTGCACATTGACAAGTTGAAGTTCATACCGATATTATTTATTTTTCTCTGCCAATTTCTAACTGATTACATCTCTCTGATGTTAACATTTTTTCTATTGAAAAAAGAGACGTGCTATTTACTTTTGTCTACAATGTCTTACAATAATAATTACTCAATGTACCTATCCCTATTACAACCAAAGCAAAAAACACTATTCTAGAATAAAAGCTATTCGGAATAGCAATGTGCATCCAAACAATATTTTTGCTATTCAGAATAGCTAGAATAGTTGCTATTCTCTATTCCTTGCAAATGTTGGAATAGCTACTATTTGGAATGTGAAATGAGAGAAAAAATATTTTCTTTTTAGATTTCCGCCAACACAATTCCGAAATGACAAATTTAATACCACTTTTCTCTATCTCCACGTTGTGACAATTCATTTGAGATCCCACTTGCATATCTTTCTTATTAATTAACACCTTGTTAACATTATTTTTTATTGGTTACAGCTATTCACTATTTCACATATACAATCCAAAACAACATTTTTACTAATCCGAATAGTACTATTTTCACACTAATATGAAAATCACTATTTTTTCTCTATTCTCATTTACTATTCTAAAATTTCGCTATTCTAGCTATTCTAACTCTCATCCAAACGTATCCCCAAGAGAATAACATAAATAGACAATTTAATAAAAGGCGGCCTGGTTAACAAATCATATTACAAACATTCATTAAAATTAAAACCAACATGAGAACCACATGTGGGAGGTCGCTGGTTTGAAACTCAGATTGTCATATTTATTTGCATTCCTAAATTTCTTAAAGATTTACATTTAGTCTTGTTGAAACACAATATATATATATTTTTTTGCTAGCCATAAAGGGCATAACACAACTACTCTAATTAATTCTACTAATATTTTATCTTTAAGATGTATGAAAAAATATACATACAACAAATTTTCTAAAGTAGACTTTGTGAACTGAAAATTATTATATTTAGCTATATATCCAACACCAAAGTACATTAGCTATTAAACAAGATATGAACAAGATATAAACAAATGATCAGCATCCTCTGATAATCCACAGAAGACACTTGCAGTGGAACCCTACCAGCCCTTTTTAATCAATACATCATTAGCTAATATTTTTTGCTTCTTACCAGCCACAATTTTTTTTTTTTTATTTTCAAGAAAATTTTGTTTTACATGTAATATCAAAATCATGCTTTATTAAAAGTCCATGATTGAAATACATTCTAGATATTTATTGACCTTCTTGCATGTTTAGAATCTTTAGATACATCCAACACTGGGTGTGCTTTGACATTGAACTAATTAAATATTTAATAAAAAAAACTAAAGTAATATATGTTAATGAAAGGCAAAATATACATAAGGTAACATTGTGAATTTCCGAGATTTTTATTAATATCCAAAGTTTAATAGAAATTAATATTTATGCCCAGAATCTGGGTTTTCACCAAAAATGCCCAAGCCGGCCATAAAATGGCCGGCTTACTCTATTTTTTTAGAGACACTATGAAGAGCAAGATAATGAAATCTAACACTGAAAATTTAAATTTTTTTGTTTAAATTATTTGATAGATTACTTTTTTGATATATAATTAGCATATTTATACTAAAATACGCTAAATTACTTGAAATTATGTTGAATTACACTATATTAAGTTAAATTACACTAAATTACATTACATTACGCTAAAATACGGTAAATTACGCTAAATTACATATGAATATGGACGATATATTTACTGAAAAGGCGAAAAACGACAACGAAACTTCAAACGGTCATAAAACGGCGCTCGAGTATCCGATTTCAGCAAATGACCACTTTTCGGAAAACATGAGAAAATACGCATGCGTCCGTGCCCGCGATGCCAGATTTCAAAATTCAGAATTGCTAAAAAACAAAGGGAAGAGCCTCAAAACTTGAGTGGAAATTTCTGATTAAGATTTTCATTTCTATTATTCAATCTACGTAGCTCAGTAAATTAGTTACATAATGAACTTGTAGAATACCAATTTTTACTTTTTTCGGAATTTTTTTACTATTTTTTATGTTTCATGAACAATGGCACAAAATCAGTCTACTTTAGCGTAATTTACCGTATTTCAGCATAATTAGCGAAGTTATTGTAATTTAGCGTAATTTAACGTAATTTAGTGTAATTCAACATAATTTATTGTAATATAGTGTAATTCAACATAATTTCAAGTAATATAGTGTATTTTAGTATAAATATGCTAATTATAAATCAAAAGAAGTAATCAGTGTTAGATTTCATTATTTTGCTCTTCATAATGTCTCTAAAAAAAAAAAAAGAATAAACCGGCCATAAAATAGCCAGCTTGGGCATTTTTGGCGAAAACCCAGAATTCTGAACATAAATATTAATTTCTATTAAACTTTGGATATTAATAAAAATCTCGGTTGAAGCATTGCCCAAATTGATTAAAGACGAGACATAACTTGAACGAGACACGGTGTGAGGTAATTGAAAACGGAGTTTTCTAATTTAATAGAAAAAAAAAATACATGATCAATTTCCTTTATTTTCACTACTACAAAAACGCTAAGTTACACTACATATTATAAATTAGAATGTATGAAGTCTCAGATTTAAATTTTTTTTTATATTTTTTAGTTAAAATGTTATTCATGTAATTAATAATATGTGATGTAATGTAATTGTTGTTTATATTGATAAATGTAGTATTCTTGGTAGGGTATGTGTTGTGTTATTATTTATAGTTTTTTGATATTTAGTTTAGTGTTTTGGTATTCAAATCTAGAATTTAACTTGAATTCAATTCACATCTAAAGTTTCATTGGATTTAAAAAAAATAAAAAATTATACACAGTTTTTTAGGATTAATGTTTTCTTACACGGTTTTACTTTAAAAACCGTGTATGATGTGTTTTAGCAAAAAAATATGAATTATATACAGTTTTTAATATAAAACCATACAAAATTAGTATTTTCATACACAATTTTACTTTAAAAACTGTGCATAATGTGTTTTGGTAAAAAAAAAAATTGGCAACATTTTTGAAAAAACATACACGGTTCTAGAACAGTATATAATTTACCTATGTTACTCCGATACTCCACCTTGGGTCCCGTACCCATATCGGGTGCGTATCCGTATTCGATATGGCCTCGATACGGTTCTGAAACGGTCCGATACGGCTCTGAAACGGTCCGATACGGTCGGATACGAGCGGTACACCAGGGTGGACCTGGTCTTGTGCACCGCGCGTGGACCACTGGCAAATTTTTTTGTTTTTGCGCCAAACAAGAATCGAACTAACCCGTATCGGGTGCGTATCCGTATCCGATATGCACCCGATACGGTTCTGAAACGGTCCGATACAACTCTGAAATTGTCCGATACGGTCGGATACGAGCGGTACACCAGCGTGGACCCGGTCTTGTGCACCGCGCGTGGAACACTGGCAAAATTTTTTGTTTTTGCGCCAAACAAGAATCGAACTAAGAACCTCTAGGATAAGAACCATACCCCTTTACCACTACAACAACTCTCATTTGATGTTAGAAACTACTAGCATTTATATTTACATATACTACAGTTGATTTTTGATATTTAATTTATATAATACAAGTGTTGAATTAATAAAATAATTAAAATAATATATATAGTAGCCGTATCGTATCCACAATTTTTGAAAATGACCGTATCGCCGTATCCATACAATATAGCAATTTACCGACCCTATTATACACGACTCATGTGGACACAGTTGCAAAGTCGTGTATAAGCATATTTTTCAACCGTGTATGGAAGCAATTTCTATAGTAGTGTTCTCTTTTCAGTGGGAGGACTTTTCGATGGAAAATGGGAAGAAATTAACAGAAAAAAAAAAAAAGAAGATGCATCGGCTCGAGGCGGTCTCATGCGCATCAATATTATGTATGCACATGATCTGGACGAATTATGAAGTATTATGCGCGAATCTTGATACGGATAAGATGGTTTTTACTTTTTATTGGACCGAATTTAACTTGATGCATCAAAACTTTGGTTTACACTATTTTTTCTTTTGGTAATATCTCACTACCTTTTTTGGCACCAATCTTACAGACAGCTTCACAGTAATTTGTCACAACATTTGAACAACAAAACAGTAATGATCAAAATGTTTGAGATCATTTTTTTTTTTTTTCTGAAATGCTGCTATAAACTGAGACCCATGATGTAGCATTTATGACTCTGTAGCCATTATGTAACCTTAACCCTACCTTAATTATATATTCTCTAGATCTCGAATCTGATCTCGATCTTATACTGAGCTAAGGACTTGATCAACAACTAATTTTGATAATTGTAATAATTAATGTTAAACTTCATTTAAATAAAAAAATCATACATGTAGTTTTATTATTTATGTTAACCATTGATGATGCCATATTAGAATTTGATTCAACACCGATTAAATGTTGATAAAATTTAACCATCAAATCACCAAATGTATGATTAAAATTGATTTTAAAATTGCATCAAATTGGATACATGGTGCATTATACAATTTTTGACAAATAAGATGCTGGTTCTAATCAATTTAATTAACAATCATGCCCAGAATAACCGTGATTTTTATTAATACTCTTCAAAAGTAAAAATTAGTAAATCTGCCCTCGATTTTTTTTAAAAAAAAAAAACACCCTGACCACCCCACGTTTGCGCGGTCCACTATTCATACTGAACCGCCCCCACGTTTGAGCGGTCACCTATGCATACCAGACCGCCCCCCTGTGGAACGGTTTGGTGTTTTCTTTTTTTTATTTATTTTTTTAGAAACAATATGAAGAGCAAGATGCTGAAATCTAATGCTAAAAATTCAAATTTTTAATGTTAGATATTTGTTAGATTTTTTATTTTTAAAGAGTAATCTAACAAATATCTAATACTAAAAATTTAAATTTATAGTGTTAGATTTCAACATCTAAAGCTGTGGGCTATATTATGTGCCTTGTTATCCCAAAACACAACAAAAATGCCGCAATCAAGCAAATTGCATCGTATTCCCATATGGCTATCATCTCTTATCACCTAACCTTTTGAAAGAATTTCTAATGACAATCGACTAGCACAGTGTATACGCTATCGGGAACAGTTTTTTTTTTTTTTTTTTCTCTTGGAACAGAATCCCTGCACCACTTGGACCACTGTGTTAATATCAGAACTGATACATCGCATTCAATCAAAGAAGAATGTTGATCTTAGTCATATTTGTATTCCGTAAGATATAGGTCAGGATTGGTATACATACTTTTTTTACCAGAAAGTCCTGAAATCATATACTAATTAACTAATCAATATATATGTATATATATATATATATATATATATATATATAGAGTATGGCTAATGTGCTTCCTCTAGAACTTCGGCCTCGTGCTTCCGGGGGCACATCTTAGTGTTTGATGTTCAATCAAAGAAGAATGTTGATCTTAGTCATATTTGTATTCCGTAAGATATAGGTCAGGATTGGTATATATACTTTTTTACCAGAATGTCCTGAAATCATATACTAATTAACTAATCTTCATATATATATATTTTCTGAAACCTTTTACATTTTACTATACTAGGCAGTTTTAATTATTCACATTACCTTTTTGTTAGTCAATATCTAGCTATTTGTCGTTTCTTTTACGACTTTGCATGGAATTGGAATAGCCAACATCTATTATTCAATTTAATTCCCTAACATCGCTGTAGCTTCATTGGAAATACAGCACAGCCTCTTTAAATGGGTATAGTTTTGGCTTCATACAGCGCAAGAATAATATGCAGCGTGTTGTGATTTTATAGTTTCTGCGCTGCATGAAGCCAAAACTAGTCTGTTAAAATAATATTCCTCTATAATTGAAGCATATGTCTATCGCAACCGACATCTATAAGCAACAATATAATATCATCTGACTTTCTTTCCCAAAACACAACAAAAATAATGCATCTTATTCCCCAATTATATATGACCTATTTTCAGAGTTGTAATCGTCTATCATGCACAGTACATATGCTAATCTAACAGTTTCTTCAGACGGCATCAGCTCCATTGGGTTATAAGATGAGAACAGAATCCATCCCCTTCATGTAAAAGAGAGAATTCTAATCTAAACAAAACAATTATGCCACATTTAATTCCTTCTTTCCCAAATCTTCCTTTTAACCTTTTAGTGGGAGTGGGACCATCCAATAGAAAAAAGAGATTGTCTGTTTTCTCTGTTTTCTCTGTTTTCTCGTTTCCTGATCCAATCCTGGCCATTGATGGTATGCGGATGACAAATCATTTATATCACCAGATGTAACAAATTTCAAGTTTACATCCGAGTTGTTCCATCTGTTTTGACACAAATATTTAAAGAATTCCGTCCATTTTGCTTCACCGAATTAATCCGGATTCTGATCTGACACTCCGAATCTAAACTCAAATATTCTGCGACTCATAGAACGTGGACTCGATGGCCAATGGGCATCGAATCAATTCGGTCTAATACTTGATCGGAGTTGTTCAATCTGTATTAAATTCGTATGAATTTAATCTGCACAAATTTCAAAGTTTGTTCACACAAATGTAACTCCGATCAAACATCAGACTGAATTTGATCTGATAAGGGTCTCTGCTTCCGTGGTTATAAGCAAAAATGTTCAAGACAAATAAGGGTTTAGGGATTTGGTTTGAGTTTTCCCACCGATTTTTTCAAATGGGCCCAATCAATGAAATTCGTTTTCTTACATTTAACTTTATTTTTTTGTATGTGAAGAAATGAACTCCGCATAGCTTGAAGCCTTCAATCTTTTTTATTTTTTTTGTGATTTTCTGATAAAATTATGAACGGGGATCGTTTTATGGATAAAAAACACTGCTAAAACACGTTTTCTGTATAGGTTGTCCAATAAACTTTCCCAAATTATTTTTTTCCAAATTTCACAATACAAATATAATATGATGCGCGACTGTACGTGCAAAAAAAATTAAAATTTGAAACAACTTTGAAAATGAACAAAATGAAGCAAAAGGTCATGTCTCCTCGTTTGATAATTGGTAGGGAGACAAATTGAATTGGTGGGATTTGAATTGCTTCAAAATCGCACTGTGATGAAGTTACACTAAAAGCTGACATTTTTATTAATATACAAAGTTAAATAGAAATTAATAAATATATCCAGATTCACTGGGAATTTATTAAAATTTGAAACAACTTTGAAAATGAACAAAATGAAACAAAAGATCAGGTCTCCTCATTTGGTAATTGGTGGGGAGACAAATTGAATTGGTGGGATTTGAATTGCGTCAAAATCGCACTGTGATGAAGTTACACTAAAAGCCGACATTTTAATTAATATACAAAGTTAAACAGAAATTAATAAATATATCCAGATTCGCTAGGAATTTATTAAAATTTGAAACAACTTTGAAAATGCACAAAATGAAGCAAAAGGTCAGGTCTCCTCATTTGGTAATTGGTGGGGAGACAAATTGAATTGGTGGGATTTGAATTGCTTTAAAATCGCACCGTGATGCAGTTACACTAAAAGCCGACATTTTTATTAATATACAAAGTTAAATAGAAATTAATAAAAATATCCAGATTCGTTGGGAATTTATTAAAATGTTCCTACCGCCCAGAAAATGCCCAGTACCCAATTTAATCAACTACTGGTTAGAAAATGATCGGTGCCCTGTTTAATTTATTACCGACTAGAAAATGGCCGGTACCTTTGCTATATATATGTGTGTGTGTGTGTGTGTGTGTGTGGAGGGTTGGCCGAATTTCTCACAATTCATTCATCAAATTTTACACTATCTCTCATCGATTGAGCTTTTTCTCCCAGATTCTTCATCTCTTCCCAGATTTGCATGTAAGTCCCTCTAATTTTTTAAAAATTTATTTTTAGTGCAAAATAATTGTAAAATGTTAGGATTTGTTAGTAATGTACCAAAATTAGAATAATTTAGTTGTAATTAGTATTAAATCTGTTGTAGTTAGTTTTAATTATTTAATTTTGTATATTTTAGGGTTTAAGGTTTAGGGTTTTAGGCTTAGGGTAATTTAGTATAATTAGCATAGTTGAACATATTTTAGCGTATTTTAGCATTTTTTACCATAATTAGAATAATTAAGCGTAATTTAGTGCAATTTAGCATAATTAGGATAATTAGACCATTAGACCATTTGAGCATATTTTATCGAAATTAGGCTATTGTAGCATATTTTAGCATATTTTAACCACAATTGGCCTATTTTAGCATGTTTTAGCATAATTAAGCCTATTTTAGCCCTTTTAGCATATTTTACCGAAATTAGGCAATTACACATATTTTAGGTTAATTTAATCGCAATTGGCCTCTTTTAGCATAATTTAGCGTAATTAAGCCTATTTTAGCCCTTTTTGCATATTTTACCGAAATTAGGCTATTTCATTACCGAAATTAGGCTACAATAAACCTTAAAACAACCAAAAAAAAAATTAAGGGTACCAGCCATTTTCTGGCCGGTAATGGATTAAACAGGATACCTACCATTTTCTGACCGGTGGTTGATTAAATTGGGTACCGGCCATTTTCTGACCTGTAGGGACATTTTTATAAATTCTCAGCAAACTTGGATATATTTATTAATTTCTATTTAACTTTGGATATTAATAAAAATGTTGGCACTAAAAGTAGTGGTATTTAGCGAGAATTATGTTGGCGAGGTAAAAAGTCATGTCTGTTATTTTCATCAATGACTGAATTTATCTTAATAAAATATGGCGTGTTTTTAGTGTTGCGTCTTAGACAATTCTTTTGATCAAGAGCAAACCTTTTCTCCTCCTATTATCCATTCATTTTAATCCTTTTTCACTGTATATCAAATCCTAGGTACAAAATCATTTCTTTTCTGTTCAATTGTATTGAAATGAAATAAACTTTAATCAAAGTTTATTCCTACCAGTACCAGGAAGTAACTATTTTTTATCAGTACCGCACTTTGGATGATGGACATAATCTCTCTGTATTAAATTGATAAATCAATATTATCTATGTAAGTTCTACAAAATTCTACAATATGCTCGTTGTGTGAATTATCTCATATTATTATTAAATTTGATGTCCATTCTTTCTACGAAACAGAATAAAGAATTTGATTTTCTTGACGCTAGCTTGAATCATGGGTACAACTTTTTGACCAAAGGGTATCTTGATTTGCAATGGCATCTATATGCAGAATTTTTTATGTCCTTGCACCTGCCAAAGACCAAACTACTTAAAACTTAAAAGAGAGAAAAGGTGGCATCCCTGGAGGTGTGGGACCAGTTGAACCATGAACCTCTACTTTATAGACTAAGATATGTTTTTGATTTAAACCTTTTTAAGAGGTTGATTGGTACATCTATGGAGGAGGCGAACCTGGCCTCCACAACCCAACTAGTAACAAAATTGAAGTGTGCTCTTGCCGACATATATAATAGTTACCTGTTATGAGTCCGAATCTGCTGTGATTCCGAGAGGGATTGCAGGTCGTGAAATTTCAAGATCAACCGTTCAAACTTTTTCGTGCTTGAATTTCGGAAAAGTTTTCAGAAAAGTAAATTTTTATGTACGCATCTCGAAAAAGACCAACAGTTAGGATCAGAATCGTAGGGTTCTGTGATTCCCCGAGAATCACAGCAGATTTACTTTCAGCCTATGTTGCACGGATACGGCGGTTTAGGCCGCGTATCGGTATCGGACACGTATCAGATACCGATACGCGTCCGATACGGCACTGATACGTATCTGCCTACGTGGCGTATACGTGTGGATACGGTGAATCGCGCCTGTGAACCGCGCCCGCACTGTGAGCCGCTCCCATGAACCAGCGTGCACCGTGAGCCGCGCCTGTGAACCAGCAAAATTTTTTTTTTTTCTGCCCATGACGTGAATCGAACTGGGGTTGCTTTTAAGGAGTCAAAAGACTTAACCACTGCACCAAAATTCCTTTGTGTTATATTGTAGTAAACTATAGTATTTAATATATTCTTATGTTTTTTTTTTTGAAGGTTGGCTGCGAAATGCCGCCAACAGATATATTGATATAAAGAGAAAGCATATTTACAAGGTTCTTCCCATCAAGTGATGGCGAATCCCCCTTTTGTGTAAAGGTAGGAAATTAAATGTCAACTAGCCCATATTGCCGCCAACAAGGCACAATACAGGCTCGCCTGATTGACTTTCCAATCTAACTTCCCCTCACCCACCCTGCGCCCAAAATATAATCTCTGTTGTGGCATCATTAATCAACAAATAGCTCGGTTTGCACTTTCCGGTGAACACCCTCCTATTCCGTTCCTTCCAAAGTGCCCAGAAGCCTGCTGCCCACACTCTGTTCCGATGAGTGCGCTCTTGCAATGTAGCCCCTCGCTGTGATATGTCCCAGCTGTGTCTCAGATTTGTATCTGTCCCATGAGGCAGATTGTAGTGTAGCCGTAACCCTGTCCAGAAAGTTCTAGCGTAAGGGCATGACCACATGATGTGGTTCGTTGTTTCCAATGCCGTCGAATTGCACAATTTGCACCCCAATTGAACCGAGCATCCCCTATTGAGGAGGACCTCTTGCAATAGGATCTTATTATCCAACATCAGCCATAAGAAGATTTTTATCTTCGTGGGGATTTTAATTCTCCAGAGAAACCTGTGATTGGGGGATATAATACCCTTGTGATGAAGTAGTATGTAGGAGGAAGAGCATGTGAACAGCCCAGATTCGGTCCATTTCCAGGTTGGAGACTGGATTCAGTCAACTAAGCATGCGTACAATGGTAACTGCGCTGAGAGGGACTTGAGGAAGAAGGAGTCATCCGTCCGATTGATTAGACCTCCAGCTGAAGATATTCCATAGAGTCGCCTTAACGTAGAAGCCCACAATCCCGTTGGTTTCTTCTCCAGTTTCCAAAGCCATTTAGTTAATAGTGCATCATTTTGATCCGCTAGGTCGATGATACCCAATCCCCCATTCTCTTTGAGAGCACACACTCGTTCCCAGTTGACCAAGCAGTTGATACCCTTGCAAGATTCGTTTCCTCTCCAAAGGAAATTTCTTCGCAATCTGTCTTTGTGTTTTATTACTCCAGCGGGCAGCTTTAATGCTTGCATGAAATGTAGCGGCATGGCCGAAAGTACCGCTTTGACAAGAGTAATTCTACCCCCGTATGAAAGGAAGTTAGAGTTCCAGGCTTGTAGTTTGTTTTGAACAACGGACAACATTGGCTGGAAATGAACTTTCCTTGGGTTTTTGATGGTAAGAGGAAGGCCCAGGTAGGTTACAAGTAACTGTGTTGGCGTTGCGGATAATATCCGCTGAATGACCGTACTATAATGCGGTGGGACTGAAATCGGCACGAATGATGATTTGGTCGGGTTGAGACGGAGGCCAGTGAGATCCGTGTAAGTCGTCAAGACTTGGGCGATAATTTTGAGTGCCGTGGGATGCGCCTCGCTGATAATCAGAGTGTCATCAGCATATTGGATAATTTCCGTCGACAAGCAAGCATGTTGAGGCATGAAACTATCCGCCGAGCGGACGAACCTGGTTAGCAAATCGGAGACCAGAATGAATAGCAGGGGCGAGAGAGGGTCCCCTGGCGCAACCCTCTCCGATGTGTGAAGTATCGTGTTTGAGTCCCATTTACTTTGATTGTGGATGAGGATGAGCGCAGGATGGCCAACACGGAGGCGATCCATCGTGGCGGGAAGCCACGCTCGATGAGGAGATTGGTTAAGTAACACTAGCTCACTGTATCGAAGGCCTTTTCGAAGTCCACCTTGTACAGTACCGATGGTAGTTTCGTCTTGGAACAAAATACCACCATTTCTCGCGCCACCAAGAACGATTCCATAAGGGATTGACCTTTAATTAATGCCGTCTGATTGGGCAGGACAAGCGATTGCATGTGTGACTGTAGTCTGTTTGCCAAAATTTTGGGGATGATTTTTGCAGTCGTATTGATCACACTTATAGGTCTGTAATCCGTAATACGATGCGAGTTTTGCCTTTTTGGTAGGAGAGTGATCGCCGCCCTGTTAAGCACCTTCATAGAGGTCGCATTTGCCTGATAGCAGTGTTGGATAAAATTGATGACGTCCGTTCTGACGGTTGTCCAAAAGCACTGGTAAAATTCAATTGGTAGACCGTCAAGCCTGCTAGCTTTTCCTCTAGGCATTTCATTTATGGCCCCGCGAATTTCCTCTTCCGTGATTGGTTCATCCAAATTTCGTAGGCGATCCATTAACGACGGACCCAGCTTGCCGGAGAGGTCAAAGGAACGGGGTTGCGGTGCCGGGGTACCCATTATTCCTTTGAAATGATTCTGTAGGATTTGTGGCAGTTCCGAAATCGGAATTGCGGGATTGGCCGCCGAATGTGGGAGATCGTCATGCGAGAGAGAGATGATGGAGTTCATGTTTTTCCAGCCATTGGCGACGGCGTGAAAGAACTTAGTATTTTTGTCTCCCAGTCTTAGCCACGTACAGCCGGATCGGTGCTTCCATTTAGCTTCCTTATATGTTGCCAAAGCGAAAATGTGCTCTCGCAGATGAATGCAGAGCCGGAATTCGGGAGAGCTAAGAGGACGTCTTTCTTCAGCTCTGTCAAGTTGTCGCAAAACCCACTTCGATCTTGATAGAGAAGTTTCTCTCTTTTGGAATTTCTCATGTGCCCATCGGCGCACTGATTTTTGAATCGCGAAGATTTTTTTCTGTATCTGGATGACCGGGTTTCGTTCCGTGACGGAGTTCCATGCCGCAGTGACCACATCTTGGATTTCCTGATACTTTAGCCAAAATAGCTCACATTTAAAAAGTCTCCTTGGAGGGTTAAGGTGCGGTTGCAAGGTGAGGAGTTGTGGGACGTGATCAGATGCCGAGGTCAGAAGATCAGTGAGTGTGTAAGAGGCCCCCAGGTCATTCCAATGATGCGAGAGAAGAACCCGATCGAATTTAGAAAAGGTCGGAATCAGTCGTTTATTGGACCAGGTGAAGAATCTGCCTTGGAGCAGAGCCTCGGTTAAACCTGTCTCATGAATGAAGGTATTAAAATCTCTCATAGTTCCCAAATTTCTTAGGCCCCCTGTTGTTTCATCGACGGTACGGATTAAGTTGAAATCGCCCAAGAGGAGCCATGGAAGATCATTGCGTGCCCTGATGGAGCGCAGTTTGCCAAAAACAATCGCTTGTGATTATCGTCCTGCAGCCCGTAAACCCCCGTACACATAAAAATGAACTCATCTCTTTTGATTATTATCGTCACTGAGTAATTAAAATTGAAGGAATCGATTCGAGTGTATACATTGCTCCACGCGAGAAGTATACCCCCTTTCGAGCCTTCCGCATTTAAAGAATATATTCTTATGTTATGCCTTTAATTTTTTATACAAATTTAATTTAAGTTATTATTATCTAAATATAATATATAAAATAATAAAAAATAATATATATAATAGACGTATCGTATTCTAGATTTTTAAAAATTGTCGCATCGCCGTATCCATATCGTATCCGATACGATACCCGTATCCGTATCTATGTAACATAGACTTTCAAGCTGTTATGGGCTCGGTTTCTTTTTCTATTATTATTTTTTGGAAAGAGAGAAACTCAGAATAGGAAATTCTCTCGTGCAAATAAGAAAGCGGCAGCATATTTTATTTTATAATTAGAAAAGTGATATGAACATGAATGAATGATTCAATTCCAAACTCGCCCACCAACAAAAGTCTACATGTGCGCACAAAAAATTCAAGGCAGTTGGAAGCGATAGAAAAATGTCAATTTTATTTATCTAAATATCAATCATTAACATACATGTATCAATCGTTAAGTTGTTAGATTACTGGGCTATCAAAGATGAACCATCAGTTGCTACCAACACACCGATGATATCGATCGTCAGTAAATGCGCCTCCAAGATTTTGAGTGTTCGCTTGGCTAATGATACAAAACCGAATTCTGACAATAGACAATTTGAGGGAGAAAGGCTTTGTAATCGTTAATAGATGCTGCATGTGCAAAAAACAGGCGAAAAGTATCAGGCATCTGTTCTTTCAATGTAAAATATCAGTAATAATTCAAACTATTATGGTATCGGCCTATCAGATAAAAATGCCTCACTTTATACGGGATGCACATCCACTATTAAGCAAAGAATATACATCAAAGAAAAAGTCTTTATTTCTAATTGCATACTTCATCCTATGGAGAGAACGATGTACAAGGGTGTTTCCAGACTCACAGTCCACGGTACTATAACTTCTGAATCAAATTAAAGAGCAAGGGCAATTGAGCTCAGGCGCGTACCAGCAGGGACAAGGAAGTGGAAGCAATCACTGAGACAAACTTCACACTTTACACAATCAACAGTGTATTTTGTTTATTTTCTAAGAATGATGCTTCACTTAAGCTCCTAAATAGGCTTCATTTACAGTTTTTTAGATTATTTGTTTTGTAACATGACTCATGTACCGAAACATTTATCAATCAAATAGAGACTTGACCTCTGTTTCATTTCAAAAAAACAAAGCTTCAACTTGTCGTAGTTCTCTAAGTATAGACCACAGAACCACTGGCAAACAACATCAACTTGTAAAATATTAATCATACTATAAATACATAAAAAAAAATGTTTTCAAAACACCTCAGTCATGCATAACAGATTATTTCTGTTTTCATTCGTCCCATTTTACTTCTCTCGCTTAATTTATTATGATCGAACAACTTCTAATCGTTTAAGTGAAATGCATTTAATTAGCGTGCTTAGAGAACAAAGAAACTCTCAAATTAATACAAAATATTTATGTAAAGATTACCACCCGCCTTATTTTTATGTTATGTTTTATTTTAAAATTTTAGTATTTCAAAATGATAGTTAAGTACAAGTAACTAATAATTATAATTTGATTACAAATAACATTTTCATTGGTACTAGCATAAAAGGATCCACTTTCCAGTATTAAAAGAACGGGAAGCATCCATGATTCTTATTTTTCTTATTTTCTTGAATTTTAGTTATTTGGGGCTCAAAGAACTTGGAAGATAACGATGATATAAACAATAATAATATTGTCATTGTCATTAACAACTTTGAGTTAATTAAATTATTTATCAATCAGTTGTACTATAAATAGGATTGATATCTTAATTACTAAACTAAAAATGAATGAAAGGAGAGTCTAAGCGGAGAAATCATAATTTCAAACTTAAAGCTTCTCAATTTTGCCTCCATATTTGCTTATCTATATGTACTGGTAATATATTTCTGGGACGAGCCCTTAACTTTAAGAATAATTATTTTAGTACCCGCGCTACAGTACCCGCACTGTACTCGCGTACAGTACCCGCACTTCCATAACTGTAAGGTTGTGGTCACAACAACTACCGATCTAACTAACAATGTTATCGGACCTTCCATTTTGAATTTCAAATGTTCATTTCTCTCCATTTTTTTCTTTTTCGAAGGCTTCGGCGATTTTGAGGCGATTTTAGGTCGATTTGGAGGCAATTTGGAGGTGATTTGGAGGTGATTTTTGAGGCGATTTTGAAACTGTAAGCGATTTCGTGTGGTTCTCACAAGTTTAATCGGTGATTTTGAAATGTGATCAGCTAGATTAATATTGTTTCTTTTCGATTTTGTTTTTGTTCTGGTAAATTAATAATATATATCGTTTCGTTTCTATTTTATATACACAATCGTATTTCAGTGTTGCTGGATTTTGAGATGTTTGTGACAATTTGATTTGCAAAGATGATGTAATTATCTATTATGTGTTCAGATATAAATACTTGGTAGTTCAGATATAAATACTTGATGTGTTCAAATATAAATACTTGGTAGTTTAGATATAAATACTTGATGTGTTCAGAAATAAATACTTGATGTGTTCAGATATAAATACTTGGTAGTTCAGATATAAATACTTGATGTGTTCAGATATAAATACTTGATAGTTCAGATATAAATACTTTTACTGTTCAGATATAAATACTTGATCTGTTCAGATACAAAATTCATTTTAATAAAGTGGCAGTTACAATTTAAAGTTAAAAAAAATTAATAACAACCAATTATTAAAAATAACATTATATGGTTTAAATTATTTATTTGAAAAATATATAATAAACTTCCGTTGGGCCGATTATTATATATGAATTCATATAAAACCATAGAGAATACTAATAGATTACAATTAGTGCAACATATATATATATATATATATATATATATATATATATATATATATATATATTGCCTTTTGTACACATGTAATCTCATGTGATCCATATAACATATACTCCTCAAGATCCAATACAATGTTTGTATAAAAGTTATGTCCTTACCACTTAGTAACCATGCAATCAAGGTTTGGCCCAAGTTTCGTAAAGTTAGGCTCATGTTGCCAAAACTCTTTGTTATGATCTAGTTTGGACCAAAATTTCATACAAACTAGTTGTATTAGATCCAACATATAAAAAAGAGAGTGCCCATGTGATCCATGACATGATGTCTCTTGGTTAAAGGTCTCCAACATTTCAACTCAAATATTTTTTTAAGATTCTTATTCATCCAACGTAATATAGATATAAATACTTTAGTTCGTAGGTATAAATAGCACACCCTTATAGTTATAAATACTTTATTTCGTAAGTATAAATACCACAAGAATAGAGATATAAATATTTCCCGCACATAAGCTAAGTCAACATTTTTTGTTGACAATTTTAGTGGTCCCCACATGTCGTTTATTACCCATACATAAGCTAAGTCAACGTTTTTTGTTGACAATTTCAGTGGTCCCCACATGCCGTTTGAGTGGTCCCCAAATGCGGGTACGAAGTGAGGATTTTTCAAGAAAATGTGCGGGTACGGTTATTTTAGGAAATCATATATCATATATGTAGTTCATTGTATAGATATAAATACTTGTCTTGTATAGATATAAATACTTTACAATGTTACTATTAATACTTGTAAAACAAAATTACAATTTTGGAAACGGTTGCGGTCCCCACAAGCAGTTATGGCAGTTTAGGTGCGGGTACTCAACTGCGGGTTCTCATATCAGCTTCCTAACTTTAATTGCTAGTAGCTAGAGGTTGCAAGAAGTTTCCATAGACAAAGTAGCAAAACAACTTACAAGAGTACCGTAAATTCTATTGGTAAATAAACACAACATCTTTTCCATAGAATAATTTAAGTAAAGCACAAGTGATCATAACAACGATTAAACACTTTCAGTTTTAGAATAGAAAGCTATCTGTTCAACCATGCCATTTCTCAACTTTTGAAAGTGCAATTTACCCACTTCTCTTTGATTTAATTTCTATTACGAGTTACAAACAATTAAACCCAAAAGGAAAAAAAAATACACCACCCACGCAAACGCAACAACAATAGATTGTCAATTAGAAACTACAACATGAGAATGAGACACCGTACCCCTAGGCATCAGTTATTTTTGTACTCCGTGTGATCTGTTACAAATTATCAGTAAGTTGCTTTGAAGGGCTTGTATACTTTTAAATCCGATACAACTCCAGCAATGGATCCAGCAGCAGCAGCCACTGATATAATGAAGCAAGCAAGGCTCAGAAGCTGTAAGCAAATCCACCGTGTGCTCCATTTGGGCACCTTCTTTTGCACTATGTACATCTCTACTGGGAAATATACTGTCAGTGGCCAGAAACCTAGAGCACCAAGAAATCCTACTACGTCGTTGAAAAATGGCATGAGCATGGAGATGACAGTGGTTAGCACCACGAAAAGAGAGCGCCATGTCAGCCGAAAGAGGTTAAGGTTGTATGACTTGGTCGATGACAAGGGGATGGTGATATCTTTTGTGATGATTTTGTTCTTTGGCCATTTTTGGTTAGCCCACTTCTCAACGAATGCAAAGAGAGGTTGGCAGTATACCTGTTTTTGAACAAATTTGTTAAATATACTGAATTATTGGCTCTCACTTGCAATTGGCGTCTTTTCATTAAAATTTATTTACAAAGTTACCTGATAGGCACCAACAAGGTGAATCACAATGGCAGCATTGGCAATATCCAGAAGCCAGAAAGGGTTGTAAAACCCGAAGCCGGTTAGAAGGTTTCCCGGTGCGGCATCACCAAAAGCTGCATAGCCCATGCAACCACAGAGCATATAAAACAGAGTTGTCACGGCGACACTTATTACTGTGGCCCGTTTCATTACTTTTGCCTCGGAAGGAGGTGGCGCCTTGATCGTATCCTACAAAATTGAATAGAATTGTACAAACTTTAGTATATACTTTTTTTAAGAGAAAAGAGAAGTTACAAGGTGCTTTGTGAAATGCTTACTTGGATTTCAATGAGAATCAAAGAGTAAGAGTAAGCAAAGGCAATGTCACCAAAGGCTTGGAGGCTCCGCCACACCTTATCGGTCGGTGTAACTACTCCGATGCTTATGCCGGTGAGGCTTCCTTTGACTTTTCCATTGGCTACATAAAACATAAATGGTATTAAATCCTACAAATATCCAATCCTTGAGAGAAATGGAACATAAAATTAAATATATCTACCTATGACTTGCACAATGCCGAGACTAAGACCGATTGTTGAGTAGGTGAAGGACATGATGGCAGCAACCATCGAAAGCCATGAAATTTGATCGAAATCGGGAATTTGCGAGAAAAATATCTCGACTACCCCAAACATGATCATGTAAATATTGCTTGAAACATGGCAAGGATCTTGTTTCCCATTCTGATGGAAGCAATTAGACCTCTTAACCGCACTGTTTAACAAATCAAAAGTACCCAATTAGAAAACCATCAATTAAAAGAGATAAACAACTAATAATAATTGTTTTGAATGTTGAAAGTAATTACTTACACCATGCTGACAGATGCAGCAATTGTATATCCAATGGCAACACCAAAAATGTTTGCATATTGAAGAAAGCCACAAATCTTGACCTTGATACCATCTGTGCATAGTAAAATTGAGTTAGAGAATTTCTTTAGATAGCAAACATATATAGAGATAAGGCTATGTAAGATGTGGCATACTTAGGTTGGCTTGGACAGCATCCATGTAGGTATAGTTGCGCATGCCGGTGCAGGGATCACCGGAACGGTAGCAATCGGACAAAAGTGCCGAGGTGTAATATGTCACAAGGGAGAAGAGAAGCATGACGGCGGGGCCTGCAACCCAGCCCAGCTGGCCAATGGCCCATGCCAGTGATAACACACCAGACCCAATAACTGCTGTTATTATGTGTGCACTTGAAGTCCAGACAGTACCTGAAAACCAACAAAATTCCTCATAATTAATGTCACTATTATAATTATCTTTTAAGTACTAAAAAAAAAAAAATCAAATTAACAGTTCAAAAACGCATGAAAATTTATCACACCTGTCCTTTTGAGGCGACCATCATCGTCGTAGCACTTGGAACCGCCTTGCTCTGCCGAGACAACATCCATTGAGGGATAACTTGGGTACTGGTAGTACACTGATGCACCTTTTTCTGCCATGTCTGAACACAAATTAAGAAACACAATTCAGGTGAGACAAGTAGAGAGAAACAGTGGGTTGTTCTATTCCTATTTAAATAAGAAGATTACCAGAAACAGAGAGAAAGAAGGTGATGCACGGAATTAATAAAGAATAAATTTGAAACTTACTGAATTTGATTTTCAAAACAAGAAAAAGCGTCCAATTTCTTTGCCTCGGAATGGGAAAGAAGAATATAAATTAAGTGTAAATTGATTGATGGGCTAAGCAGGGGGCTAGGTTTATATATATACGAGGAGGGATCCACTTACAACAAATTTGAGTTACAACAAAGTTACAACATTTATTTTTTTCATTTTCAAAGTCCAAATCGTCGATCCAACCGTTCAACATGATCATCTAAATAAAATTTACTTGCAGATCAAATTTTATATTTTTTTGAATTTTTTTACTATTTATTAAGTATTTTACAAAAAATAGCCATACTTAGACCATTGAATTTTGTACCCATCTTAATAAATAGTAAAAAAATTCAAAAAAATATAAAATTTGATCTGCAAGTAAATTTTATTTAGATGATCATGTTGAACGGTTGGATCGACGATTTGGACTTTGAAAATGAAAAAAATAAATGTTGTAACTTTGTTGTAACTCAAATTTGTTGTAAGTGGATCCCTCCTCTATATATATATATATATCTGATGGTATAGTGGTGGGGAACTCTAACACTATTTGCATTTTTCAATTATTAATTTAGCTATTATATTTTGTTTGGTTTCCAGCAACACGGTAAATTGTGCGAAAAAGCGGGAAACTTTTGTTAGATTTAAAATTTAAAAATGGAAGAAAACAAAACACGTGGTTGAATCATTGACAATGGTCTGTACACGCAAGTCAACTACTATGCAGCAGCTTTAAGACCTTATCACAATGTGGTCAAATAAAACAGCACCAATCCAATTTAATTCAGTTTCTCTCGGTTGGACCATGTTCATGCATGCTTCCGTAGACCAATCAAAACTAGAGATGTATATATATTTTGATCATTGTAATTTGTATGATTCTCTCGGTTGGACCATGTTCATGCCTATATGCTTCCATGTTCACCCCCAATTGAAAATGCACAGGGGAAAAACAGCAGTCTTGACTCATGATCTTGAGAGAATAAAACCATGCATGTGAATACATGTACGACACAAGATACGATAAGATGATAAGATACCACCACACTATCCCTCACTTATTATATGTTGGTTTGCTCAAAATTCCGGAAATACATACCCACACAGCTCTGGAATTTTGCTATTTAAAAATGGCTACTGGGCTTGTATCATTTGAAAGAGGTCGCTGAGACGCTTTGAAAGGTATTATGTCATAGTCGTCATACCCCATCTAAATTAAAATAACAAGGAAATGTTGAATTAATTTGTACCTTAATCAAATGGAATGATGTATGGAGTGCAGTTGGGAGGAGATAGAAGCAATTAAGCAACAACCAAGTGAAAAGTGAAAACAGTATAGATGGGATGTATTAGTGGTTTAGTTGTATTAAGATGGGTGATTAAGGGAAGGCTTAAATAGGATGAAGAGAGAATAATGATGGGCCCACGTGTGAGGCATTTCAACCATCGTTCTTTGAAGAGGGAATTAGATCCTCTTTAATTATCCGTACCGGATCAGCATAGCATAGTTTACTTCCACTGGTATATATTATCATTTTTCCTAAATCATATTTCATATTTCATTGGTTGTCCTTATTATGCCATTCATCTTATTTATTTCAGAGAATATATCAACCAAAGCAGGGATGCATTTCCAATGGTCAAGGACTCACCAAACAGTCCTTCAGTGTTTTAGTGTACTATGCATACATATTAATATCTCAATTTTCAAAGTTCACATAGTTAATTTGAACCGTTGAATATGATTTTCATATAAAAATGTATTTACATATTAAATTTTACATCTTTCATAAAAAAAATTTACTATTTTTCTAAATTGGTAAAAATTACTACTTTTGAACGGTCTATAATTTGTAAATCAAGTGATTTTCTACCGAAATTTTTATTTATAACATTTTAAAAAAATAAATTAATAAAATAACCATCGATTCTGGTCAATTGTAAATCTAACACGGCCGCAGAACACCGGAGCGGACCCATCTGGGGGAGGCCGCAGAATGCCGGAGCGGACCCTGGTCTTTATATCCCGAAAATGACAGCGAAATTTCATTCCACACTCTCACACCTTCTCTCTCCTGAGTTAGCTCTCTGATCTGTAAGTTTTTTCTCTCTTCTATTAAATTTTTTATTTTTATTTCAGTAGATTAATAATTTAATTAGAATAATTAATTTAGCAATAATTAAATTAGAATAATTAATTTAGTTAATTTTTAATTGTAGGTTTCTTCTGTATTGAATTGAAAAAATGGCTCTTATGGTATCCATCTACACTGGTGGGGATGTTTTAACAGGTCCTAATGGGGTTTACTACAGTATTGGACCTGTTACTGTGATCCCGGTATTGCCAGGTACTGATTATTTGGGACTTAAATCAAGTATATGTCAGAATTTGGGGTTGGATCAGGGTCAGTATGACCTTAAAATTGATGCCAAAATTAGCATGCCGACTAGTTCGGCACAAACCTGGTTCCAACTATTTCCAATTCAGAATGAGGGAGTCTGGCAGGTATTGTATAACCAAACAATGAGTTTTTCTGGGGGTGCATACAAGATAATTGACCTATATGTGGAGGTTACCAGAGCCCGGCGTTCGAACCCAATTCAGAGGTTAATCCAGGGTCGTAGTCGGGGTAACTCATCCGGCTCTAGTCCATCCCCTGTCCAAATTGACCAACCGTCCAGTAGTCGGGCCCCAGTTCAGAGGGACCGACCCTCCCGTCGGGCCCCATCTCAGACTGACCAGCCTTCATCTAGTCGGACCGCTCATTGGGGTCAAACTTGTAATCCGGATGAATCTGATGAAGAAGTGGATCGGGAAATACTAGAGGCAGAGGAAAATTGGGGTCATATTGATCCTGAGGGTATGAGCGATTATTCTGACCAGGAAGATACCGGGCCTGTGCTCAGACTATCAAGGAAATTCAAGATGGATCGCGGGTTTCGGATAATAGATCGCGGGTTTCAGCACCCGATTCATGCTTTCAACGACACATCAGGATTTATGGAAGCCAATTCGGGTTTGTTTGGAAGTAGGGCAGAGTATGAGAATGAATTGTCCGAGGGACAAACAT
This sequence comes from Carex parvula, assembly GCA_025461045.1. Lineage (NCBI taxonomy): Eukaryota > Viridiplantae > Streptophyta > Magnoliopsida > Poales > Cyperaceae > Carex > Carex parvula. Next base: position 71,383 of record JAJGRW010000443.1, on the reverse strand, counting down.
ATGACTCAAAAGAGGAAATGAAGAGCGCAATTGCTAGGTTTCACATCCTTTGCAACAAAGAGGTTAAACCTACGCACATTGACCGCACAAGAATGAGGTTCAAGTGCAAGGACAGTTACTGTGGGTGGTACATACTCGCAAGGGCCACCGGTTATGGAACACAATGGCGTGTCTCCAAATGCCCAACACAACATTCATGCCATGCGGATGCGACAAGAACAGATCACGCCCAGTTGTCAGCTGCTATGGTTGCCGAGTGTATATCCGCTCACATGAGGAACGATGTCGACTTGAGTATTCAGACTGTCCGAATTGCTGTTGCTGAAAGGTACAACGTCAGATACCCGGCGTACAACAAACTATGGCGTGGCCGTGAGTGGGCAATAGCCCGTCAATTTGGCAGTTGGGAGGGGTCATACGCTCTTGTAGTTCCATTGTTGGAGGCAATCAAAAGAAGCAACCCAGGTACTACATTGTTCCTTCAATTTTTACGTCATTTCATTATCAATCAAAAATTGAACTTATTTTTTTAAATTTATTGACAGAAACATTGTTTGAGGTGACCTCATATCCCACTGGTGAACCTGGACCATGGAGGTATTTTCATAGGGCGGCTTGGGCATTTGGACCGTGCATAGCTGCTTTTCAACATATCAGACCGGTCATCACAGTTGATGCATGTTTCCTGTCAGGCCGGTATAAAGGTAACTAATTTGATTGTTTTCACTTAATTTATTTTAGTTGATTTCGGCTCTTACAAAATTAATTTTACCACAGGCAAGCTGTTGATTGCAACCGGGTACGATGCTGAAAATCAGCTCCTCCCGTTGGCTTTTTCACTGGTAGAATCAGAGAGTTATGACGATTGTGCGTGGTTCATGAAATGGTTGCGCCTAAATGTAATCCGCTCCAGATTCATGTGTGTCATCACTGATAGGGGAAAGGGTATCAAGAAGGTGTTCAGACAAGATGATATGGGGTGGAACGAGGAGGATGAGGATCAATGTGTTCACCGTCTTTGTGCTACTCACATAGCCGAGAACATGAAGAAGAACGGTTGTAGTGATAAGGCAATCCGTTTTTTTAGAATATGTGTGGCTAAGAGGAAGATGAGGAGGTACGAGCAAGAAATGCAAGCAATGGGGCAGGCATGTGACATTGCCCTCAATTGGCTGGACGGTGTGGGTAATATTTGGATCAAGATGAGAACGAGTGCCCCAAACCATGGAAGATATTCCAAGCACTGGACGGTGGTTACCGTTGGGGCATCATGACTACAAACGGGTCCAAGTCGCTTAATAAGGTCTTCAAGTCCTCTCGTAGGCTACCGGTTGCAGCAATAATTGAAGACACATTTTACAAATGTATGACATGGTTTGCGCAAAGGAGGGCCAAAGCGGAACGGGAAGTCAGTCAAGGTCAACAATTCTCGTGTCGTGTGCATCATGTACTTTTATTTGTAGTTCTTTCTTCATAATTTTTAATGAACTTTGTTAAAAAAATCTGACTTCTTCATTATTTTTTAATTTTTCGTAGCTGATCAACAAACGGTTCGAGAGGTCCGATAAAATGAAGACGCTGGGGGGCTTTGGAAACAACAACGAGTTCGAGGTAACCTCCACACAGGAGAGAGTTCACGTTTTCATACCTGACGATTCTGGTCAGTTTACCAAGGCCAATTACAAATACATGGTGATAATCGGGGATGATCACACGGTAACTTGCACGTGCCAGAAGCCTCAATTGAAGAGAATACCGTGCTCTCATGTTCTGTCCGTGTGTCGTCTCCGAGGCATCGACCCTGGCGTCTTTGTAAGTCACTACTATCACATCCATACACTGATCAACACATGGAGCTCTCAATGGCATGTCTATGGAAATCAGTCGGAATGGCCGCCACACGATGGCCCGGTCCTTGTTCCAGAGAAAAAAAATATTTCTGTGGGCAGAAGACAGCACGACAGAATTCCGATGTGGATGGACGTTCTACATAATAGGAGAAGAGGACACCAAGCCTGCCGAGATACACAAGAAAGACAAAACAGAGCTGCTCGAGCTGCACGAGATTGAGAGTTAATGTTGTTTTTTTAATTGTACTTGGAAAAAGTTGTTTATTTCGGTTAATAGACGTATTTGTATGTTCCGATAACATTAGCATTGTTTCCTTTATGCTGCTTCTTTATATGGCTCCTGTTCTATTGTAATGTTTCTTTTGATCAAACAAAACGACGAACAGCAATTTCAGATTAAACGACATTTCAAACATAAGTAATTACACACAACTTCCAGTACAAACTTTACATTTTTGATAAAAATTTTCAAAATAAAATCATAATCAACTTCAGAATCAGATAAAAAAAAAAAAAATAGGGTCCCGCTCCGGCATTCTGCGGACCCATATGGGGGTCCGCTCCGGTATTCTGCGCCTCCCCCAAATGGGTCCGCTCCGGTGTTCTGCGGCCGTGTTAGATTTAGAATGACCGAAAATCGAGGTTATTTTATTAATTTATTGATTTAAAATGTTATAAATAAAAATTTCGGAATTTTCTACCTA
>JAJGRW010000443.1:25847-60999 GCA_025461045.1 Carex parvula | reverse complement strand
TGTTAAATAGATCATGTAAAAATATTATAAAACCTTTAAACAGATCATATAAAATTACTATATAGATCCTGTAACTCTATTAGATAAATCATGGAAATTTAAATCAAAAAAATAAAAAATTTACAAAATCAGACTATAAATCAGACTAGATCAGACTCCAAAGTAATGTTGTCAATCTTTAATGACATTATTTGCAAGTTCCAACTAACATAACAAATACATCTAAATATGATTGTTTTCAGGGGCATATATGAAAAAGTAATGTTGCATGAGATTTTCGATTGTTTCTCCACATTTTTGCCTTTCTTTTTTTCTTTTTCTTTTATTCACATTCGCAGAGGAGATATATCTGAATCAATTTTTATAAAACAAGAGCATGTGCCTTCATTTCACTCGTATCCATTGTCGATCTGTCTTGAACGAATATAAACTTATTTAATTTCAATTAAAAACAATAAATATCAACACAAAAATCGAGAAGGAGAATTGAGTAGAACCTGAGACATGATGAGAGGAACCAACGGCGGTAGAGATCAAAGGCGGCAGAGATCAAAGGCGGAGAAGGAGAAATAAGTGGCACGGTGGATCGATGGATCGAGGCTGTGGAGAGAGATGTGGTTTTCGTAAAGGAGGAGAGATCGGGATTTTATTTTCAAAATGGAGAGAAATCAGATCGGAAAGTTTATAAAGAGGAGGAAGTGTACGGTTGAGAATTCGTTAGAAACTGAGTTAGAAAACGAAACGGATAAGGTGGGTAAAAAGTGGGGACAGATGATTGGGTACCAAAACCTTTTCTCTTTTAATTTTGACTAATTTATGTCTCAATTCTTATTTCCTAATATGAATAATTATTATGATTCATTGACAGATGGACTCATTAAACCAATCTTATTGTGGAAACGGAGAATGAGAAACTTAATTTAATAAGGCTTAAATCATAGCTTAGGATTAATTCCAATAGACAATAGTGTGTAGGCACGAAAAATCTCATCTTTCTAAATAAGTATATAAATTCAACCTGTTAAATGCACTAAAAGGTTTCCTTAAACTGTGAATCAGAGAGTTATTAAGAGCCTAGAACGGTTAACTCTCAATTAGTAGTTAGGATTTAATTAGAGACAAAATAAGACTGTTTATTAAGGGGCAAAACGAACATTAAATTTATTCACTTTTTATCCATTTTATTTTATTTTCTATTAAGACTCATTTTAAATTTATAAGGTTCTCAATTTACCTTAATTAAAAAATATATATATATATAGTTTGTGTAAGAAAAAAATTCATTCTTCTAATTAGTTGGTTTTCGAGGACAATAGTTTATTTTTCTACTTGTGATGTATACACAGTGACATTTAGATATACACATGTGTGTATGTTACCACTTAGAAGTAAGAAAATGAAGAATTTGCCCTCACAAACCATTCAATTAGACAACCGAACAATTCTCTTAATTGTGCAACATCATTTTTATTTTTTAATAAAGGATGAAATAGGTATTTTATAAATTTAAAATGAAAATTAGTAGAAAAGAGAATAAATTGGATATATTTGTGAGTTTCTAAAATTTAAAAGTATAAATATGATATTATAATTTAAAAAAAAAACAACACATAATTTCAAAGAACTAGCCTTTGATCTAGTGGTAAAAGCACATGACATCTGATGTGGGAGGTCATGGGGTTTGAAACCCGGATAGGAGAAATCCTTTGTTGCAATTAAAAGGGTATTAAATAGTTAGGTGGCTTGCCCTCCAACATTTACTATAAAAACACATAATATCAAAATTTTTGAGGGGTATACCTGAAATTTCTCCATATAATATCGTCTAAGCAGGTGGTTCCGCCTAGTAGATCAGGTCACTATTTTCGGTGCTTTCGCCTAGTGGATCTGACCACCGCTCTTTGATCCGGCATTCGTTCGTGCTGGTGCTTCCATCTAGTGGATCTAGCCGCTGCCCTCGGTGCTTCTGCTTGGTGGATCTGCCCATCACCTCGTCTCTCAATTTTGGGGCCTCTTATTCTTTAAGACAAGCTGTCCGCTTCTTCTTCTCCTCTTTTACCAAGATGTTCTTCTCCTCTTTGGCAGTGGAAGGCTGGGTGGAACGAGTTGTACATATACTTTATATTTTTTATGTTGTTGTTTGTGTTGTTATTTGCTATGTGCTATATTTCTGACAAAGCAAGCTCATGTTGAAAAATGAGAATTTATGACATCTTTGGATGTCATGCCTTGTCCCTCTAAAGAAGACCTTAGATAAAAGAGATGTCAAAAAATGCTTTCTTTTAAAGTTACTTTTCTTAGACTGGCCCTTTGTAACTATTTATAAAATGATCGGCTTATTGCCATTGCTTATAGTTTTATGTATAATTACTCTTAGTTAATGTACCAAATTATGCTTTTGATGGTAGATTCAAGGTTCGATTGCGGAGACATTTCGCCGGCAATCAGAAGTGGCAGGAAAGAAAAGTACCACAAAATCACCTGTAATGACTAATGTTAGGAGATCGAGAAAGAGAAGCACGTGATCCACCCGGGATATGGGCCCTTCTGGTAATATATCAAGTACTTTATTATTTATCTTACACCATATCAGGTCTGTTATGTACCAAAGATCAGAACACTGGTCTATGGTGTATGTTTTAGTCGATTTAAGCTAATATATAAAAATCTGGACATATTCATCATATTGTGATATTATTAGTCGATTTGGTCGAATATATAAAAATCTTTTTCATTTTTATAGTGGATCTTCCAAAAAAGAAACGAATAAAGAAGGATTTTTGGTGAAGTTCTTATTTTAACTGTTGGACTCATCAATAAATTAGTTTAGAGAAATTTTGTTTCTTTCTTACTGGTTTTCCTTATTTGGTGATGTCTTTTTTCTTGATTTTTATTTAATTATCTCAAATTTTGTATTGCTGTCCATCTTTATTTGGAACATTTAGTTAGTTTCAGTATATTTTTTATAATTGTGTGTTTTTTCTAACATGAAGTTTATAATGTTTACTAATTGCGTGCTTTTTGTTTTTTATAATTATACGTTCCATTTTAATCATATATCTGCTATGTTTACTAATTGTTCCTTCCTTACATTGTAAATGTCACAACTTTACTTTATATAACTTTATGCACTGGTTTGATCATTCTTATATGCATGAAATGATCTGATGAAAGTAGTTTACTATATATCAGTGTATTTTATTTAAAACTTCTATAGGGAAGAATGGATGGATAGTGGAGCTGTCGCACAATTTAAAGGGTGATGGGGAAGGGAAAGACTATGGTCGTGGCGGGCGTGACCGTTCGCGTGGTGGGCCAGGGATACCACGCAAAGAACAATTCAACAAATATAATTGGAAGTATTTTGCTCCACAACACAATTGCGTATGGTACTATGAATAGCATTGATTGGTCCGTACTATGGATCAATATTTTTGTTTCCAAAGTTTAAATAGTCGATCTGAATAGTTTAACTTGATCTCCATATTGAAATGTACTTGCAGACTATATTTTATATTTTTTAAAACTTTTATACTATATTTTTAGACAGGTAGAAAATCACTACTTTTAAATTTAAATGTTCTACAATTTTTTAGATCAAGATCTTTTCTACTTAGCTAAAAAAGTAAAAAAATTGTAAAAATTGTAAAATTTGATCTGATAGTACATTTTCATATGAAAATCATGTTGAATGGTTCATATTGAGTGTTTGGACTTTGAAAGCGGAGATGTTGATCCATAGTATAGACCAATCCGCGTTATGCATAGTACCATAGCCTCACTCGCAGACAATAAAATTGCTTGAATAGTACTCTATCATGTTTGTGTGTATATCAATCAATCAAGTTCACAATTATTTTATTAACCAAGAGCATTCTTTGTTTTTTCTGATATGCAGCATTTAAGAGTATTAAAGCAATTGGAGACAAGACAAGAATTGAAGAGCAACTCTTAAAAACACTATATATAATATATGATATTGCTCAAAAAATAAATTAGATCGAATATCTTAAATGATTTCTTAATACAGGCAAATGCTTCTCAGCCACTTCTCTCTTTTGTATATTTTGTTCTGATGTTAGTTTTGTGCTCGTATTAGGATTTCAAAGTCGTTCATTTTATTAATTCTATGTCGTTCTACAAAAAAAATATTTTATTCATTCTTAGTTCTTAAAAATTATGTTATTCATTCAAATGTTTTATTCATTCTTAGTTCTTGTATTATTAAGTTGTGTTTGTTTAATTAATTTTAGTTTTATATTAGGCCCTTTTGAATCTTGAAATTATGTATGTGGCCCTTTTGTCATCGGAAAGATACCTATGAGAACAATGTTTTTAATGCTTATGTTTTTCATTATATAATGTTTTTCACTTATTTATTAATTGTACATTGTTTTGTCATTTCATTTTTATTCTCCTTTACACTTAACTAGCATAGTTATTACGTGAATAAATATTTGATAACTAAAAATTTTGTTTCCCGTTGCAACGAATGGGCACTTGACTAGTATATATATATGAGTCATTAAGAAAACTATATCATATCATTCATCATCTCTATATAGATATATATCTATGTCTATAATTTTTAATTTTTCTTTTTAATTATTGCCGTATAAGATAACGGGTAAGTAATAGTCTTTACTTGTATCCTTACCTATACCAAATAAGCTAAACAAAGAAAAATCTTACCCGTACCCGTCTTATTGAATACGGTATGAGTCGAGTATACGAATAAAAGAGTGCCATTAACACTTCTACATAAAAGGAAAATAACATATCACAACACCAGGCTCTTCCAGTGCAGCTCAGTCATTTTGACTGAGATCAACAGAGTAATAGACATTATTCAATGAAAAACTACTAAATGAAAAAATGACTAAAGTAAAAAACAGACGACCAGATGAGTGTTAAAAATTGATTAAAAGTTGCAATTAGTGTCAGAGGCGTGGGTGCTATAATTAGCAATTTCTATTTTAGTAAATTCAGTAATTAGCAGGATGTGCCTAAAATAGCATGAACTGAAGTTCTGGTCAGCAGGGTATTTATGGTAACAGATGATAAATTTGGATTGTAGTGCAGTTATAGAAAGTAGTGGGATCTAAATTTAGATAGATGTACTTGTTATAAATATGTAAGAATGTTATGTAATTGATTGCAAGGTGGAAGAAAATAAAATTCCAGCATATTGAGAAGTTAGCGTTCTGTTCAGCAGCAGTTTTCTGTTTACCAGAATTTTCTGTCAAAACTCTGTTTCGTACCAGCAAGTTTACCAGTTTGTACCAGCGAAAGGATGCTGCAATCAGCCAAGTTTCCAACAATGAGATTCAAAATTTATCATGCGATAAACAAATTAAAATTGGAACCAAAGATTTGCGGAACGAATTGGGTTGGGTGCACTAATGGATCGGGCCCAGCTGACCCGCAATTGGTATTATCTACTTTACAATCAGACACCAAACTTGGAGATAAACACCAGAAGTCCATTGTCCGTACAAACAATTTGCGAGAATCTACCATATCTAATTGGTAAGGGAAAAAAAGATGGTCCAACCAATTTACTTTCAGAGAAAAATCGCAGGCCAATCCCTTGCCACCCTATCTTTAAGGAGAGAAATGTCTTCAGCCAACTAATTAATCAAAGAAATTAAAATCACAATCGTTGTCAAACAACAAAAGATCCTGACTTGTTCAAGTATTGCCAAAACTTGAAAAATGCACCACAATTAACAACAAGCTTGGTGAAAAGTTGCATTGACCTGAGGTAAATAGAAAAGTAAACAGATTGTATATCGATCGATTATAGCTAAATCAGACAAATATTCGTTTTTGATTGCTTGCCTTGGATAGCTTATAAATAGGAATAAATCCTTTCAGGGTATGAGCTGCATCATAACAGAAACAGGATAAAACTAATTCCAAACATGTCAACAACAAAAGCTCTTCCAGTTCTCTGCATTCTCTTCCTAGTTTTCACAAGTTCTCTTGTATTGCATTGTACCGAGGCTGCTCGAACCCTGGAAGAGAGCAAGGCTGATGGTAAGTAATTAATTTATCTCTTTCATAATTAATATATAGCTGGTGCATTCAAAATTTAATTCTTTCTTTTTTTTGAAGCAAGCTAGTATTTAAACTTTAATTGACATGATAATTCAATGAAACTTGAACCAGTATCTTTTAATTAATTGCACCTAATTAATTAAGTGGTAGGTTGAAATTTTTACCAATAGATAAATTGAGAGAGATATTTTCCGTATTTCTTTAATTGAAAGTTGCAAATTTACTTTGTCATCTTCTCATTATCAGCAATCGACCGTCCACCAAAAAGATACCCTCCGCCTCCATCAGGAAATCCAAGCACCGGACCTTACACTCCACGAGGCCAGCCTTACACCAGACCCTGCAGTAAGTACTATCGTCAAAATTGTCCTCCTCCTGAAGCGAAGCCCTAGAAGAATGATGCCTGGTTACATGAAAGAGTCAGATCAAGAAGAATGCAACAACGTATTTATGTACATGTTTAAACAATATATGAGATTTATATATATGTGCTCGGTGGAGGGGATTTCATATATTAATATTGTAAAGTGTACAATTAATTAATTAATATATTAATATAGGTTTGTGCCAAAAACTAGGGTTCACCTAAATAAATCTTCCAATGTCATCTACGTGACTGTTACATAAAAAAACAAAAAAAACAAAAAAAACAAAAAAAAAAAAAAAAAAATTTTTAGCTGTTTGACCCAAAACGTTCCAGACGTTTGTTAAAACATTGTGAAATTTTCAAAATTCAAACTGGGTTTTCCAATTCCCTGCGAGTTTAGTTAAATCGTTACCAACGATTATAAAACGTTCCAACGTTTTAGCACGATTTGAACTTAAGTTTTCTGTTGCTGCGAGATTTCTCAAAACGTTACCAACGTTATAAAACGTTTCGTAACGATTGGCTCTGTAAAAATTTGATCAAAAACAGGACTTCTGAATCTTAGAATTTAATTAAAACGTTACAACGGTTTCGAAAAACGTCTACAACGTTTTATGGTATTTCCTGAACTCGATCAGGGTCTATTTTGCAAAATTATCTCTCTCTCCCCTCATTCTCCCCTGTGGTCCGCCCCTTCCCCTTGTGTGTGCCGCCCAAAGAAAGAGAAGGAGAAAACCCCTCTTCTCCCTCAAAATTTCACCGAAACCCTTGAAAAATTTACGAGAGGAATGGAAATGGTGGTCTATCTCCCCTTCTAGTAGCTATTCAGCTCTCCATTGGTATTTCCTTTCTCTCATCTCTTCTCAAGATCTGAAATTTTCTCCATTATTGGGATTTTGCCCCAAATCTGAAATTTTTGTATAAGTTTTGAGTAATCCATCTCCATTAAGCTTCTATGTTGCCAATTTGGTAATTTCTTTCTCAATTTCATCTTGATCTTGGTTTTCTATCTAGGGTTTGGTTCAAATCCGAAAATTTGAGAAGAGTGGTGATTAATCTAGTCTAATCCAACAAATAGAGGTGTTAATTGGTGTAGGTTCGGTTGAGCAAGATTTTGCGGGACCTTTCGAGACGTCCGAACCATCCGAACCATAAGTGCGAGATACGCTCTTCGTAATCAGGTGCGGGGTTCTTGGACTTGTTTGATGTTTCATATTCAGAAATTAAATTGTTTTTCGATTGTCATGTTGGATGCTTGATTGTTGCATAATTTGGAATTCATGTTGCATGTTTGATTGTTGCATAATTAGAATGGTGTGAATTTATGTGCATAACTCAATCAATTTAAAACTGAATTGTTGTGATAGGGTTGATTTGCATATTCGTATGGTTCTCAATCGAATTGTTCTGTTGCGATTTGATTATGGTTGAAAGTCACCATGAATTGAGGATTGTGAAATGATATGTGAATGAATTTGCAAAGTTGAGCTGTATAGCTGACTTTGATCCCAGGGATGTGAATTGAATTCGCAAAGTTGAGCTGTATAGCTGACTTTGATCCCAGGAATGTGAATTGAATTCGCAAAGTTGAGCTGTATAGCTGACTTTGATCCCAGGGATGTGAATTGAATTTGCAAAGTTGAGCTGTATAGCTGACTTTGATCCCAGGAATGTGAATGAATTTGCAAAGTTGAGCTGTATAGCTGACTTTGATCCCAGGAACCTTTTTGCGCGCTAGGTGAATGGCCCTCATGGTTTCCCAGTACCGGTTGGGACGAGGGGTGGGTGACTATATGAATGTTGTTGATTGTGATTGTCAGTGACTAGTGTGTAACGTTTGTGGCTCGGGGGCATTATCTTACGTGATAGTGCATTTGAAAGGTCAATTGAATATTACGGCATTTCGAATGATTTCAAAATGAATTTTCATTATATGACTTTGAACTAGACTTTAGTAAATGGTTAAGCGAAAGCACCGCAGATGGGTGTCAGATAAAGGGTCCAGCTCGGTGGAACATCTGTAGGTGTCAGTAACCCTACAAATGAGGGTCAGATAATGGGTCCAGCTCGGTGGAACATCTGTAGGTGCTACCAGCCTTAATAAAACGAGTTAAGCCAAATATGTGTTTGTTTGAACTTCATCTTGGAAATTCCGTAAGTTGTGATTCATTTGATTATTGTTGTTGAGCATATGCATGCATTTATATACTGATATAGAACTGTAAATATACTTTTGTATGGGTTTCATTTTTGAATATGGATTTTGATTGCAAGTCCAATAACCTGATTGTGGCAAATTCGCACTGAGAAATTATTTCTCATCCCCACCCTTTGGGTTCTTTTTACAGGTTTCGGTGTGGCTCATCCTGGGGAGGTATGTGAGTAGTAGGCCTTCAGTATAGGTCACCATATTACCTTAGGAGTTGTTTTAGTTATTTGACTAGAGATGTAGATATATTTTTGCTGTATAGTTCTATGTGTCCTACCCTATGGTTGGTATCCGTATGAGATACGTTTGGTATATGCTACTTTTACCAGATGTTGGGTACTTAGACTGTTATATATAAGCTTGTTTTATTCTTTTATTGTGCTATGATGAGTTATATCGTAATTGCCTTGTAAGCATACATGGAGTTGTATGCTTACGGCGGGGCTCTGTCACTACTCATGGCTGCGGGGTGTGACAGTGACTTGCATGCAGTAACAAGGAGAGTGGTCAAGCAGCCCCACTTGATGGTTCAAATAAATAATTGTGATGGATCATAGACTCTGCTGCAGCTGACCTCAGTGAATGATTCACTACAACACACAGAATTTTGAAATAGTAGAAATTACTTAAAACTAATTCTCTATAATGGTTTGTTTCCCTGTTTCTCAATTATGATTTAAGTGAACTACAATTCATTAAATTATTAAATCTTAACTTCTTCGCTAGATCCAAATTTATTTTAGAGTTGATCTACTGTCTGCTAATTTATTAATTATAATGAGTCATGAAATATAATTGTGGTAGAAAAAAATGCTCATGATCAGAGGCTCAGATTCCCAGACTAATTTTTGAGAAAAAATGCAGACCAATCCCTTGCCACCCTATCCTATCCCAAAGAGAGACACCATGGCTGTTAAGCTACAAAAACTTCCAAATAAACTTGTTGATATATTAACAAAAGGACAATTTTTCAGAAACTTCACTTTGACCATAGGGCAACAGTGAAAATGAAATCATTGAAGAAAATAACAACAGGACTTGACAATGCGTAGAAATTTGGTACAAACCTTATTGTTGGACTACAATTGTATTTGTATTTTGTATTTGTAGATCACTATAGATATATAACAGATGTGCAACTACAAAATAAGAATTTCGCAATAATATCATAAAAAAAATATAAATTACCGAAAATTGATATTAATAAATCTGTATATTCTGTTTGATATTCGTAATCCTTAATTCTAACAAAAGGAAATTGTCAAATTCAAATTCGGAAGCTGTATCTCACAAAAAGAACGAAGTTTGGCTGCTAGATCATAAATCTTAAAAATCAAAGAATCATGTCCGTTCATTTAAATTTATACAAAAAAAAAAGGCTAGAGAGCCGATTACAAACCATTTGGGTTAATGAAAGCAGTGATTCCAAATTTTTTGAAATGCTGTACCAAATCTTCTACTAAACAGTGAAATGAAAGTTACTAGTACAATTTTGCTTTTCTCAAAATAATTTTACGGTGAATTGAAACACGTCGCACTTTCCGATTGGCCCTCTGTCGAAAAGAGAACTGCCACCCTATCCTATTTAAAAATGAACAAAAATGCAGACCAATCCCTTGCCACCCTATCCTTCTTGAGAAAAAATGCAGACTAATTTTCTTTATTAGTAAGTATTTTGTTTATTAGTAAATATTAGAAATGAGTATTTTCTTTAAGTTACAAAATCTGGAATTAAATTTCCTTATTTAACAATTACTACCTTCTATTATTTAATCTGAAAATATAAATCATTAATAAAGTATTTCCTTAGGTCTATTTAAATCTGAAACTATGTTATATTAATTTTACTTAATTTTCTTCTGCGATCATATAATATGATATGTAATTTATTTTAATAAATTAAGGAAAGGTTATTGTGTAGAAACATTTTGTGAGCATTAAAATTTAATTGTTATATTATCTTAATAATGAAAAATCATGTCAAAATAGTGAGGTTGTTTTATAGATTTAAAAATGAATCCAGCAATTATTAAAAATAAAAAACTTTGAAACTAAGATATTATCTCACTAATTTCATACTAAATTGTTTTATGCCAAAGTTATGATGCACAATATAAGGGTTAGGATCAGTAACATGTGAATATACTAACAGGTAGTATTAACGAATTTCTAAATAGATATATGTTTATTTACTAGGTTCGACTTTTGAAGATTTAAGAGATGACTAGGAATTTACTCATATATCAGGTACGAGTTTCCTGGACATTGTCAAATTGTTACTTATCATTTTGTTTTCATTTATTTATTTATGGAATTATTCATGTGTTGAATTGAACGATCACTTTGGCTTTGTTTAGAATACTAGGATAGGATTATTCGTTTGATCAACGGACTTATAGGGTGTGTTGTGTTTAGTATGACTTTTGTGTGATTAAATGAAACGAATGTGGACTGTAATGGATAAGTTAAAGGGGCCAATATGCGTTGAACGCATGTTGAAATGTATACATTGGGTCTAGTGTCCGATTGGACCCCTCGTTAACATGGCATTGGTTGGACTTCCCGTCACGGTTCAATATTTTGCTGTGGTTCGAGTTCCCATTGAGTGCGACAGTTGAACTTGTGGTGGTTCGAGTCCCCCTAGTGAGACGCCAATAGCTGGGGTGGCTCGAGTCCCCCTGGTGAGGCAAAGAAGATCTTGTGGTGGTTTGAGTCCCCGTCTAGTGGCACGCCCAAGATCTAGTGGGGTCTGAGTCCCCCTGGTGAGGTAGTTAAAAACTTGAAAGATAACTAAAGAAGTGTGTGTGTCTGTGTGTGTGTGTTTCAAATATGGCATTGCATGTGAGGATATAATTTTAATATCATGGTTTGTGTTCATAAGTGAATTTGACAAACTCCGGGAATGAAACTAAATCCTGTACTGAGGGACAGTTCGATCTCTCACCTGCTCCACTTTTATGTGCCTCCCAGGAAATGACGAGGACGACAATGACTACAAATTAATGGGACGTGGATCAAGAAGTCAACGAGCGGAGGTAATGAGGAAGAGCCGCCTAAGGTATGATCATGAGTAAGCGCAAGCGGAAGGATCCATGCTTTAATTAGATGCCACTTATGTTCATTTTTAATTTCGTATGTTTATTTTTGAATAAATTTGATACACTTGAACAGGCAAGGAAGTGGTCATTTCACTAGCCATGTCTGTCATGATCGTTTGTAGAACCCATTTGCTTATGAAATTAATGTGACATTTATGGATGTTATTGATAGTGCATGTGATGTGTGTACGCCTTACGTAGAAATACGTGACGGGTTGTCTCGGGGTGTGACAGTTATTCATGATTGTCTAAAAATGAAAAGTTGATCACCCACAGATAAAACATGTTAGTAATAGAATTTAAAGCAAGCATATCTCATAAAATGTATATGTATGTTGTATATTTTGTTGAATTAAGAATATATGTATGTTAAATTAATGTTGAATATATAAATTGTTTCAGTTTGTTGAATGTTGAATGAATATAATTGATTTATGTATGTTGTGATGTTGAATATTTATTGAATTATGGATGTATAATATTAATGATATGTTGAATGCCTAGTAAATGGATGCTAGCCAATTATAAATCGAATTTCAAAAACAAATTTTCACGGTTGTAAATAACAAACTGTGTATGGTTTCCAAAATAATACCTGGATGCCAAATAGAAACCGTGTTCATATTTAACATTCAGTGATTGAAATTTGTCATTCTCATTCGCTATGTATATTTCATGAGTAAGTTGTATATAACGCAAGTAAAAAAATAGAGATATTGAATTTGTTTATATATCTATCTGGCGACATTGATATTGCTTCTTATTACCCAGATTATTGAATTTTATAAAGTGTGGGATAAAAAATATGATAAAAAATATGATGACAAAAATGATCAAAACTCTTTCAATTCTAAGATATATCTCTGTTCTGTTTTTTTTTCATCAAATAAAATCTTTTTTTATTTTATTGAACTTAAATGAAACAAAACATATTCTTCTGTATCTCATATGGGTTTTATAGCTATAGGAATTGGTTCTATAACCGACATAGGACTAAATGGAGCTATTTTACAAATGCTTTCTCATGGATTTATTGGTGCTGCGTTTTTTTTCTTGGTAGGGACGAGTTGTGATAGAATTCATTTTTTTTTATCTTGAAGAAATGGGAGGGATATCTATCTCAATGCCTAAAATATTTTCTTATTAATAGTTTCTTATTTTGTCTAAGATACAGTCAACAAAGATTAAAAAACTTTAAATATATTCAATAAATCTTCTACCACGTACAAACAATGTATTATTGAATTATTTACTATAACTATATATAAAAAAGAGGAGGGATCTAGTTACCACAATTTTGAGTTACAACAAAGTTACCACAACTATTTTCTACATTTTCAAATTTCAAATCATCGATCCAAACCGTTCAACATGCTCCACAATAAAATGTGCTTCCAGATCAAATTTTACATTTTTTGGAATTTTTTTACTATTTGTTAAGATGGGTACAAAATTCAATGGTCTGAATTTGACTAGTTTTTGTAAAATACTTAATAAATAGTAAAACAATTCATAAAAATGTAAAATTTGATCTGGAAGCACATTTTATTGTGGAGATCATGTTGAACGGTTTGGATCGACGATTTGGAATTTGAAAATGTAGAAAATGGTTGTGGTAACTTTGTTGTAACTCAAAATTGTGGTAACTTGATCACTACTACAAAGACCTTTATTACTTAACATGTTATTATCCACGGTTCCGAAACATTTTTAATGAACCGTAGCTAAACAAGGAAGGAAAATGATGGGACACGGTTTAACCGTGGTTATTGTGGTGCAAATAATTGAACCGTGGGTAAAGGGATGATAATAACCACGGCTGAGTGAGAGTGCTAATTACCCATGGCTGGGATTGGAGGAGCCGTGGATAAAGAGGTGTGAGTAAAGAAAGTTTAAGTATTCAACCACGACTTTGAGCAGTGAGTAAAAGGGTGTGAGTAAAGGGGTGCGAGAAAAAAAGTTTGAGCCGTGGGTAAAGGGTCAAGTTGATTGCTAACTATCTCTGGTATGCTTCAAGCTATTGAAAGTCACAAACAGAATTTCTTCTTTGAAAAAAAAATATGATTGTCAAGAAAACTACCATTAGATTTCACAGGTGAGTTATCAAATAATTTGTATTGTTTTAATTTTAGTCAGCATTTTTTGTCTCCTCCATTTAAAACTTGTTATACTACTAGAATTCCCAGTAACTGCAAGGGGAGCAAGTACTTTTTGCAAACGTAGGAAGGGTCGTTGCAAAAGATTTTGATTTTTGATTAAATTAATATAACTGCAACGGGAGGCCCTTGCAAATAATTACGCTTGCAAATATGTGATGGATCCCCTTGCTAATGTCTCCTATTGGCCCTTGCAAATAATAATACTCACCCCAAACACGACTTAAATTATTTTATTGTGAATTGTATTACTATTTGCAAACGGCACCGTTGCAATTGTTTTTGGAGTTCTTTTTTATATTATTATATTCTAAAAGACATTATTATTTGCAAGAGGCACCGTTGCAAATGTTTTTATGTTGCTGTTTATATTATTTTATTGTGAAGGCCCTAACTATTTGCATGAGCTGCCATTGCAAATGATTTTAAGTTTATTTTTTATATTATAAATCACAGCAACAAAAACTTTAATTATTTTTTTATGGAAGGAAAATTATAATACGCATTTATATCATAAAAGATACACACTGATATTTTTTTTTATAAAGTTACAAACTCCATTAGTAACTATCAAACAAAAAAAATTTAGAATGAACAATCATATCAATGGTACATGAGTGTGCTTTTTCCCATGTCCTCTGAAACTTGAAACTACAAGAAAATAAAATTGACTTAAATTGTATAGAAAGTAACATTAATTTCAAAACAGTAAATGTTTAATATTACTAGAATAAATTTCTAATTTCCATTTAATAACTACCATATATATTTATCCTTTTAGTGATAAAAAAACTATAAAGCAGAATGACTAATGCCAAAAAATAACTAAAATACCACATGCATAAAAATCCTCTTTAACATCAAGCTCCTCTAATCCTCCAATCACAAATCCAGGTGCATACAACTTGACTAATTAAACTGAGAACCACAAATTTTTATGATTTTCATAGTCCCATTTCAAACGGCCATAAGTCATCTGTGGATTCATACAAGTTGTATCAAAGCAATAGAAATGCTTGAAGCAATTCAAGCAAGATTCTTGTGATATTTCACACAGCTTTAAGTCATCTCAATTAGAATACAAGAAATTGACAAAGCAAATATCTTCACTACGGTTCTAAGTTGTAACTGTTGAGGACTAGTTTATGGAATAAACCTTTCACCAGCATGTACTCCTAATCATGTTTTACTCGTTATTTGAATCACAATTTACTGTATTCCATTAGACTGGTACATGTCCTTTGGTACCAATAGTAAAATATCACTTGAGGGCATTTCGATGGTCAAGTATGGGTATCCAATAGTCTTCCTTGTGTATAGATGATCTTAATTGCTAGAGTATCACCATAATCTCAGTGTCAATTGATGCGCCTCTGTCTATCAGAGAATATGTGTTAATCTTGATATTCTGACAGCCTATTTTGTGAATTTTGCACAGGCCAATCTACAAGGCCAAAATTTGTGTTCATGGTGTCTAAATTCTCAGGAGAGTGTAAACTTTTACCCTAGCAAATTTCAAATTTTTCTAAGACCTCTAGCTATGTCAGATGTTTGATTTTGTGAGAGGCAGTCCGTGTACCTGCCTCGTACAGTACCAGTTTTTTTTTTTTCAGAATCGGAATTTTAAAATGCTCTCAGAAATTTTACACAAATCAGAAAAATATGAAATTTGTTTCTGTTTGTCCACGAAAATGTCCTTTATTAGCTCATAAAACAATTTGATCAAATTCAAAGTGTAGATATGGTTCTAATTTTGGTTTGTATAGAGTGATTTTTTGGGGCTGTTTGGTACCAACAGTTTGCCACTTTGTTCTCTTATTTGGTTGCCTGGTACATCACTTATGGGTGTACTTGGGGATTGGTCTAGGGCATTTTAACACTGACATACACACAATTACTAACTTCAAATACGTTTTGGGGGTTTAAATCTTGGATTATATGCATGAGAAGAGCAAAGATCAACAATCACGAGATCAAATATTCAGTTCCTCCTTTTTTTTTTATCAAAGTCATTTTTTATGGTTTACATGGGCCTTGTTAGAACAGTACATGAGATTTTTATATTGAGGTCCCTAACTTGTTTTTATTTGTTTTTTTCTAATTTAAAAAAAGGCAACATGAAAGTAAATTGATATCGGATTGTACCATCACAATACCGTATAATAATAATAGCTTGGATTTTTCCTGTACAAGGTTTTTGATGTTCACATTAAGCATTCAAATTCTTGCCAAGAGATATAGTATATAGAGATATACCTTCACAATTATTATGGCTATCACACCAATCACAATGAGACTAGGAACACTACTTTCCTATCATTGGGACAATTCAAATTTTGTGCATATTGTACACTACTAATCCTCCTTCTCAGTATAAGAGAAGGAAATAAATAAAAGCTTTCACTTTGTATGAGGCTAGGAACAATATAGACACAATTCCAAGCATTGTCGTATTGGCCATTACCCAAACTAATTGTATAATTACCAATGCTTAACTAGGGTTGTAGTGGCATCAATCATTCAAATGCTATGAAAAATTTGAAAGAAATTTAGAATTAAGCTCACTAGATTGTAAATGTGCTTGGTGCTTAAAACACAGATCACTACTAATCAAAATAAGAGAAATGTCCAAAAATTAAGGAAATTAAGTACTGCACAGATTAGAAAATTAGAAATTGAAAGAAAGTGATATTACTTGAGCGATCGGATCTCACATGGATTTGGCGAAGCAGCCAAAGAGAGCTGGGAAATTCTAGTATTTTGGTTCGGGCATTTCGTCGAACACTTTAAATGCATGCATCAATGCAACAAATTGACTGCATGCATCAATGTGTACAATCAGATTCTATTTTGTTAATATAGTAATTGTGAAGAATGTGGCGAGTAATTCAATTTTCTTGAAACCAAAAATATAGTGGTGAGCGAAATCATACTTATATTTAGGTACATGACCCAGATAAATTAACTTTTTCCTTGAAACCAAAAATGGCCCCATTTTTTTGCAACATGATTTGCAACTGGTCACAAATTAAGCCTTTCTGTGCAATTTTCCTCAACTGACCCTGACAAGACCAATTACTCCTCATTTGACAACCGATTTAGTCTCCAATTACCTTATCTATCTTCAATTCACCCTGAAGAGTGAAAATAAAGAAGACAAAACTGAAATCTCATGCTATAAAGGAAAATATAACAAAATAATATAGTATATATGGGAGGACATAAATGATAAGCTTACCCAGCTGTATAAGTATAACGGGTGGCTGCAGTCTTTGAAGCTGTTCTGGTCTTTTGTGAGCTCTCCTCTGAAATTTTCTTGAAGACGTATTCTTCTCCATTACACTCTAAGCAAAGGCCTGAACCACCACATTCTTCACAATTTATTTTCTCAAGTGGTGAGCGAAATCAAACAAAAAATTAGAAAGATCATTGGGTGAATTTGTACTTAAAATTGGTACGATTATTCCAAGTACCCCCGGTCCCCGACCAATACCACCACAGAATCCAACTATCAAGTGTCGCTCGATTTCGTTGCTGGATCCCCCTATTTCCATTGTCGCTCGATTTCGCTGCTGGATCCCCCTATTTCCAGTGTCGCTCGATTAAGGGGAGAAGTGGGAGATCGTTAAGAAGAAAATTCAGTACGGAAAGGGAAAAATGAGGGAATTAAAATTTTAGCAAAAATTTAGGAGGGGAGGCCAAATTTAGGAGGGAAGTAAAAAAAAAAAACTAAGAAGGGAAGGTCAAATTTAGGAGGGAAGTAAAAAAAACTAAGAAGTGAAGGCCACATTTAGGAGGGAAGTAAAAAAAATGCCAAGTCCCCAGAGTACAGAGAGCTCTCTGTATCACATTTACTTAGATACATCAACCCAAAAATTCATATCACCTGTGGCAACATAATTTCTCCATTTTATATCAGGGCCATCTGATAGATTTCGCACGAATATTGAAAGATCCACTGCATTTCACTTGGGTTACCACAGAGAATATATATGGACTCCCACCTGCAACCTCTAAAATGGACACCTCCTTTGAAATCAAGACCATTCATCCCTCATCGAACGGCTCTGATTTACAAATCTGCAATTTACTAATAAATGAACATCAAATAATACGAAAAAAATTCAAAATAAATATTTTTTAGTTTTTTACATCTTATATGACCAAATAATACTTATAAATGTCAATTTTATATAATTTCATTGTTATTTGCCTCTCAAATTTGTGCCAATAATTTCGAACCATTCATTTTTACATTATCAATCAACGGTCGATCTGTAATGAAATTATTCCAAATTTGTTCTGAAATGATCAAGAGAAAACTATGAACATAAATAACACAAAATTTCTCGATTTTGGTTATGTCTAAGCTTCGATCCAACGTAGAGTGGTTATGTCTAAGCTACAATTTAGACGCATGGGAATATGTCGTCTGTTGGTCGATCGGAACCGTTGAAATTAAAGAGTATTGCATATATATTATTGTAGCAAAGTTTGATGAAATTTTATTTTCATTTACATATCCATCAAGTCGACGAAATATTGAAGCATTGTATGGCCATAAACACTTCGTGTTGGATCAAAGCTCATACATAATAAAACTTCTAAATTTTTATGTTGGTTACGTTCAATGTTCTAACTTGATCATTTTAAAATATATTTGGAATGATTTCGTTGTAGATCAACCGTTGATTTCACGCGTGAAAATGAATGGTCCAAAAATGTTTTCTAAATTTGAAAGGACATATAATGATGAAAGTCTATAAAAATGATATGTATAAGTATTATTTGCCCATAAAATGTAAAAAAAATAGTTCTTTTTGAAATTTTTGATATGTATTGCTGTACAGATTAGTAAATACCAAGTTTCCATACCGTCCGATAAGTAAAGCACGGTCATGATTTATTCATTCTGAATAGTTGTGGGTTGGGAGTCCCTATACTCTGAGGTAATGCAATATTTCTGTTTCGATCCGGCGGTAGATGATGTACAGGCATTTTTAATATTCGTGCGTAATAATAACCAGACGGTCCGATCTAAACACTGGATTCTTTACAGAGGGAAGTTATAATTACTCTTTGTCAGCTAGAGATGTACTTCCCGCCTTCTTTTTTCGATGTCATGGTACACCTAATTGTTCATATTGTAGGAGAAATTAAGGCTTGTGGTCCTGTTTTCCTGCGGTATATGTATCCATTCGAGAGATACATGGGTTTACTGAAGGGGTATGTGAGGAACCGATATCGACCAGAGGGTAGTATTATAGAAGGATATACTACTGAGGAGGTGATTGAATTTTGCAATGACTATCTGGCCGGTGTAAAAAACATTGGCATTCCTAAATCCCGACATGAGGGGAGACTTGATGGAGTTGGGACAATTGGATCGAAGGTCATCGATCCAGATCCAGACCAATTAGGAAAGGCACATTTTTTTGTCCTACAAAACATGACAGATGTTGCTCTCTATATATACGATCACATGACAATTTTAGAACAACAAAATCCAACAAAGAGTGAAAAATGGCAGACTAACGAGCATAACAAAACATTTGCAAAATGGTTGAAAGAGAGAGTAAAGCCAAATCCCGCGTGTGAAACCGTTAATGAAACTGTGAAATGGTTAGGGTACGGCCCTCAACATGTTGTAACATCATACCAAGCCTACGATATGAACGGATATACATTTACACAAGAAAACAAGATGATAAAAGTACCATGAGTAATAGCGGATTTACATTAGTAGCTTCGTCCAAAGAATTTCCCAGAGGGAATGATGCTCGGGCGGTAATCGCTAAAAATTCATATTATGGTGTTATTGAAGAAATTTGGGAACTCAATTACAGAAAATTTAAAATCCCTTTATTTCGGTGTCAATGGGTCGAAAACAAACGGGGTGTTAAAGTTGATGACACCGGTTTCACACTCATCGATCTTTCCAAATAAGGGTATAAAGATGATCCCTTTATTCTTGCCAAGCAAGCTACCCAGGTCTTCTTTGTCATGGATCCGAAGAACGATAAATGGCGCATCGTCCTTCCAGGAAAAAGACGTATCGTTGGAGTTGAAAATGCGGTAGACGAAGAAGAGTACGACCCTTTTGATGAACTACCTCCATTTTCTATTGGCATGCAATCTGGCCAACCTTCAAGTGATGATACCGACGAAACAATTTACATGAGATCCGATCACGCAGAAGGATTATGGGTTGATGATCGTTCTTGATGAAACTTGATAGGTACATTTAATAATAATAATGTTTTATTATTAAATCAAAATGTAGTCAATTTGTGAATTTACAATGATTATTTTTTATGATGTTTTTCAATGCAGACTGAAGAATATATGCCGTACTTTTGATAAGTGTCATCAAGTTTTTATGTGTTAGATGCTCTTTATTAATTTAGCAAAAAATTTAAAATATAATTTTAAACCGTGATATGTAAATTCAAAAGTGATTTATATTTCTCATTTTATATTTCTTCCAATTAATATTTCTCATTTTATATTTATTGAACATATTTCTCGTAATTAAGCAAAATTCAATTTTTTTCATTCAATTATTCCATTTTCATATACTTTCTCTATAATTTCATTTTTAAATAAAATTCAAGTGTCATACACTTTTTCACTACTTTTTCTATAATTTCTTATGGATTATTCTGTGGCTTCATGAGATGTACTGTGAACAAAATATTACTTTTTGTATAATGAATTGAAAAATATGTATAATGGTATGAAATTGATTTGTTACACAAATGAATCAAATCCGGTCCTCTGGTCGCTCCTTTTCTTCTGGATTATATGTTTACATAGATTTATCATGAACAAAATATGACTACCTTTTGTATAACAGCTTAAAACTTTTTTTTTTTTTTGAAGGTTGGCTGCGAAATGCCGCCAACAGATATATTGATATAAAGAGAAAGAATATTTACAAGGTTCTTCCCATCAAATGATGGCGAATCCCCCTTTTGTGTAAAGCTAAAAAATTAAATGTCAACTAGCCCATATTGCCGCCAACAAGGCACAATACAGGCGAGCCTGATTGACCCTCCAAGCTAACTTTCCCTCACCTATCCAGCGCCCAAAATAAAATCTCTGTTGTGGCATCATTAATCAGCAAATAGCCCGGTTTGCATTTTCCAGTGAACACCCTCCTGTTCCGTCCTTCCAAAGTGCCCAGAAGCCTGCTGCCCACACTCTGTTCCACTGAGTGCGCACTTGCAATGTAGCCCCTCGTTGTGATATGTCCCAGCTGCGTCTCAAATTTGCATCTGTCACGTGAGGTAGATTGTAGTGTAGTCACAATCCTGTCCAGAAGGTTCTAGCGTAAGGGCATAACCACATGATGTGGTTCGTTGTTTCCAGTGCCGTTGAATAGCACAATTTGCACCCCAATTGAACTGAGCATCCCCAGTTGAGGAGGACCTCTTGCGATAGGATCTTGTTATCCAACATCAACCATAAGAAGATTTTAATCTTCATCGGGGCTCTAATTCTCCAGAGAAACCTGTAGTTGGGGGAGATAATACCTTTGTGGTGAAGAAGTTTGTAGGAGAAGAGCATGTCAACAGACCAGACTCGGTCCATTTCCAGGTTGGAGACTCGATTCGGTCGACTGAGCATGCGTAAAACAGTAACTGCATCGAGAGGGACCTGAGGAAGAAGGAGTCATCCATCCGATTGATTAGACCTCCAGCTGAAGATACTCCATAGAGTCTCCTTAACGTAGAAGCCCACAATCCCGTTGGTTTCTTCTCGAGTTCCTAAAGCCACTTGGTGAGCAATGCATCATTTTGGTTTGCTAGGTCAATGATACCCTGTCCCCCGTTCTCTTTTAGGGCGCACACCCTCTCCCAGTTGACCAAGCAGTTGATACCCTTGCAAGATTCGTTTCCTCTCCAAAGGAAATTTCTTCGCAATCTGTCTATGTGTTTAATTACTCCAGCGGGCAGCTTTAATGCTTGCATGAAATGTAGCGGCATGGCCAAAAGTACCGCTTTGACAAGAGCAATTCTACCCCCGTATGAAAGGAAGTTAGAGTTCCATGCTTGTAGTTTGTTTTGAACAGCAGACAACATTGGCTGGAAATGAACTTTCCTTGGGTTTTTGATGGTAAGAGGAAGGCCCAGGTAGGTTACAGGCAATTGTGTTGGCGTAGCAGATAATATTTGCTGAATGGCCGTGCAGTAGCATGAAGGGACTGAAATCGGAACGAATGATGATTTGGTCGGGTTAAGACGGAGGCCAGAGAGATCCGTGTAAGTTGTCAAGACTTGGGCGATAATTTTGAGTGCCGTCGGATGCACCTCGCTAATGATGAGAGTGTCATCAGCATACTGGATAATTTTCGTTGGCAAACAAGCATGTTGGGGCATGAAACTATCCGCCGAGCGGATGAACCTAGTTAGCGAATCGGAGACTAAAATGAATAGCAGAGGCGAAAGAGGGTCCCCCTGGCGCAACCCTCTCCGATGTGTGAAGTATTGTGTTTGAGTCCCATTTACTTTAATTGTGGATGAGGATGAGCGCAGGATGGCTAAGACGCAGGAGATCCATCGCGGCGGGAAGCCACGCTCGATGAGGAGATTGGTTAAGTAACACCAACTCACCGTATCGAAGGCCTTTTCGAAATCGACCTTGTATAATACTGATGGTAGTTTCATCTTTGAACAAAATACCATCAATTCTCGCGCTGTTATGAACGATTCCATTAGAGAACGACCCTTAATGAATGCCGTCTGATTGGGCAGGACAAGCGATTGCATGTGTGACTGTAGTCTGTTTGCCAAGATTTTGGGGATGATTTTTACAATCGTGTTGATCACACTTATAGGTCTGTAATCCGTAATGCAATGCGAGTTTTGCCTTTTTGGTAGGAGAGTGATCGCTGCTCTGTTAAGCACCTTCATAGAGGTCGCATCTGCCTGATAGCAGTGGTGGACAAAATATACACATCAGTACCATACTGGTAACGGACTCACATAGTCCAGTAAGTATTAGAACATCATCATACTTCAAGATGCAAGTTAGAGAAAAGTCAAGTGGCATTGCTTTGGAGTAGAACTAGATATTCCAACGTGAAGTTGGGATAGGGATACACAAGCGAAGCTCAAGCTCGATGACGTATGTTCTGACGATTGTCCAGAAGCGCTGATAAAACTCAATTGGTAGACCGTCAGGCCCGCTAGCTTTTCCCCTAGGCATTTCATTTATGGCCTCACAAATTTCCTCTTCCGTGGCTGGGTCATTCAAATTTCGCAGACTATCCGTTAATGATAGACCCAGCTTGCCGGATAGGTCAAAGGAACGGGGTTGCGGTGCCCGGGTACTCATTATTCCTTTGAAATGATTCCGTAGGATTTGTGGCAGTTCCTGGATCGGACTTGTGGGATTGGCTGCCGGATTTGGGAGATCTTCTTGTGAGAGAGAGATGGTGGAGTTCATGTTCTTCCTGCCATTGGCGACGGCGTGAAAGAACTTAGTATTTTTGTCTCCCAGTATGAGCCACGTACAGCCGAGTCGGTGCTTCTATTTAGCCTCCTTGTCTGCCGCTAAAATGAAAATGTGCTCCCGCAGACGAATGCGAAGCCTGAATTCAGGAGAGCTGAGAAGACGTCTTTCCTCCGCTCTGTCAAGTTGTTGCAAAACCCACTTCGATCTTGAGAGAGAAGTTTCTCTCTTTTGGAATTTGTCATGTGCCCATCGGCGCACTGATTTTTGAATCGCAGAGATTTTTTTCTGTAACCGGATGACCGGGTTTCTTTCCGTGACGGAGTTCCATGCCAGAGTGACCACATCTTGGATTTCCCGATATTTTAGCCAAAATAGCTCAAATTTAAAAAGTCTTCTTGGAGGGTTAAGGTGCGGCTGCAAGGTGAGGAGTAGTGGGACGTGATCAGATGCCAAGGTCGGAAGATCAGTGAGTGTGTGAGAGGTCCCCAGGTTATTCCAGTGGTGCGAGAGAAAAGCCCGATCGAGTTTAGAAAAGGTCAGAATTGGTCGTTTATTGGACCAGGTGAAGAATCTGCCTTGGAGTGGAGCTTCGGTTAGCCCTGCCTCATGAATGAAGGAATTAAAATCTCTCATAGTTTCCAAATTTCTTAGGCCCCCTGTTGTTTCATCGATGGTACGAATTAAGTTGAAATTGCCCAAGAGGAGCCACGGTAGATCATTGCATGCCCTGATGGAGCGCAGTTCTGCCAAAAACAATCATTTGTGATGATCGTCCTGCGGTCCGTAAACCCCCGTACACATAAAAATGAACTCATCTCTTTTAATTATTACCGTCGCTGAGTAATTAAAATTGAAGGAATCGATTCGAGTGTATACATTGCTCCACTCGAGTAGTATACCCCCTTTCGATCCTTCCGCATTTAAAGTAATAAACTGTTTAATTTTTGAAGGACAGACTCGTCTGACTTCAAAAATTGAACACTCATTCCACTTGGTTTCTTGAAAACATATCAAATCCGAGTTATTATCGATTGTGACATCCTTAATAACTGCGCATTTGTTTATGTCACCTAGCCCCCGCACATTCCAATTTAAAACTGAGATAGAAAATTTAAGCTGATTCATTAAAATATGATAGAACACAAAAGGCCTTTGATAACGATACAACAAGCATCAACAGATACAAGGCATCTACCAATACTAACTAAGGCTCTAAGAAGCAGCCCCCCCTAGTTCTCCTCTTCCGAGAGAGCATCCTCTTCACTATCAAACTCCAGCTCTCCTAGAATTGATTCCCCTGCCTCACCACCATGGCCTCTGGCCGGTTCCTCAAGTTGCACAGTAACTCCCCCTTGAGCTGTGACTTCCCTTTGAGCTGGAAGTTCAAGTTGAGAGATGATGCCGCAGTAGGCCGCTACCTTATCCGCCTCTGTCTGGTCCAGCGGAGTAGCGTGCAAAGACTCATCTTGCAGGGCGCGGAGGATCTGAGCACTACGGGAAGGATCCGGGGTAGAAGTGCCCGTCTTAGCATCCCTCCTTTTCTTTTTTCCAACCACGTACGACTTGGGGGTCGCGCGTTTGCTAATGCGGGCACTCCTGCGTAATGGCACCGGCGATGGATCAATGGGCTGAGTCACCCGAGGTATCTTGTCGGCCATTTCCAGTGTTGCTCCCGAGGCCGCGGCGCCAGTTGGAGAGTGCGGGGCCCGAACGGGCATTGGGTGAGGATCCTTGTCAGACCCGATACCCGCTAGATTGTCAGACCCGATAGCTGTTAACTGTGTACCTGCCGCATTTGTTAAGGATCCGGCCCGATTAGTTGAAGGGGGCGGGGATTGCATGGTTGCGGTCTCCTGTGTGTCCGCAATTATCAATAGCCGGTGAAGTCTCTCGTCAGTTGCTTGAGACTGGTTGTGTGTCGGCTGCATCTGTGTTTGGTCAGCAAGTGAGCTGAGGTATGCCTCATCCTCGTCCTTACGTGCCTCCTTTTCGACCTTGAGCATGTTTTCATAATCCCTTAATTCGGCATCCATGTCTGAGCTATTCCAAGTCTGGCTTGAAACCGAGTCCAGGTCGTCGAGGTCATTCGGGTTTACAAGTCAAGAGGGGAAAGGGATTTGCACCTGTGGCCTCTCTCCCCAGTTGCAAGTGTTTTCCTCTTCTTCATTGATTGCCGAATTATCGGCTTGGGCCTCAGCAAAGTCTGCCCATTGGTCATCAGTTTCCTCCTCTTCCATTGGATCATAGTCTTCAAATGGTTCTGAGGTGCCGGATGGCTCTGTGGCAATTGGTTGGGTGACTTCTATTGGCTCGAACTTCATCTCCTCCGTCGGTTCTGACTGAAGGGATTGATTAAGGTTAGGGATCGGTACCAGAGGGGAGACACCATCGCTTGCTAGGTTGCAGGTACCCGGTTCTAGGAGGGTGTCAGAAGTTGCGTTGGATTCAAAGATATGGATCGGGTTGTGGGATGCTCCCAGTACCGGGTTCGGATTGTGTGGGAGGTAAGCGGTAAGCGGGTCCCCCTGTGGTGGGAGAGAGGAGTGGGCTGGGGTGTGTGGTTGATTTCGGTTTGGAGATGGGGTAATATGAAAAGGGGCAGTGGGGTTTGGTAATTTCTGGTGGAGGAAGCCTGTGTTGCTGTGTGGGGGGTGGGAGTGGGGTTTGGATTTGGGAGAGGGGAAGTCAGGCCGGGTGGAGGCCCAAAAAGGAAAGTTTCTAACTGGGCCTGACCCGTGATATGAGGTAAGATGGGAGTGGGATTTTGAGGTAAATGGGGGGCCTGCTGAGGCAAGATGGAGGTGCGATTTTGAATTTGAAAAGCATCGTTTTCTGTCTTGTCTGAGGTAGGGACATAGCCAGGAGGGATGTCAGAGGCCTGTTGGTTTTTAGCTGTTGTAGCCGTACGAGGTCTGGAAGTGTCATCAGAACGAATAATCAGTCCACAGTTTTGTCTCCCACTGGAGGTGTCCCTGGGCAGAATATCGGATAGGGCAGTCCCTTTTTTCTTTTTATCGATTAGACCCGATCCACTAGCCCGTGGAGTGGCCGAAGGTGTGAGCATTGCTTCCTCAAAATAGGGACTAGCTCGGAGGGATGCGTCAAGCTTTTTCTTCTCAGGTCCTGGCGGAAGGTTATGCCAAACCAACAGCAAGGTTTTGACATCTATAATGAGCAATACGTCCCGCCGGCTTGTCCTATTTGGGGACAATTCCATGATATGCAAGATGCAAATGCATGCAATGCTTAGGTGTAGTGAGGTGGTGTGTGCCTGGGTAAATTGCGGCAGGCCTACCTCAGCCGCCTAGGAATTCCCCTAGCATGCCTGCTGCTAGTTTGATAGGATCAGGTGCTGTACCGTAGTATGATAGGATATGTTATAGAGTGGGGAGCAAACATCGGAAACTGGTTTTGAAAACTCTTCCGCCCTTATCGGGGATAACGGGGTTCGAACCCGCGACTTCTGGCGTGACAGACCAGCACTCTAACCATCTGAGCTATATCCCCCATCTTATATAAAAAAATCCTTTGTTTATTCATTTTATGTTATGTTCTTCCTCTGGTTTAGCATAATACCTTAAAGCCATCAGAGGCCTTAGGAAGCTTATTTAGAAATGTTCCGATTCTTGTTCACCAGAGATATAGGGTACTTTTTTATCATTGTTGTTCTCTTTTCCAGTGTAGATTACGCTAGCAACTTTTAGTAAAGAAAGGGTTCTCTCTCATTTCATTGAGTGAAAGGACTAGTAAAAAAGAATAGGAAAGATAAGACTATAAGAAGAAAATGTTAAGTAAAAATAGTCTTTTCATTTTGGACTGCTCTCTTTCTATTCTTTATTTTTCACTGCTCTCTTTCGGTATCTTGGTTGGTGAGGGAGGGTTCAGCCCATAAATGGAAAGTGTTGCCACGGGTGTAGGTTGGTAGCCCATTGAAGGATTTTGGCAGAACAAGTCAAAAATAAAAGAACTTTATTCTTTCGCATGTTCTCTCAAATGGCTTGTAATAAAAACCACTGATTGATGACTCATTTTTATATTTGGTGTCAGTCAGATTGGGTGGATCTATGGTTCAGTCACAGAGGATATTCTGACAGGATTTAAGATGCACTGTCACGGGTGGAGGTCAATTTACTGTGTGCCAAAGAGACCGGCATTCAAAGGATCTGCGCCTCTCAATCTTTATGATCGTCTCCACCAGGTGGTCCTTGGGTCAGTTGAGATTTTATTCAGCAGACACTGCCCCATCTGGTACGGTTATGGTGGTGGGTTGCGAACCAGGTAAGAAAAAAGAAAATCACGATAGAAAATAAATCGCTGCCTCTATATTCTCTTCCTTCCAAAAGAGTGTTCTTACTTCTGCTTTGCACGCAATTCCTCTATCTAATTAGGTAGGATTGAAATTGCTCGACCTCCAACACGACTTCTCAGGAAAAGATAAGAGAACAGGATGGAATGGCAGAACTTAAACTACTGGTACGAATGCTGGCTTTAACCAGGCGGCCGTCCGCACCATAGCCAACCTGTGCACTTCTTTCATAGCAGCCCGCCTCCACCGCCGCCGCCTGCACCGGAAAATCCAGGGCCCTCTGAGCCATCCAGACTGTCACTACCCACTGAGCCAACCCTATCAGGCAAGGACAGGAGGCCAGCAAGACATGTGGGACCCAGGGCTGCCCCTTACTGATGAGGGGCAATAAGCCGTTTATGTTTGTTTAATTTGGAATTAATTTCCTTTCCACGAACAATGCTTTACTTATGTGCTATGTTTAAGTATGGATGTGTTTAAGTTTATGCTCTTTAGGTAGGGTTGACGGTCTTTATTTTACCGTCCCTCTATGGAGTAATCCAATATGGGGTTCCGCACGTTCCACCACTTCTCCGTTCATTTCCAATACTAATCGTAAAACACCATGAGCAGCAGGATGTTGAGGTCCGAAATTCAAAGTGAAATTCTTTATTTGCCCGTTCCTATATGAGCAGAGGAGCTTGTATTGTACTTTTTGAATGGTAATTGGTCAGTCTGCTCTTTCTTTATTCTTGATTTCCCCTTTCTCATTTCTTCCCTTCTTCCACTCCCAGAGTTACATGACCAAGACCTAGTTACGACCATTTCTGCCATTCGCTGTCCTTCAAACTACAGCTTTCAAGCCTACGTGCGCAGGAGCGCACTTCCGTTTTCTACGCCGGGTCTAATTTTTTGAAGCTTTTCTTTAGCTCTACGCATCTGCACCTTGTATTCTGCTCCAAAGAAACACAATCTCGATAGGTGGAGAGGGACGGGCTCGCTTTCGGCAGCGCTCACCTCCTCGATTGACGTTCTTCCTATTTGACCCGAAAACCGATCCAGAGTTGGAAAAGCAGGTGAGTAGGCATATGCTAACTAATTAAGCTGGGCACACTTGTATGTATTAGGAATATCCTAGCTTTGGTCAAGTAGCTGACTAGATCCGTGCTGAACAAATAGTCTTATATGACTGACCAAAGTGACTGGACCTTTCACAGGGACCAGGAACAAGGACCCGGACGAATAGGGAAACTCGAACTGGACAGCTTTCTAACTTGAAGATGTTGCCATTGCCAGCCGGGTCGACTGAGGATGCTGTGTGTGCCAATAAATTTTCTTGGTGGATTTTAACAAAAAACTGGTCATTCGGTGTTGGGTCGGCAGGTAGGGAGATGGGGATCGGCTCCTCAATCCAAGAGTGTACAGCTACCTCGATATCGCGAGAGAACCCCCTAATCCACATGACGATGTCGTGTGGTATATGGCTAAGATCTGGGACTACCACAACAACCATCATGCGCTCCAGAGATTGGACTCGGGTCATTGGAGTATGATCTAAAACAATTTCGAACGAACTAATAGCAGCTAGAAGATGCTCGATGCACCACGCTTGTGGCGACATCCTTCGCAACTCGATCCAAACTTTGTATTTCAGCTGAGTTGGGTACCCATTAATTGCAACATTCCACGGATATGTAACGTAGCCTAACCGCTGAAGAGGTTCAGAAAAGCTTTTCAGGAACAAGTGCCGATCCACACCGACAGGAAGAAGCAAAAGGTACTGAGTGCCAGACATGTGGGTGATTGCATATGGGTATTCTGATTGGCAAGTAGTCATTAGTATGGACTGTATGATGTGGGTGGTGTGGTTTGGTCGAAGTTTGGCGTCGATGACTACTGCCCTGTTCAACTCTGTTGTGTTCTGTGTCGCCTG
This sequence comes from Carex parvula, assembly GCA_025461045.1. Classification (NCBI taxonomy): domain Eukaryota; kingdom Viridiplantae; phylum Streptophyta; class Magnoliopsida; order Poales; family Cyperaceae; genus Carex; species Carex parvula. Next base: position 31,432 of record JAJGRW010000443.1, on the reverse strand, counting down.
TTGAGTCTCGGGGATGTACACAACCGCTAAACGGGGTCGGTTTTTTGGTAGCGAGACTTCGCCCATAGTGCCCCTTGGCTGTAGCTGGTCGAAGCGGTTAGTCAGCGTGGGATGGGTGCACTGCTTCGCTTCATGTCCTTTTTGCTAACAGATAGCGCAGACCCTTTCTTGTTTCGTGCATTTACTTTGATCGTGTCCCTTTTCGAGGCAGTTATAGCAACGCCCCCTCCATGCCATCTTGGAGGGATCAGGAGGGAGTGGAAGCAGGGCCAGCATGGCAGTGGGGTGTGCATGGGGTGAGTTGGCTGACTGTAGAGGGTGAGGCAGCCACGGGTTGTGATCAAGAAAATGGGGCCACGGTGGGGATTGGAAGCGATGAGAGGCTGAGGCAGGGTTAATGAAGGCATGAGGATTTGTCTCTTGAGAGTAATTTGGCAGAGGGTGAGTTGGGTTACTGATCCGAGCAGGAAAGGTGGCAGTGGAAGGAAGGGGTTTTGTTTCGCCATTAATGAGGTAGGTGAGGGTGGTAGTTGGGTGTAGTTAATGTTCTGTGTTTGGGTTTTAAGCTAGTTATAATTTGTAGGGTGGTAAGAACGATGGTTATTAATGGCATTAATGGGTGATAGGATGTCACAGGGGAAGAGAGCAGCAATCGTACTAGAACATTTAAGTCTCTTGACATGTCCTTGAAAGCCATTAAAACCAAAGCAGGGAGGTATAGGGGGATGGGGGTACTTACCTAAGGCAGTATGATCGGTACGGAGGTGGTGAGAGTGGGTTGAGTAACCCCTTGGGAAGCTGCTCCGCCTCTGTGCCGCCCTAGTGCGTGCCTCTTGTTTCTGACGGAAGTACTGGTGTTGCCTCTTGGAGATGACCTGTTGCCAACCATCCGCCTGGGAAAGAGATTTCCATTTCTCCATTAGAATCGCCTCACTTAACGGGTCTCGGAATTAGGATCCGCCCCTCAGCTTAAAACTTTATACAATGATAGTACTACTTCATTCGTTTCACGATGTTTCACAAACCTCTTACTACAGTTTCATTTCCCTCGATCTATAACTTAGCAATATTTTCATTTCCCTCCGTCTCTTCCCCTCTAAAACTGAATAGGGTTTTTAATTTCAAAATCATATATCTCTGCCGATCAGCAACTTCGGCCTCTCTCTCCGCCGCTCAACGCAAATTCGTCCCTGCCACTCTCCGCCGCTCAGCAACTTCGCTCCCCTCTCTCCTTCCGCCACTCAGCGCAACGCTGGCCCCTGTCTCTCTCCGTCGCTCAGCAACTTCGTCCCCCCTCTCCTTCCTCCGCTCAAGGCAACGTTGTCCCCCGTCTCTCTCTTGGTAAGTACCGATTTTTCTCTGTGTTTTCATATAACTGTCTATGTCTAAATGTTTTAATTAGATGAAATTTTTGTGTCGTCCATTGATTAAGTCATGCACCTCACATGCACAAGAAGTACAACTTGAAAATTTTGATTTAAATAATTAACAATAATTTTCCATTTCAATATCATGATTCCAGTAGATATAAAGGAGCAAACAATTTCATTCAGACTTGATCGATACTCATATTTATAAATTTAGTCCTCAAATAGCATAGATTTTGTGTGTGTTGTTGTTCTTCTAATTGCAACCATATTCTGTTGGTGAAGTACACAGAGTTAATCTGGCATATGGTTATGACATTGTTACTCGTATCTGCAGATAATTACTGGGTTAAAACTTAAACCTGTGAGGTATCAGGGTAGCTATCAGAGTTAGAAAGTTTTAATTTTGTGATAACTGAGGTTGTAAATAAGTTATATCTTTTCTTAATACAAAAGAAAAACTTAAACCTGTAGAACAAAATACGTCTCAATCAAATAAAATAAGGACATTGAACCTTATATTTCCTTGAAAAAAAAACGCCTCAATCAGGATGGACAATTTCCAATTAGTTAATTATTTGTTATATAAAATATTCAAATTTATTCAACAAAATCAATTAATCAGCTTAATTCTTTTTTTTGTATGATTATTTAGCTTATTTCATTGTAATGTTCTAAAACAATTTTCGTCTTTAAAATCACCTTGTACCAAAGTTCAAATGCAGGAGTTGAGCAGAATTAGTCACAGCAAATGGGTCAGGCGACTCTTAAAAGTCATATGACCGGTTGCCATCACTGATTATGTCAGGTTTAGTTTGACATATATTAATTTGCACTTGACTAAGCCTCCAGGGGGAGTTTTTATAGCAGTAAAGCAAACTCGCAGTAACTGATCACGACAGAAAATTGTAGATTGATAAATTACATAAGAGGAAGAAAATAAACTAAAATTTAGGCCTCAAATAGCATAGATTTTGTGTGTGTTGTTGTTCTTCTAATTTCAACCATATTTGATCAGTTATAGAAAACTTTGCTGAATCAGCAATTGAATATCTTGTTGTAAGCTATTAAATCTGTCTTGTTAAATTCATATTGGTTAAACCCTAGGTTAGAGCCATGTCAAATCAACCTAGAAATAGGAAAAAGAGAGGCCCTTCCCTATGTAAAAATCAACCAGATGAATTAATGCCGGATGAGGGTTTGGGTGATCAAGCTGATAGAGCACAACCGAGAAATAGGAAAAAGAGTGGCCCTTCCCTATGCAAAAATCAACCAGATGGAAAGGAATGGGTGGTTGAGTGGGATGAATTTTGGAGACCGGTGGGTCCAAATGAGGGCAAATGCGCATCTTGGGTGGGATTGGAGGCTAGACAACGAGTAGATATCCTTTATGATAGCTGGGAAAGGGTGGATGACACAGAGAGAGATGAACTTTGGGAGGCAATCAAGGTAATATACATTCCAATTATTTTTTTATAAATGATTTATGTTTTAAGAGAAATTAATAATTAGTATGATTTTCTGTGGTGAATATATCAGATTAATTGGAAGATCCCGCACAATGAATCGAAGGACCATACCCTTAAAATTATGAATGAATCATGGAAACGGTTTTAAAAGCACGCTTGTGACGGACTATCTCAATAAAAAACAAAAACCCCCTCTCGTTGTATACGTGGATTGAGCCGCAAGTATGGGAGGCATACAAAAATTGAAGTCCACAAAGGAATTTAAGGTATATTGATTGATACAATGTACATTAATTTTTCTGAAGTACTATTCGGTATAAATTTGATTTGGCTATTTGTGTGAACGCGAAAAGCAAAAAGGGAAGAGAGGCCCAGAGTCATAACAAGTATCCCCACCGCTTAGGATCACGGGGATACTCTGGCAAGCAAAAAGAGTGGAAGGAAATGTTGAAAGAGGCTGGAGGCTCTGAAAATCCACTGTTTTCAATACACAACAAAAGAGGTCAGAATTGGTTACTTGGCAGATCGATCATATCAGAGGACGGTTCACTTATCCTTCCTGAATCTTTGAGACCTGTGGCAGAGAAAATTGTAAGGAACCCTATTTCTTACTTGTTTTCTTTACATTAATTAATAGATATATATTGCATTAATTCATTTTAAAACTTATGTCATATTACTTGCCTTAACAGATAAAGAAAGATCGGGAGGTAATATCGGGATCATTTGAACCCGAACTAGAAAATGATGTGCTCACTGCAGGGCTAGAGAAACTAGAACACACAGGTAGAGTGAGGGGTGTCGGGCACAACGTGTCTTGGAAAAAGGGGTTGCAACAACCAGAAGAGCACAAGCGAAAACGTAGTGATAAGAAAGATGGGCTTGAACAAATACATGCCGAGTATGAAGCAAGAATTGCTGAGCTGGAAAGAATAGTGATGAGCCGCTTACCTGCATTGGATCAAAACAAGGTCCCAGATGCTGGAAGCCCATGAGTACAACACATTAGTGCATCTGAGGTCCGCGTAGATGGTTTGGATTTGATTGAGGTAATGTGCTGGCCTAAGACTTGTTTTGCATGACTCCTTTTGGATTAGTCTGAAGGTCAAGTGTAAAGATACAAATGAGTTCATTTATCATCCACTGACCCCAAAAACTATAATTCAACTCTGTCCATTTAATTTCTAACAGACCTACACATGCAACAAATTTGCTCAAACGACCTCCAAACAAACTTAATTACCGACTTATGATATTGTGTTTGGGTCTCTTTTAGGTTGTACAGGAATTAAAAAATATATATTTGTACTTGCAGATACCTACCCCCTGTGACCTTGTCATTTTTGAAAATAATGTTGCTGTCACCTTTGCTAAGGGGATGGTTTATCCACCGCCCAAAGGCGATGATACTATCCACCATGACAAGCTACAATCCCACAATGTGAAGGTACAGGTGGATTTGGTCTTGGAAGGATTTGGTGATATACCTCTCCCTGTCCCGAATGATGAAATGCGCTATCTTAAGAATGCATTAAACAGTTTTACTCAATGGCCCAAGATTGGCGTTATTCTGGACAAGGTAAAATATGTACAATTCTTACTATCTACTTTTATATTATATTTCTCATTTTAAAATTTGTACATTTATTAAAGCAGTTGGGGACGAATGATCAAGGCACAACTAAGTCCATCGAGTCAAAGAGGAATGATCAAGGCAACACTAAGGCAATCAAAGTAGGCAGAGGAAAAAGAATCAGCAATGACAAGAGGCCACCCTCACATGATCGACCTCTGGTCGAGGAAGATAAATGGAGATTGCTGCCGTCTGACTTGAAAACACTTCATACTTGTTTGATGGAGTTACCTGAAGAGCGGAGGTCCTTTGTTGTTGAAGTTCCACAAGGAGAGTTCTACCATGACAGTGGGCCAATTCTGGTTCATTACAATGACATCAAGCTTTGCTAACTTGTGGATGGCTCGATATCTCGATTATGACTGTTTTCACGTTGTATGTTTGTTAAGTTATTCAATTGTATCAAGCATCTTTCTCTATTTTAATTAATTATCTAATAATTTGCAGGCACTTAAGCAAGTTGTGTTCCACAATCGAATAAAACCTTTTGTTCTTTTTTGGATCCCGGACGCATTAATGAGGCCTCTCTTGATATGGCGCCCAAACAAGCAATAGATTACATGTGCGATGCCCTCCTTCAGTCCCAGGCCCAAGAGAAGCCATTTGTCCTCGCAACCAGTTTTTCAGAAGTCACTTAGTACGCTGATATCTATTGTACAACTTATACTTAATTAATCTTATTTGTTGAGTAAATATTAATTTTTTTTTCGAAACTGCAGAAAACCTGGATCTTCTTCTTCTTTTGGCCTCGTAAAAATAGTGTGTTTATGATGGATCCAGACCAGCCAAACTGATAAAACAGATTATAAGATCATGAATATTACAATCAGTAAGCAATCAATTAAACTATCTTGTATTTCCATTCTTTTAAATATTTTTCCCTTCTAATCTCGGATTAAACACTAATTATTACTGTCTTTTCTTAAGGGCTTTTCTAAATTTACACTAAAAAAGGAGGACCGCATACTAAAGAGCTTAATTTGAAAATGCATTGGGATTGCCTCAAGGTAAACACACTAACTTAAATCTAATATAGTTGGTCATATTTAGTTAGTTTTCATCAGAATTGGTTTGTTATTTCATTTGTACAACTACCAAAAAAAAATTCTTTTAAAT
>JAJGRW010000443.1:0-19850 GCA_025461045.1 Carex parvula | reverse complement strand
ACTAAAAAAGGAGGACCGCATACTAAAGAGCTTAATTTGAAAATGCATTGGGATTGCTCAAGGTAAACACACTAACTTAAATCTAATATAGTTGTCATATTTAGTTAGTTTTCATCAGAATTGGTTTGTTTATTTCATTTGTACAACTACCAAAAAAAATTCTTTTAAATTTTGCAATTCAGTGTCAGCAGCAATACTTGGGTTGGGAGTGCGGATATTATGTGATGAAATTCATGCACTCATTCGTCACAAGGCATCAAAAAAGCTTTCCAAAATATGTATGTTAATTTTGACAGAAATGCCATGTGTTCTATGTTATTATATTTGTGCTGTAGAACACTGGTAGAGGACCCCACCTGGTACCGAACCAGTTATCATTGTCTTGCTTCTCTGGATTTGGTATCTTGCTATAGTAACCCATGTGTGCTATTTGTTTTTCTGAATACTGATATTTGAATTGAATTTTAACTAATGTAACTAAACTTGTTTCGTAAGTATAGATTTGGATATAATTATACAAAAACTGCAGTGTGTATATGTCACCTCTTAGTCTCATTAATCAGTTTTTGTTGTTCTTGAATTGAATTTGACTTATTTAACTGAATTCGTTCAGTAAATAAATGATTTTTGGTACAAGCAAACTGAACATTTGCATCATGCAGATTCCATCTCAATTTACTAGTTCTAGTGTGAAACTGAACATATGCATCATGCAGGTATCCTAACTTCTTTTAAGTTCTAACATAAATAAATGCAACCAAATAAATTTCTAAGCCCTATCTTACATCTCACCAACCTAAATGGCCATCCATTGCTTATCTAAGCGCATGCAGTTGGCTTGCTGTTGCACAATATCCCTCTTTAGTTCATACCTAGGTTTTCCAAGAAAATCATGAGTTTTTTCTAAATTTACTTGCATGCAGTTTCCCTCACCAGGTGTTGCACCTCTCCCAATGGATCAGCTCCATGAAATCAGGGGCATGTGGGCTAGAGTGTTCATGGATGAGCACTTAAAGTGATCAGTTCTAAATAGTTTGTAATTCTAGTTATAGTTCCAAAATACTTTGTAATTCTAGTTCTAATTACTGTCTACTTTTGAATGTGTATGTGGGTTATAATGTGTAAGACAACGTTTATGGAAATGCAAATATGGTATGTGTTGTGCTGGGATTTGTACTCTATCTCTAGTTGAAATTAATATATGTAGTGATATTTTGTTCAAATTACTTTAGTGATTTTAGTGTATGTGTTGTAGTGGGAATTGGAAATTGCGTGATTTTTGGTATTTGCAATGAATACTAAATATATGAATATTGCTAGACAATTAGAAACACTATTACAAAAATTAAGCATCACCCACGGTTAATACTAAAACCAAACAGTGGTGATAGGGTGTGGGTAAAAGGGTAGCGCTGGGTGTGTATTTAGCATCACCCACGGTTAATACTAAAACCAAACAGTGGGTGATAGGGTGTGGGTAAAAGGGTAGAGTTGGGTGAGAGGGTAGCGGCAATCAGATCGGAGCCATGGGTAATATTTACATCTAGTCATGGTTTCCGAACCGTGGATGTAAACGTCGGACTTTCACAAACGGCAGCATGAGTCACGGTAGCACATCCTAATTTGTATTTTTCACCGTGACTAATGTATTTTTCTGTACTAGTCCCTCCTCTATAAAAAATATGGGTTACTCTTTGAGCGTAATTATGTAAAATGATATAATCTTTTTAGTGCATGTTTGAATTTATTTTTGTTATACAATTTTTCTAAAAGTGCACAGAACAATATGATTAAAATTTGATTGGAAAATTACCTGACTTTTGTAGAATTTATTTGGATTAATGGATTGATTAATTAACCGACGGAAATTTTGAAATCCGAAAAAAAAAAACAAAAAATAATTGATTGACTATATTTATATATTGATTTATAAGTGTGGGTCTCTCTGGGCTGATATGAAAGAAAACAGTGGACCTAAAGGCACGGCTGGGCCACTGATACGTTCTATGCGGATGTGACCTTTATCGATAAAGGTCCCATCCACATCGAACGTATGGAATAAACCATTAAAGGAAAATAACATAACACAAAACCAGGCTCTTCCAGTTCACCTCACTCTTTTTTATTAAGATAAACAGAGTATAATTGACACTATTCAATGAAAAAATACTAAATGAAAAAAAAATACTTAGTAAGAAATAGACGACCAGATAACTATAAGATGCAAAAATTTAGTCGTGCGGTAAAAAAATTATGAAAATTGGAACAAATTTTTCTTTTTTTATAATAGTGGACTACTCCACCGATTTCACAAAACCAAACCTTACATTGTTTGGCAAGTACTGGTACCAGTGGTACCACTCTTGTCTTAGAACAAACAACTACCTAATACAAAGTAAAAAAATTGGAATAAATAATTATTAAAATCAGAAACTTTACTCAAGTAATTTGCTGTATAGATGAACGAATTAGTAGAAATAAAAGTACGAATAAATTTGATTAGTTCGGTTCAGCCGGGTGCACTAATGGGTTCGGCCCAGCTGACCCGCATCTTATTTGTAGCATTTGCCTTACAATCAGACGCCAAACAGTTTGGAGATAAACACTGAAAGTCCATACAAATTAACTATATGTGAAGATCTACCATATCGAATGGGAAAGGAAAAAAAAAATATGGTCCAACCAAATTTACTTTTTAGAGAAAATACATAGGCCACTCCCTTGCCACCCAATCTTAAAAGAGAAACCTCTTCAGGCAATTATTCCAACAAATTAAAATCATGATCGTTGTCAAAACTATGAAAGACCCGGACTTGTTCGTGTACTGCCAAAAATTGGAAAATACACCATAACCACAAAGACAAGCGTTTTGAAAAGTTGCATTGAGCTGAGGTAAACGTAAGATAAATTATAGTAGAAAAGGCCTAGAGGTTTAAACAGATCAGATACGAATATATATTATCTAAATTGTATTTGTATCCATTGTCAATTTTTGGAGACAAATAGTTTCACTTACGGATGCGGTTTGAATACTAAACAAATACGGATACAAATACAAGATACAGACATTACATACAAATTAGTAAAAATTAACTACATAACATGCATGTTCATATAAAAATTATAAGTTAAAAAATTATATATTAACAAAACAAATTAATCAATAATTACAATAATTATAAATTAATAAACTTTAAAATTTAATAAAACATGAACCTATATAATTGAATAAGTAGATATAAAATTCAGTGTGTTTGTAATACCATTTTGTATTATAGCAAGTACCTCAGACCATTAAATGCAGTTTACATAAGGGGAATTCAATTTCTTCGGTTACTTAACCCAACAAAAATCACGCTTTCAAACTATAAAAATTTCAAACATATTCTTTGTGTTCCCAAAACTAAGAAATTGTACAGCCAAATGACAAACCTAACAAGTCATTTTGACTGAGATTAACAGAGTAATAAACGCTATCCTAAGAAAAAAAAAAGACTAAATAAAATGCAGATGACTAGATATGATGCGAAAATTGTGGGGTGATAAACAAAATCGGCATCAAAGATTTGTGGAAACTTTAATCAAGTAATTGGTTGTCTAGATGAACAGTTAGCTAGGTTGGGTCGGGTGCACTAATGGGTCGGGCACAGCTGACCCACATCTGCTTGATATCATTTACTTAAAAATCAGAAGCCAAACTTGGAGATGAACACTGGAAGTGGAAGTACATAAAAACAATTGTGCATGTATACCGTGTGGTCCATATCTAATTCGAAAGAAAAAATAGATGCTCCAACCAATTTTACTTTTAAGAGAAAAAACAGGGGCCAATCCCTTGCCACTCTATCTGAAGGAGAGAAATGTCTTCAGTCAACTATATATTCCAACCAATTAAAATCACATCGTTGTCAAATTGCAAAATATCCTGACTTGGTTATGCATTGCCAAAAATTGAAAAATGCACCATAACTAACGACAAGCGTGCTGAAAAGTTGCATTGACCTGAGGTAAACAGAGAATTATGGTGCATTTTTATTGTGGAAACGGAATCTCAAAACCAAGTCAGAGAATTATTGCTGAAAAGTCTCATTCTCCGTTTTGAGACTGTGATTCTCTGTTTACAAGTCAGAGAATTCTTGCTGAAAAGTCTCATTCTCCGTTTATTGTGGAGAATGCATTGCCAGAGAATTATGGTGCATTGACCAATCTTTATTGTGGAAACGGAGAAATATTAACCAATACTAAACCCACATTTCAATGTAGTCTTTTTAATTGTCACAATAGAAATAGGTAATCATAAAAAAAAAAAAATCAACCAGTTATAACACTTTGATTCAATTCTTTTGTTTGTTTCTTAGAGGGTTTTAATTTTGACTAATTTATGTCTCAATTCTTATTTCCTAATATGAATAGTTATTATGATTCATTGACAGACGGACTCATTAAACCAATCTTTATTGTGGAAACGGAGAATGAGAAACTTAATTTAATAAGGCTTAAATCGTAGCTTAGGATTAATTCCAATAGACAATAGTGTGTAGGCACGAAAAATCTCATCTTTCTAAATAAGTATATAAATTCAACCTGTTAAATGCACTAAAGGTTTCCTTAAACTGTGCATAAGAGAGTTATTAAGAGTCTAGAACGGTTAACTCTCTCAATTAGTAGTTAGGATTTAATTAGAGACAAAACTAAGACTGTTTATTAAGGGGGCAAAACGAACATTAAATTTATTCACTTTTTATCCATTTTATTTTATTTTCTATTAAGACTCATTTTAAATTTATAAGGTTCTCAATTTACCTTAATTAAAAAATATATATATATATAGTTTGTGTAAGAAAAAAATTCATTCTTCTAATTAGTTGGTTTTCGAGGACAATAGTTTATTTTTCTACTTGTGATGTATACACAGTGACATTTAGATATACATATGTGCGTACGTTACAACTTAGAAGTAAGAAAATGAAGAATTTGCCCTTACAAACCATTCAATTAGACAACCGAACAATTCTCTTAATTGTGCTACATAATTTTTATTTTTTAATAAAGGATAAAATAGGTATTTTATAAATTTAAAATGAAAATTAGTAGAGAAGAGAATAAATTGGATATATTTGTGAGTTTCTAAAATTTAAAAGTATAAATATGGTATTATAATTAAAAAAAAAACAACACATAATTTCAAAGAGCAAGCCTTTGATCTAGTGGTAAAGGCACATGATATCTGATGTGGGAGATCATGGGGTTCGAAACCCGGATAGGAAAAATCCTTTGTTGTAATTAAAAGGGTATTAAATAGTTAGCTGGCTTGCCCTCCAACTTTTACTATAAAAACACATAATATCAAAATGTTTGAGGGATATACCTGAAATTTCTCCATATAATATCGTCTAAGTAGGTGGTTCCGCCTAGTAGATCAGGTCACTATTTTCAGTGCTTTCACCTAGTGGATCTGACCACCGCTCTTTGATCCGGCATTCATTCGTGCTAGTGCTTCCGTCTAGTGGATCTAGCCGCTGCCCTCGGTGCTTCCGCTTGGTGGATCTGCCCACTGCCTCGTCTCTTAATTTTGGGGGCTTTTATTCTCCAAGATAAGCTGTCCGCTTCTTCTCCTCTTTTACCAAGATGTTCTTTTCCTCTTTGTGTTGGTGTTTGCTATGTGCTATATTTCTCCTCTTCTTTTTATGATCTCATGTTTCCGAGCTCCTTTTATGCTTCCACACTGGCGGCTCTTCATTGGAATCTCTGAGTGGTGACTCTTCTGATCTGGTTGATTTAGTTTCCTGATCTGGTTTGATTCTGTGCCTTCATTGGATCTTCTGAGTGATGACTATCGCAGTCCTGTTGATTTAGTTTCACCTCGCACAGGATTAAGCCAGATTCTAATTTCGCGGTCCGGATGAAAACTTAATATTTGAGTAAGTTTAGGAATCCGGAACCACTACGCCGCGTGAATTATTCTTACTGCCCACTTCAAACTTCAGACTATCCAAGAAATTCCTCTCTCCGCAATAAATCTTTAGAGTGACACAAATTGCGTACAACAGTTCCTCCTGACCATCTGATGTGATCTTGATGGTTGGATGTCTACCATACTATCCAAGAATTTACATTCAATTGCAGAGCAGTTGAAAAACTCGTTCTATGACCAGCTAAGCTATCTTTCGTCCGATATTTTGGCCCTTTTTTGGTTGTTTCCCACTAGAGACACTATTTATTGACACTCGTTATTTCTCACATTTGCAATATCTAGAGCAAATCATACGTACTATCACCTGCATTAGCGCAAACAAAAAAATGAAGAGAGAAGTGAGATTTCTCATGATTATTTTCATTTCACTTTTAGTTGCAACCTCAGCAGAGACCGAAGTAGAAGCACTGCACAAGTGGAAATCAAGCCTGTACCAGTCAGGGTCTATAGCTTCATGGTCTACCACCAATGGTACCGGTCCTTGCTCTTGGCACGGTATCACCTGCGACATAGCTGGTAATGTGGCGCAAATCTCTTTGCCAAGCGCCAGTCTCAATGGTACATTAGATTCTCTAAATTTATCTTCATTTCCCAACCTTGTTTCGCTCAATCTAAGCAATAACATTCTTCAAGGATCCATCCCTTCTAGTATCTCTAACCTCTCTAAATTAACTTCACTAGACCTTAGTAGCAACTTCTTTGAAAATTTTATACCACCTGAAATGGGTCAGTTGAGTGAGTTGGTTTATCTGAGCGTGTTTAACAACAACTTAACCGGGCCGGTACCATACCAGCTTAGTCGGTTAAGCAAGGTACGCCATTTTGATCTTGGTGAGAATTATCTCAACAACTCAGATTATTCAAATTTTTCAGCCATGCCGTCAGTATCGTACCTGTCGCTGTATCTGAATTCTCTTACTGGTTCCTTCCCTGAATTCATCTTAAAATGTACAAATCTGGCCCACCTAGATCTCTCAAATAATATATTTTCTGGCACGATACCAGACTCCCTTGCAAACCTGTCATTGTTGCGTGAGTTACACCTCGATACAAACAACTTCACTGGTAGGGTCCCATCAGTACTTGGTTCGATATTAGGCCTAAGAGTACTTGCACTTGGAGAAAATTCACTTGGTGGGTCCCTCCCATCGTCTCTTGGTCAGCTAAAATTTCTTCAACGGCTGAATATAAAATCTGCCGGACTTAACTCCACCGTACCACCCGAGCTCGGCCTCTGTACCAGTCTCAATTTCATTGAGCTCTCTCTTAATCAGCTCTCAGGACCATTACCGCGTACTTTTCTAAACCTCACAAATATGAGAGAGTTTGGCATATCAAGTAATAAATTGTCCGGTGGAATTTCAGGAGTGTTTTTTAAAAATTGGCCAGAGCTTATTTCTTTCCAAGTGCAAAATAATTCTGTGACAGGCAAAATTCCATCAGAAATTGGGTTGGCCATGAAACTTGGAATTTTGTATCTGTACAGCAACTACTTGGTCGGGTCCATCCCATCAGAAATTGGAAATTTAGTTCTATTAACCGAACTGGATTTATCGAACAACTCACTTAGTGGTTCAATACCACCTTCCATTGGTAACCTCCAAAATCTCTCTCTGTTAAATCTGTTCAACAACAGCCTTTCAGGTGAAATCCCAGCTGAAATTGGTAACATTACGGCATTACAAGAACTCGATTTAAATACCAACCAACTTTCGGGGCACTTGCCGGATTCCATCTCCCAACTCACTTACTTGTACTTCTTTTCAGTATTTTCTAACAACCTGATTGGTACAATCACTCCTGATTTTGGCCGAAATGGGAAACTTGTGAATGTTTATATTTCATACAACAGTTTTGATGGTGAATTGCCTCGTGATCTGTGTAAAGAATTCACTCTTCAAAAACTAAATGCTGATTTCAACAACTTCACCGGGACACTACCTTCCTGTTTGAAAAATTGCTCGGGTCTGATTCGGGTTCGGTTGAAACATAACCATTTCACCGGGGACATCTCAAAAACATTTGGAGTGCACCCAAATCTATCTTACCTGGATTTGACTGGTAATGCATTGACCGGTGAATTATCGAGTAGTTGGGGTCAGTGCACAAGTCTCGGACGTTTACATATAGATGGAAATGATATAACGGGTAAAATTCCGGCTATTTTTGGTGAGATTACAAATTTGCAAGACCTAAACTTGGCATCAAACCAGTTAACAGGTGTAATTCCTCCTGAGTTGAGAAAACTTAGCTTGTTATTCAAGTTAAATTTGAGTGATAATATATTATTAGGTCAAATTCCTTCTTATCTAGGTAGCCTTACCAAGCTTCAGCACCTCGATCTATCAAGAAATAACCTTTCTGGAAATATACCTCCCGAGATTGGAAATCTACAATCTTTACTGTGGTTTGATTTGAGCAGTAATTTACTTACTTGTCTGATACCGTCTGTTTTAGACAAGTTGACACAATTGGAAAATCTTAATCTATCGCACAACCTTCTCACCGGCCAAATCCCTGAATCATTGTCTGGCATGTTTAGTCTAGAATCAGTTGATTTCTCTTATAATAATTTAACTGGTGCAATTCCAACTGGAAATGCTTTTAGAGATGATTCACCAAATGCTTATGTTGGGAATCCCGGCCTATGTGGAGACTTTCAAGGCTTAACCTCTTGTTATACAAATACCAACGATAATATTTCACATAACCATCGAAAAAAGCTGATTCTTGCAATATTTTTACCAATTTCTGGTATAGTATTGTTAGTTGCCACGGTGTGTTGGATTTCAGAGATAATTATGTGTTTAGAGAAATAGAGAAGAAGAGTTTTGTGGTGCAAAAGAGCCGCACCATTTTCTGTTTTCTGATTGCCTTTTATTCAAAACATATAACAAAACATAGTAATAAAATCCTAATACATTAACTACTAAATATAGCGTGTGGTTTCTTATTTTCCACTCGCTGGAAACAACAACAAAATAAAGAAACAGAATAATAAAGATATTATCTAAATCTCTAAAAATAGGAAACTAATCTTAGCATTAAAATAGCTAAAAACCAGCAGCTTGCTCTTGATTCTCTGTGCACGCCAGATGGTACAACAGCTTACATCTCACATTCTCCCCCCTAAGCTCGTTGTACTTCTTTTGACAGTCTGCACTCCTATTTTCTCCCTTAGCTCCAGAAATTTAACTCTTCCCAATGGTTTAGTTAATATGTCAGCAAGCTGATTGTTGGTCCTGATGTGTTCAACCTCTACTTTCCCTTCTTCCACACACTCTCTTATAAAATGGTATCGAGTATCAATATGTTTACTCCGTTCATGATATACAGGGTTCTTGCACAGCGAAATTGCAGACTTATTATCAACTTTGAGCTTTATCTTCTGAGATGACTCACTCAGAAAATCTGCACGCAGTGACTCTAGCCAAATGCCCTGGCATGCCGCTGATGCAGCTGCTATGTACTCAGCTTCACATGAAGATAGAGCTACTACCTTTTGCTTCCTCGAGATCCAACTAATTGGATTGCCTCCCAAGAAGTAAATTACCCCAGTAGTACTCTTCCTGTCGTCTAAATCCCCAGCCATATCACTATCAGAGAACCCAACAAAAGTCGGGTCTTCATCTGGCATTTTCTTGTAACAAAACCCCATATCAATTGTTCCCTTTACGTACCTTAGTATGTGTTTTACAGCTGCCATATGCTCAGTCGTAGGAGCCTCCATGAATCGGCTGACAATCCCCACAGAGTATGCCAGATCAGGTCTAGTATGCAATAGGTACCGAAGACTGCCCACAATGCTCCTGTATCTAGTTTGATCAACTGGAGGGAACTTACTGGTTTTGCTAAGTTTGAGCCTGGCTTCCATGGGTGCTTGGGTTGGATTACATTCCTCCATACTACATTCTTTCAATATCTTCTGAGCAAAGTTCTTCTGACACAAACTGATCATGTCAGATGTCTGTTGCACCTCTATGCCAAGATAGTAGGTTAACAAACCTAGATCACTCATCTTGAATTTCTTCATCATCTCTAACTTGAACTTTGCAATCTCTGATTCACTGGCTCCTGTGATTAACAGATCATCCACATAAACTCCTACCAGGATGCTTCCTTCCTCATGCTTCCTTCTATAAACTGCATGCTCCAATTGTCTTCTTTCGAACTTCATTGACCTCAAGGTGCTATCTAACTTGGAATTCCAAGCTCTCGGAGCCTGTTTCAAACCATAAAGCGCCTTATGCAACTTTAGCACTTTATGTTCTTTCCCTTTCACCTCGAAACCAGGTGGTTGTGTGACATACACCTCTTCTTTTAATTCTCCATTCAAAAAAGCAGATTTGACATCCATATGATGTAGTGACCACCCTTGTAGCACTGCTATCACCATGATCATTCGCACTGTCTCCATTCTTGCCACAGGAGCAAACACTTCCTCAAAATCAATCCCTTGCTGTTGCACAAAGCCCTTTGCTACAATGCGCGCCTTGTACTTTGCAACTCTGCCTTCTGGAGTTTTCTTTAATTTGTACACCCATTTGAGTCCGATGACTTTCTGTCCCGGAGGAGGCTCCACCAGACTCCATGTCTTGTTATCTTGAATGGCTTCAATCTCTTCTTCCATGGCACTAAACCAGTTCTTATCCTTTGCTGCCTCCATGAAATGTGTTGGTTCTTCCATTCCAATCAAACACATATCAGAATAGTTCAGCTGAATCGGTTCAGTTTCGGCATATATCTCATCAATACTTCGAAATCTCACTGGTGTGCCAAGCGAATCTTCAAACTCCTCATAGTTTGCGCTCTCTGCTGAGCCATGTGTGGATGCGGGAGAGTCTGGAGTTTGATGTTCTGTATCTTCACTATCAGATTGATACTGACCACTTTGCTCACTGTGCAGCTCATAAATTTCATGATCAACTCTGAAAACATCACTGGTGTGAACATTTGAGCATTTTTCTCCGATATTCCAGTCCCATGCCTTATCTTCCTCAAATATCGCATCTCGTGTCACTTGCACCCTCTTTGTAACAGGACTGTATACCCTGTAAGCTTTGGACCCTTTTTCATACCCAATAAACACCATCAAAGTACTTCTATCATCGAGCTTCGAGAGATGAGGGTTTGTTACCTTCACATGCACCAAACAGCCAAAAATTCGGAAATGATCTACCCTAGGCTTTCTCTTGTGCCATGCTTCATATGGGGTCATACCTATCACGCTTTTGGTTGTTGCTCGGTTCAGGATGTACACAGCAGTGGTCACACCTTCTCCCCAGAACTCAGATGGAACACTCATGCTTTTCATCATGCTTCGGGTCATCCCCAATACTGCTTGATTTCGCCTTTCAACCACACCGTTCTGTTGTGGAGAATATGGTGCAGTGAAATACCTCTTAATACCCGTTTTCTTGCAATATTCAACAAATTCGTTTGATCTGAACTCACCTCCTCGATCAGTTCTAAATGCTTTTAATTTTGCATCCTTCTCTACTTCAATTTCTTCCTTGACTTCTTTGAATGAGGAGAAAGCTTGGTTCTTGGTTTTCATCAGCACAATCCACATGTACCTGCTATAATCATCTACCAGTAACAAGAAAAACCTGTTACCAGCTGGAGTCGGGGGTGTAATGGGCCCACACAAGTCACCATGAAGTAACTCGAGTGTTTCGCTTGCTCTGAAATTTGCCTCTTGAGGAAATGGTAGTCGGCGCTGCTTCCCAACCGTGCATCCTCTACATGCTTCCTTCAGACACTCAATTTTTGGCAATCCTTCTACCAACCTTTCTTGACACATCTTTTTCAAAAATTGAAAATTAATGTGCCCGTATCTCGCATGCCACATCCGAGTATCTGATTCAACACTCGTGCTTAGACACATAGTCTGCGCCAAGTTTAAATTCAGAGTGTATAATCGGTTCTTTGATCTTTGAACTCGGATTACTAACCTCCCACTTCTGTCTAGCACCTTTAACACACCACCTTCAATTTTTACTCGGCACCCTTTTTCTTCAAGCTGCCCCAGACTAATGATATTAGTGGTCAGCCTTGGAATGTAATACACTTCAGATATTGCCCTTTGTTCTCCCGAGCGCCCCTTTATCATCACAGTGCCACGCCCTCCTATAGGCACCTCCGAGCCATCTCCAAGTTTCACTAAACCTCGAATAGTCGTATCAAGATTTGTGAAGTATGTCATGCAACCTGTCATGTGATTGCTGGCCCCTGAGTCCAGATACCAAAGCTGGTTCACCTCTGCCCCCATGTGCAGTTCACCAGACCTTTCAACAGTTCCCTCACTGCCCCAATTTACTTCTCGAGTTCTTATTAACTCATGCATTAGTAAGGCTGGCTCCTCTTCTTCTTTCTCTACCAGATTCACCCTTTCCTTCTTTGGTTTACGACACTCTGATGCAAAATGCCCGAAAATCGAGCAATTAAAACACTTGATCTTTGACTTGTCGAATTTCTTGTATGGTTTTTTCTCATATTCCCCTTTCTGCCATTTTTCTTTACTGTCGGATCCTTCTCCACTCTTCCTTTCTTGCAAGGATAGTGCCTCCCACTGTGAACGCGTGAGCATTAGTTTCTCATCTTCTTCTTTATTTTGTTGTCTCCCTTTTATACTCTCCTCGAAAACTCTCAACCGCCCTACAGCTTCAGCCACTGTCATGGTAGCCAAGTCACCCCACTGTTCCATAGTACTAATAATAGGCAGAAACCTATCTGGCACAGCACTAAAAAGTTTTTCAACTACGCTACTCTCTTTCAAATCCACTCCTAAAGAGCGCAATTCACCAACCAAGCTTACTAACAGTTGTGAGAATTCAACCAAACTTGATGAATCAGACATCACCAATCGATCAAATTGTCTCTTTACTACCTGTGCCCTTGCCTTTCTGACACGGTCCTCTCCAACTGTCATCTGCTTGATTACCTGCCAGACTTCTCTAGCTGTTTCTTTCTCTGCAATCGCCATGATCGTCGCATCAGGAATTGCTTGAGATATTGCCGCGATGGCACCTTGATCTTTCTCCTTGTCGACTTCACCTTCGCACTCCACTGCATCCCATACTCCCAATGCACGCAGCAAAATTTTCATCTTCACTGCCCACAAACCATAGTTCGTGTCGTTTAACATTGGGTATTGAACTGGGACTCCTCCTCCCTTGACTACTATCCTTGATCCATTACTTGCTGCAGCCATTGCAGCCGCTGCTGCTGCTGCCGCCTGTGGATCATCATCGCCCATGGTTTTGCTCTGATACCAAATGTTGGATTTCAGAGATAATTATGTGTTTAGAGAAATAGAGAAGAAGAGTTTTGTGGTGCAAAAGAGCCGCACCATTTTCTGTTTTCTGATTGCCTTTTATTCAAAACATATAACAAAACATAGTAATAAAATCCTAATACATTAACTACTAAATATAGCGTGTGGTTTCTTATTTTCCACTCGCTGGAAACAACAACAAAATAAAGAAACAGAATAATAAAGATATTATCTAAATCTCTAAAAATAGGAAACTAATCTTAGCATTAAAATAGCTAAAAACCAGCAGCTTGCTCTTGATTCTCTGTGCACGCCAGATGGTACAACAGCTTACATCTCACACGGTGATCACAATCTTTGTACTGTCAAGAAAGAAAAGAGAAGAGGAATTTGGGATCGAAAGCGCAAGTAAGGATATGTCCGACTCGTTAATTTGGGAGAGAGATGGCAAATTCAGATTCAAAGATATTGTAAAAGCAACTGATAATTTCAACGGGGTATATTGTGTCGGTAAAGGTGGGTTTGGTATTGTGTATAAGGCCGAGCTTTCAGTTGATCAAATTGTAGCTGTGAAACGTATCCTGGTTCAAAATACAGGGGAGGTGCAAGAGATATACAAGAAGAGTTCTGAAAATGAGATACGGGCTCTCACAGAGGTGAGGCACCGTAATATAATAAAACTTCATGGGTTTTGCTTAAGTGGCAACTACATGTACTTAATTTACGAATATATCGAGAAGGGAAGTTTAGGGAATGTACTGTACGGGACCGAGGTGGAGAGGAAGCTCGACTGGGCAATGCGAGTGAAGGTTATACAAGGCATTGCACATGCCTTGGCATATCTACACCATGACTGCAAGCCACCGATTGTGCACAGAGACATTAAATTGAATAATATATTACTTGATTGTGAGTTTGAGCCTAGGTTGTCAGACTTCGGTACTGCTACATTTCTTGGGTTGGGTTCTACCAGCTGGACCTCTGTGGTGGGAACTTATGGCTACATGGCACCAGGTAATTGGATCAACATTATATAAATTTCAATACTATGCCAAAATTTGCTGGTACCCGATTTGGATTTGCCTTATTTTGGTTTCAATAACTTAAATTATTTCTTTGAAATGAATAAAAATATTTAAAGTTCCTCAGCTTCAGAAACTTAATGAAATCTCTTGATCTGGCTTTCTTTTCAATTTTCTTGTGTAGAGTTGGCATACACAATGAAGGTCACTGAAAAATGTGATGTGTATAGCTTTGGCGTGGTGGCCCTTGAAATTATGATGGGAAAGCATCCCCGGGACCTCCTCTCATCTCTACCCTCCATTGCATCATCTGAAGGAAATGATATGTTACTGAACGATGTGCTTGATCAGAGATTGACGCCACCAACCGGCCAATTGGCCGAAAAAGTGGTTTTTATATTCGAGGTAGCCGTTGCATGCACACAAGTCACACCTGAGCAGAGACCTACCATGCGATCTGTGGCTCAGGAGATATCGACCCGCACACAGGCCTATTTGTCATAGCCATTTCGCGCTATTCGCATTAGCAAGCTTGCTCATTATCAAAAGTGATTTACATGTTTTTAACTTGGGACTAACTTAATTATATAGTATCGGAGAAAAAAAATATTTGTAGTTTTTTTTTTTAATACTGGGAGATTGTACCTAATTCTGAAATATTTTAACCTGCTTTTGTAACAATATATGATGATTGAACAAAACAGTATACCAGTAGGTCCAGTACAAACTGTTGGGATAAACTCAGCAATATTGTACTGGTTTGATTCTGAATTCCTCAAACTTTTCTCTTGCCAATGCCTTTAGCAGAATGTCAGCCTTCTGTTCTTCACAACTTGCATGCTTGATTTCCATTGTTCTTGTTGCTACCAATCCTTCTTGCAATTCTTGATGCCATGTTTCATTTCCTGCTGCTTCTTCAAAGGTTGTGGATCTTTGCCTTCCACCTTCTTCATACTCCATGAAAAGCGTGGGTTGCTCTTTCTTTTCTTCTTCATAGCATGCTTGTTATTCTTCCCTTTGTTTTCCTGTAGCATTCGGCTTGATAGTGCCCGAACCTATTGCAATAATAGCACTGCACATCTTTTCTTTGCAATTTGCCGGACTGCTGGACCTGCTGGAATTGAGGTGGAAATTCACTGTTCTTCACTATTTCGTTCTTTGCTCTGATACCAATGATTGTTGGAAACTTGGCTGACTGCAGCAGCCTTTTGATCTCTGTTTCACAAAAGGAAAATAATTGATTTTCTAAACTGCTCAAAAACAGAAGCTATTTCATTCACTTTCTATATTTTCTGCTGTTACAAACTTCATCTACTTCATACAAGATTAATATGTTGAAAATTAATTAAAATTGATTAGAGCATGTACGAATCAGTTCTTACCAGCATAAAAACTGCATGGGTTATGTTAGGCATTGGTTATTTTAAGCATAGTTATTTTAGTAGTTAGCATAATGGTTAGCTATTTTTAGCATGTTGTGTAGTGGGTGCTTAATTTAGGGAAGTTGTGGGTGTTTATTTTAGGAACATTGTATTGCTTTAAATACTGCAGAACTCTATGTAATTGAGTAAGAGAGAAAGGAAATAAAGCGTTGTTTCTGTTCAGAAAAATATTATTCTCTCTTCAATCTTTTGCATACTGGCACAAAGCAGTGCAGTATTGCTGAATTTATCCCAACAAAATGGTATCAGAGCCGATGGTTCGGTGCGACAAGCAATTGATGGCAGAGTCGATTTGCAATTGATGGTAGAGTCGATTGGTGGGCAACTTGGAAGAATTGCAGCAGCAACAACCGCTAAAGAAGCATTGACAACCTTGAAGACGGCATTTCAGGGAAGTTCGCGAGTTGTGGCCATCAAAGGGCAAAGTGGAGAACTTGAGATGTTGCATATGAAAATAGAAGAATGAATGCAGATTTTTCTTTTAAGAGTCACATCTGTTGTCAACAAAATTCGAGCATATGGAGACAACATGTTAGAGCAAACCATGGTGGCAAAGGTGCTGAGAAGGACAGCACTAAAGTTTGATCATGTGGTGCCAACAATTGAAGAATCAAAGGATGTTTCAACATATTCCTTTGATGAATTGATGGGATCACTGCAGACCCATGAAGTGAAATCTAGATCAGAGGAGAAAGGTGATGAAAGGGCGTTCTACAGAAAGGGGGTTATGTTAGGCATGTACGAATCAGTTCTTACGAGCATAAAAACTGCATGCATAGTTATTTTAGTAGTTAGCATAGTGGTTAGCTATTTTTAGCATGTTGTGTACTGGGTGCCTAATTTAGGGAAGTTGTGGGTGTTTATTTTAGGAACATTGTATTGCTTTAAATATTGCAGAACTTTATGTAATTGAGTAAGAGAGAAAGGAAATAAAGCGTTGTTTCTGTTCAAAAAAATATTATTCTCTCTTCAATCTTTTGCATACTGGCATAAAGCAGTGCAGTATTGCTAAATTTATCCCAACAAAATAGCTAATAAAAAATCTATCTTCATATCTCCACTACCTCCACAACATTCTAAATTTAACACATATTCCTTAATTATCTATGCTAAATAGGGATGTTCCAATTACAGCTTCTGACTGCTAGTTTTAAATAGAGAATTATGCCAATTATTGTTTCAGACAACTATTTTTTAGAAAATGCTAATCACAACAACTTTGATCAATTTTTAACACAAACATGTACTCAAAACAAAACCAAGAAAACTAACATATAGCAGTTTAGCATTCCACCCCACAAGGATTGAGCAGTGGGCCCTTTGCTTTCGGAAAGAATGGATCGATCCTGACCCAAACAAGCCAGAAAATTGAAGCAAGCAAGATCGACCACAGCGCGACTATAGGCGGAGTCCTGTTTTGCCTCCCATCACCATAAGCCCCTTCAAGAATGCAAAGAACAGTTTTCCAAACAAGGGATCCCGCGAGCCATACACGTTATTTATCGCATCGGAAACACTGGCAACAATGCCGACCATGTTGATTATTATAAGAGTGGTAGGTGGGACCAGCAAGGTGGTCCACTTGAAGAGCTACAGATCAGCATGGTGGTCCTCGTCATCACCGGCAGATTTGGATGTGATGGTGAAGTTGGTGTCGACACCGGCTAAGACCTTTAGGAGGCCTTGGAAGACGGTGAAGAGGTGGGCTGAGACTCCACTGATAACCCAATACTGTTCATTGCACGACCAGTCCTCGATGCTTACACCATTCCATCGCAACTCCAGTATTCCTGTTGCAATGATTGAGAGGAAAAGTGCCAAGAACCAGATGCTTGCCAGGTTGTTCAGCTGCTCAGCAATGAAGAGATGCACATTGATTTAGTTAATTATTTAATTGTGATTATTTGTTTATTTGTTAATTAAGTTTGTGGCTATTATTTTTTTTCGAAAATATTTTAATCATGGTGGACCTAGATTTATTGTGGTTAATATCCTGGATGATATATAAAAAAAAAAACTAATAATAAAATAGTGAGACTTATTTAAATGAGCTTCAAGAGGGATAGAAGTAAAAGGGTTCACAATGATGTTCGTGTAAGCGAGCCATTCATGACACTTGTGGTTACTGGCATGGCCATACCAGAGAGGGCAATGCCGGCCGAGGAAAATTTGCTAGAAAAATTAGCCAATTTTGTTTGATCTCTCTTTTTTTATTTGCCTTGTCTGGTGACATTGATACGGATATAGCCCCAAGGATTGTATTTCCATTACATATCCAATTTTTAAGTCCTTTGAAGAACTATGTACCCGTCAATTAGACATTGAAATCCAATGAACATGTAAAAAAAAAAAAATTGAGTAGAGAATTGATAGTAACCTGGAAAGAAGAAATACGTAATTAATAAAAATAACAATATTCCTAAACACATTGTTACTTCTCAATCAACAAAACATTTTACACCATAATATAAGAAAGTAGAAGTGTATATTCAGTTTTATGGTTTAACAATTCCGCACATAAAAATGGATCTGTAGATTATTAAACCAAAGCACATAAACTGAACAAGGTATGAGACTCCAAACTTAATTTCTAGGATTAGAATCACAATTTCAACTTGTCAGGGGAAAATTTGCAAAGGTTGACTCTTTGAGAGGAACAAGAGTTTCAGTGACCCAACAAGTTTTGGGGCTCCAAATTTTTTTTTTTTTTTCTATTTTGATCATTAAAAAAAAATGCAATTAATGATTACTCACATAATATAATAGCAGCTGCAGCTGGTGCGATTGCTTTGAAGAAAGACATGCCAGTCATAGAAATCCCATTTGCTGCTCCTCTTTGGTCTTGAGGCTGTCTCATTAATTACTTGGTAAGAATGGTATAAGAATATTCTAATTAAGTGGAAAACTATTATGAAATTGACCCGTTATAAGGAAAGTTACAAAATTGTATAATTTTCTGTAAAGATGTACTAACAGAGAGTAGCCTTTTCAGCACAGATGCACAGGTGACAACAATTCGAGCACTAGTTCCTGATAGGTAAAACAAAGAGTAGGAATAAATTGTGTAGGCCAGCAAACAAAGATTCTTTTACTATTTTTATCAGTGTAATATCAAAAAAAATAAAATATACCATTATTGTTTTGTGTAATTATGTATCAATCACGATGTAAGATTAACATCAATAATATATTATTTCATATAATATAATAGAATATCATAGCACAAATTAAAATATGTATTATTTTTAGGGATCGACTAACAGTCCCTCCCATTCAGTCCCCTAAACGTCCCCCTAACTGTCAAAGTACAACTGTCAGTCCCCCTAACTGTCAAAGTACAACTGTCAGTCCCCCATTCAACAACATGGAAAGTATTCATCCCTAAGATATGAAGTATTCATATACAATTCATCAAGTATTCATACCTAAGATATCAAGTATAATTCACATACAAACTGGGGACCATTACTTTTCGGGGGCAGTAACTGTCAGACTGCATGGGGGACCACAACCAAAAAGTCCGTGGATCCACCACCAGTCCCCATTCATTGATTAAATTTAATTCACATACAAAATGGAAAGTATGAATACCTAAGATATCAAGTATTCATATATAATTCATCAAGTATTCATACCTAGATATCAAGTACATAAAAAAAACGGACACAATACCTACTCATCTTTTACGTTTTTCAAGGTGGTTTCTTTTTCTCCGTTCAATAATCAATTTTTGGGACGATCTATAGAAATTTTGCAAATCTAAAACCGCGAACGCGTGTTCTACACAATTTTCTTTTCAAATGAGATCCATGATGACATACTTTTACACGTTTTTCAAGGTATCAAATATTCAAATATGGAAAGTATTCATACAAAATGGAAAAGTTCATACCTAAGATATCAATATTTATATATTAATTCATCAAGTATACTTAAGATATCAAGTATTTTAAAGAAAAAACTGGACTCAAATATGGAAAATATTCATACAAAATGGAAGTATCATACTTAAGTTATCAAATATTCATATATAATTCATCAAGTATTCATACTTATGATATCAAGTATTTAAAGAAAAAAACTGGACTTATTTTTTACACGTTTTCAAGGTGGTTAATGATTGACAAAGTTAGTTA